>JAINUW010000187.1:0-330865 GCA_020205615.1 Panax quinquefolius
AATAGAATATATTTTATTTAAAAGATTTTCTTTAATATGGATGGTCAGTTAAAGTAAATCAATCTCGATGGTTCTATGGATTAATTCTTGTACATTCCATTTTCCCTATAAATAGAAGCTCATTCCTTCATTATTTTTTACGAGATTCATTGAAACTTCTGAGAGAGAAATTATAGAGAAGCCATAGAGAAAGTTATAGAAAAGGAGAAGAGTATTCATGCTACTTATACATATTCAGTTCTTTTACAGTACAGGGGGTGTTATTCTTCTTCTTGAAGAACTTCATTATTCCATTCACTATTATTATTATTGGAATAACTTTTGTAAAAGTGGAGATTAATTTATGTACATGCCTGTGTATCGCGTGACATATCTATACTTGGTGAAATCCTTTATATTTATTCCATTGTTATTTATTACTGTTGAAATAACGCACTTGTATCTTGCGTGTTTTACCCTATACTTGGTGACATTCTTATTATTATACGTTGGAACATCTCATCACGTGTGTTTTGCTAGGACACAGTTAAGATTTTATTATTCATTGGAACATCCACATACCATGTGTTTTACAGGACTGATTAAATCTTTGTCGTTCTGTTGGAATATCTATACATGTGTTTTACAGGATCTGGTTCCATCTTTATTGATACATTGGAACATCACAGCCAGATTGTAATTTCACTGACTTTGGTTCCGTTATTATTATTATGTTGGAATAACTTTAATATATCGTCAATACGCGTCATGTGGTGATTTCTTTTGTTATTCCATTCTTTATTATACCCGATTGGTTAAAACTTTGACTTATACTCCATGAAATTAGTAGAATATCCTTGATATTTGCGTTTCATCCGATGTCTTTTCATGGAAATATTCTTACGATCATTCTTGAATTTTTCTTTCTAAAGCGATGTCGTGTTGACAATTTGGACGTTAATAATTAAATTGGATTAAATAATTCTTGAACTTGTTTTATTGAATTATTATGTCTTGTCATCATCCTACGTGTTATATTATGTTATCTTTGAACTTTACGTGCATAGATGAACTTAGTATGATTATGACCGAGGATCATTCGGTATAATCATGACTTGATATAAATGATGTGACTAAAAGTCCTCGATGGCTTTTTGTAATCACGGTGATGGATAGTTTTTGGTATGATTATGACCGGGGGTGATTCGGTATAGTCGTGACCATTGATAATTTGATGAAAATCCTTGGCCCGTAGTGCAAGGGATGATTAGATGTAGTGGTTTATTTATTAAAGTGAGTCTCGGTGATAAAAAATTGATGAAAACCTTTTAAAACCTAAAAGATAGTAGACTTTATTCTCTCTTTGACTCTTTTAATGGATTACTTATTAAAGCTTTGATTAAGCGGTTATCTATTATATTTTGTCGGTTTAACAACTTGTTGAAGGCTAATGATAATTTATTCTGCATTATCTTAGTCGTAATATTTCTTCTTGGGCTAGTTGAGCTCACCCTTTCTTTCTTTATTCTCTTGAGGAAATGAGAACATATTTGAGACGAGTCGAGGAGCGGAGTAATGGTCGGAGGATAGCATTAGTAGTCCTCATTTATTACGTGAAATAGTGTGATAATAGTTGTAATGAGGACTCCTTTTGAGTTTGTATAATATCTAGTAGACAATATTTGTATTCAGAACTCACGGTTTATGTAAGTATTATACCACAGCAGATTATATTAATAAGTTGTATTTGAATTTATGTACCATGTAAGTGGCGACCAAGATGGGTGGCATTATACCTAATTTTGGGGCGTCACGGTTGGTATCGAGCTTAGGATATGATCTCACGGCTAAGATGTGAGATAAGAACTAGGAGGGAGAGGCGAGGGAATTCCTACGCTAGTATGACTACCTAAGTTTATTTAGTATTTATTTGGTGAGAATTGAATTATATAGGGATAATATGTGATATGTTAATTAACCCTTGTTTTGTGGCGGTGTTTGAAAATGACATCGAAAATATTGAGATAAGCAATGAAGCACATGAGATGTTGAGATAAGCTCAAGCAAAAGGTAACGACGTTTACAAGGTTTTTATAATACGATAATAATCATCTTTTGGTATGGCAATTGGTATCGAACAATGATAACCATCGTGGGGAAATTATCATGTTAAGAATGGTAACCATTTAGAATTGGTAATCGGTGAATAATAAGAATGGACATTTCCAAAAGAAGAATAATAGAAAGTGGAAATTCAAAGGAAGAATGAAGAAGGTCATGTTTCAAATCGAACAGAGGGATTTATCGAGTCAAAAGAAAGTCAATGCAAAATAATAATCTAAATGAAACAGTATTAACCATTTAGATCATGCGGAAGATGGCACTTGAATGTGATTTTATCGTATGGATCGGAAACAAATGAGATAGTGATGGTTGTCTGGACCAAGCCGTTTCGTGAGTTTAAAGAGGCGTTTCAAAAGTGAGGAAACGAATAAAATTAGCGGGTAAGTTAATTATAAGCTCTTCTTGAAGTCTATACCTTATAAGATCTGGGTTTCTACCATTATTTTATCTCTCTTGCTTGCGTTCAACGTTTAAATTTGACTCAGGAGAAATTGGACTTTGATTTATCTGTTGAAACTTAGTTGGGAGAAACCTTCGTTACCTCCACATTTATAAATCTTGTTGATTCAAATAAACACTTTCACGTTACTGTCGATCTTATCTCTTTGAAAATACTTGCCTTTGATGTGATTTTAGGAATCGATTGGTTAACTACTCATCATGCTTTTTGTAAGGTTGTTAGCTTTTATATTTATAACAAGCTTGAATTATGCGAATTCAAAGTAACCAAACCCTAAAATTAATCATTGTCATATCAAAGCCATAAGTAAAGAGCCGATCCTTTAGATTTGTTGACTTCCTTGTGTGGAATGCACGCAAAAAGCGGACTTTTACGTGGCGACATCGTGAATGAAGATGGCAAGTTTATAGGTATCATTGTGAGGTCTTTATCTAGGTTAAGGGATAGAAATCGTGATTGGTATTAATGTGACGTCTTATCGAAGTCTTGGATGAAAGTCTGAGTTTTGAATGATATTTCTATTATTAATAAATTTCTTGGCGTATTCTTGAAGACTTCTTAGCCTACTTAGAAGCGTGAAATAGAATTTTGTATTGATTTGATCAAAAACCCATTTCTTAAACCCTCGAATATTTCTTGACTAAAATGAGCATTTCGTGGTTTATGATGAAAGTCATAATAAAAGCATTGGAACTAATGAAAATCATGGGTATATGAAGTATTAGTAAAGTTTTATGATGAGTTATGTTGGTTGGTATGTGAAAACATGAAAGTTTCTTAGAAATCACAAAGAGTTGAAAATCAGATTTTGGTGAAAAGCGTAACATGAAATTCAATTGACCATATCTCTTATTATATTTTGAATTTTTGAATGTGGTCAAGTCTAGAGTTAGATCTATGAGTTACCTAACTAATCCAAGTGGAATTACTGGAAAAGGTGTTGTAGATTTTTTGTGTGGACTGATTTTAGCAAAGGAGGCAAAAGCTGTAAATTTCAAAAATGCTACTGCCTCAGAAACTTTAAGGGGCTGTTTCTGGCCACTTAAATTATGAGAAAAATTCTGGCCTTTGGGACATGAAGGTATATGGTATAAAGTATCTCCTGTCCAAAAATGAGCTCATTCGACTTAAAATGAGCAAGTTATGACTATTTTCAATATTTAGGTTTCAAATGAAAAGCGCTTTATAACTTAGGAGTTCTATAACTCAGATAACCATGAAATTTAAACTAGAAGCTCACGTTAACATGTGTAAAGGTCCTGCCAAGATTTGGGAATTTTTGGAGTTAAACTTGAGGTAGCTAATTTCTTAAGAATTAATTAGAAATTGATTTTGAAAAATAGTAAATGAATTTTAAAAATTAGAAAAATATATTTTCATTATGGGACTATATTATGCTAAATCCCAGAAAAAAAATATTTTTTGGGACTAATTTGGTATTTTTCATGAAAATAGTTTAATTCTGAACATATGAGTTAAATATGTTATGTAAGTAACAAAGTTGAAAATAAGTTTTATGGCTAGAGAATCCTATATAGAGTATATACATATTTTTGATGAGGATTTGATAATTGGTGATGATATTTTATGAGTATGGCATTTTGAATGATTAAATGCATTATATGGTAAAAGCGTAAACAATTGAGATAAATTGTTTATAAATTTAGAAGTGATTAAAATATTGTTATAATATTAATGTTATTAGATTATGAGAATATTAAGTGATTGATAACATGGGGATATTCTTGAATCTGGATAAATTATATTATAAATGTTTAATATTTATCCTTTATCTCATTTGATTGATTCTTTATATCATTATCCTCAAATGCTTATATTATGTTGAAAGTAAATACATGGCTGTAGTGGCATAGATGGACTTGGTATGATTATGACCTGGGATTGTTCGGTATAATCATGCTTAGTAATTGAAAACACAATTATCTTTGGTAGTAGTGCATGGATAATTTGTGGTGCGATAATATTAATGAATACACAATTATCTTTGGTAGTAGTGTATGGATAATTTGTGGTCATTGATATCTTAATGAATACACAATTATCTTTGGTAGTAGTGCATGGATAATTTGTGGTCGATGATCTTAATGAATACACAATTATCTTTGGTAGTAGTCATTGGATAATTTATTGGTCGTAATCTTAATGAATACACAATTATCTTTGGTAGTAGTGCATGGATAATTTGTGGTCGTGGATAATGAATACACAATTATCTTTGGTAGTAGTGCATGGATAATTTGTGCGTGATCTTAATGAATACCACGATTATCTTTGGTAGTAGTGCATGGATAATTTGTGGTCGTGATCTTAATGAATACACGATTATCTTTGGTAGTAGTGCATGGATAATTTATGGTCGTGATACTAATGAATACACAATTATCTTTGGTAGTAGTCATGGATAATTTATTGTAATTGGTAATCTTAATGAATACCACGATTATCTTTGGTAGTAGTGCATGGATAATTTGTGGTCGTGATCTTAATGAATACACGATTATCTTTGGTAGTAGTGCATTGGATAATTTGTGGTCGTGATCTTAATGAATACACAATTATCTTTGGTAGTAGTGCATGGATAATTTGAAGTCGTGATCTTAATGAATATCCTTGGCACGTAGTGCGGGGATGATTCGATGATATGAATTAATTATTGGTGAGTCTCAATGATGAAATATTAATTCATGGATGTGGTAAAAAGTCATCTTTGGTAGTAGTGCATTGATAGACTTGGTATGATTATGACCGAAGGATTATTCGGTATAATCATGGTAGTAATTGAAAACACGAATATCCTTGGCGAGTGGTGCATGGATAATTCGTAGTTCATTGATCTTATTAAGTTGCGTCTCAAAGGCATTATTGGTTTCTGATTTGTATATCTTTGCTTTGTAGTGCGAATGAATTGTTAATGAATATCTTTGGCGGATTTCAAAGATGAATTTAATATTTTTAAGCGATAAAAGGTATTCAAGGTATCCTCATCTCTTTATCATACAGAGTCGTACCCCTAATTTCGAGGCCGTAAATTCCATAAGGGAGGGAGATTGTGAGACCCAGATTTTATCGATAAAGATTTAAATTTTGTGAAATAATTTTTTAATATTATGGTGTGAATTTGAGATAATATTATAGTTGTGGGTAGTATTTATAAATTTTGCAAAGTATCACAGTGGTTATATTATATTCGATTGGTGGGGAATATTCGGTTTAGCGGGGAATATTAAATACTGACGGCTCAATCATTGGTGGACCCTAGCGAATTATTGTCGGATTGAGAAAAGCGACAAAAATATTTTATTGAAATAATGGCGGAAGTTTTACTGAAGTAGTTCTTTGTTGAACTACTTCGGTAGTAAAAATACGATGTCACGATGTGGTTGCATAGTAGCTTGCACGGTATTGATTATTGATGCTTATGTGAGAAGTCACTCGGTTTGATTCCATTATTGTCGATTAATAATATGAATTATTATAGCGATAATGACGTTTTGTTTTATTCAGTATTATTAGCGTAATAAAAGAAACATCTTTATATAAAATAGAATACTTTATTAAAGTTATTACATAAATAGAATATATTATATTTTATTATGCATAGTAATAGTGTAGTAGTAGTTTTGCATAGTATTGCATAGTGTTTGCATAGTAAAATGTTTTTATATAAATAGAATATATTATATTTTATTTAAAAGATTTTTCTTTAAATATGGATAGTCAGATTAAAGTAAATCAATGCTGATAGTTAAATGGATTAATTCTTATGCATTCCATTTTTCTATAAATAGAAGCTCATTCCTTCATTATTTTCTTACGAATTCATTGAAACTACAGAGAGAAATTATAGAGAGAAGCTATAGAGAAAATTATAGAAAGAAGAAGAGATATTACTTCTGCCTTTGACTTACTTCTTCTATCAGTGGGGTATTCTTTTTACGGTAAGGGGTGTTATTCTTTCTTCTTGAAGAGAACTTACATTATTCCATTCACTTTATTATTACATTGGAATAACTTTTGTAAAAGTGGTATACCTATACATAACTTTTGTATCATGGCGTACCTATACTTGGTGAAATCCTTATGTTATTCCATTTGCTTATTTATTACATTGGAATAACTTTTGTATCTGTGGTTTACCTATACTTGGTGACATTCTTCTATTATTACATTTGGAACATCACATGCGTGTGTTTTACAGGACACAGTTAAAATCTTTTTATTATTACATTTGGAACATCACATGCGTGTGTTTTTACAGGACTGGTTCAAATCTTTATCATTCTGTTGGAATATCTGTCCGTATGTGTGTTTTAGGATGCAGTTCCATCTTTATTATTACATTGGAACATCTGTAATTGTGAATTTCACGATTTGGTTCCGTTATTATTATTATGTTGGAATAACACATGCCCATCGCAATCTGCGTGCGTGGTGATTTCTTTTGTTATTCCATTCTTTATTATACCCGGTTGGTTAAAACTTTGACTTACATACTCCATGAAATTAGTAGAATATCCTTGATATTTGCGTTTCATCCGATATCTTTTCATGGAAATATTCTTGATCATTCTTGAATTTTACTACTGAAAGCGATATCATGTTGACAATTTGGGCGTTAATAATTCATGGATTAAATAATTCTTGAACTTGTTTTATTGAATTATTATGTCATTGTCATCATCCTCGTGTTATATTATGTTATCTTTGGCTTACGTGCGTAGATGAACTTAGTATGATTATGACCGAGGATCATTCGGTATAATCATGACTTGATATAAATGATGTGAAACTAAAAAGTCCTCGGTGGCTTTGTAATGCGGTGATGGATAGTTTTTGGTATGATTATGACCGGGGGTGATTCGGTATAGTCATGACCATTGATAATTTGATGAAAATCCTTGGTAAGTAATACGGGGATGATTAGATGTGGTGGTTTATTTATTAAGGCGAGTCTCGGCGATAAAAATTGATGAAAACCTTTTAAAACCTAAAAGATAGTAGACTTTATTCTCTACTTGACTCTTTTAATGGATTGCTTATTCATTTATGATTAAAGCGGTTATCTATTGTATTTTATCGGTTTAACTTTGTTGAAGGCTAATGATAATTTATTACGCATTATCTTAGTCGTAATATTTCTTCTTGGGCTAGTTGAGCTCACCCTTTTCTTCAATTTGTTCTCTTGAAATGAGAACATATTTTGAGACGAGTCGGGGCAGCAGTAATGGTCGGAGGATAGCATTAGTAGTCCTCACTATTACGTGAAATAGTGTGATAATAGTTGTAATGAGGACTCCTTTTGAGTTTGTATAATATCTAGTAGACAATATTTGTATTCGAACTCACGGTTTATGTCGTATTATACCTGACGATTAGGTTAGTAAGTTGTATTTGAATTTATGTACCATGAAGTGGCGACCCAAGATGGGTGCGTACCATTTTGGGGCGCCACATTTTGGCGACCTTCAAGATGGATTCAAATGGCGTATTATGTGCCTCCATCATAATCTTGTACTTCAAATCAGTAGCGGTAGGAACACAAAGTCTAGAGTGGACTCAATTATTCCTTCTTCATCAATTCTCGCTGACCGAATAGCTCCTTCGAGATAAACTTTGTTAATCTCTTTAATGTATGTGAAGATCTTCCTACGATACATTTGTGGTACTTCCGGATGGACGCATATTGGCCCGGGTGGCTCGAAAGTCGTTGGGAACCTTAACTTTTTTATTAAAGTTGGCTTTACGTATCTTATCTTTCTTTGACATCATCGCACTCGCTTGGCGCATAAATGATCTTCTACATCATCCTTTCAACGCATATGACTTTCATAGCGTACCACCGTTCGCTTTTCGGGATGGTATTGAATAGTGTGGTCGTAGTCTTCAATAGCTCGAGCCAGCGTCGTTGCCAGCGTGTTGAGTTCTTTTGAGTGAAGAAATATTTAAGGCTTTTATGGTGCGAATATATCTCACTTTCTCCCCATATAGATAGTGCCTCCATATCTTAAGCAGCGAAGCTTATCAGCCGCTGACTCTAGATCATGAGTAGGATAATTCCTCTCATACTCTTTAAGTTTATCGCGAGGCATAGGCTATGACTTTCCCACGTTGCATGAGAACACATCCTAACCCTTTGCACGAAGCATCATTTGTGAGATAACAAATCCATCCGAACCGGATGGTATTGTTAGAGCAGTCTTAGAAATAAGTCTCTCTTAAGCTCTTGAAACTCTTCTCGCATTCTTCGCTCCAAGCAATTTTGTATCCTTAGGAGTTATTTGGGTTAATGGAGTAGCGATTAGAAAACCCTTCCACGAATCTCCAGATAATAACCAATTAAGCCCAAAAAACTACGTACTTGATCACCTGACTTGGTTGCTCTAACTTTGTATTGCTTGATCTTAGCCGGGATCAGCAGATACTCCATTGTTTTCGACACCACATTGCCCGAGGAATGCTACTTCCTCAAGCCGAACGCTTCGCATTTCTTCAATTTGGCATATAGTTTGTTTTCACGAAGCCTTTGGAGTACCCGACTTCAAATGGTGCTCATGATCTTCACGACTTTTGGAATATATGAGGATGTCATCAATAAAAACAATAACGAACCGATCCAAATATTCCTTAAATACTCGGTTCATCATATCCATGAAAGTAGCAGGAGCATTAGTCAATCTGAAAAGACATGACTAAGAATTCATAATACCCGTCTAGAGTTCTAAAGGCATCTTTGGAATATCCTCAATTTTAATCTTAATTTGATGATATCGAGCGAAGATCGATTTTTGAAAAGAATTGTGCCTTGCTTATTTGGTCGAACAAGTCATCAATCTGAGGTAGAGGATACCTATTCTTGATGGTGACATGGTTCAATTCAGATAGTCGATACAAAAGTCGCATACTCCCGTCTTTCTTCTTTACTGAATAAAAGCAGGGAGCACCCGAGGAGATGTCTTGGGGCGAATGAAATCGATGTCCAACAATTCACTGTAGTTGGACCTTTAACTCCTGAAGTTCAATAGGAGCCATTCGATATGGGGTTTTAGAAATGGGCTTTGTACCGGAGTTCAAGATCAATAAAGAATTCAACTTCACGTTACGAGGGGTAGGCAAGGGAAGTTCTTTAGGAAATCGTCGGGAAAGTCAATAACAAATGAGGAATATTATTCAAATTTGGCGTGTCTTTATTCAAATCCATAACATGGGCTAAGAAAGCTTGACATCCAGTTTTTCAATAAGCGAATAGCTTTATGATTAGATATGACGGTGATTGATTTTAATGGTTTAGTTGCTTGAATTGCATACAACAGGGTTGGTTAGGAATATGAAAACTAACAACCTTACTTAAACAATCAATTTTGGCATGATGAGTAGTTAACCAATCAATCCCTAAAATCACATCAAAAGCAAGTATCTTTAAAGAGATAAGGTCAACGAGGTAAGGTAATGGTGCCAACTTGAATCAAACAAGATTTATAAGCGATTGGATGTGATGAAAGTTTCTCCTAACGGAGTTTTCCGAGAGATAGTGAAAGTCTAATTTCTCCGGAGTCGAGTTTAAGCGTTGAGCACATGCGGGAGAGATAAATGAATGGGTAGCACCGGTATCAAGTAAGGTATAAACTTGTAAGAATTTATAAATAGCTTACCCGTGATCACCTCGTTTGGGTTCTCGCATTTTGACCGATCTGCAACAAACATTTCTTCCGGAATCGTTGACTTTGACTTTTACGGGACGATCTTTTGAGTCATCGTCCCCATTGAACTAGGAGTTTTGCTACTGCACAATCTCGGCGATATGTCCTTCCTTTCCACAATTATAGCATACCTTGAAGCTGTTGTGGGCGGTTTGGTGATATGTCCCTCTTTCCGCATTTGTAGCATATAATGGGGTGGTCGTTCTCCTCCCTTAGAACCGATTCTTCTTTGGCCTTGTCACGTCTTCTTCATAGTCGTTGTTAAATCTCCTCTTTTAAAATCTCCTCTGATTTCGCTTCTTCTATTTTCATGGCCATGATTACCACAGGAGTGATTACCATTTTTGTCCGTCTTTTCTTTCTCTCATTTGGTTATCGTTGTTTTGTTGGACCGCTTATCTGCGGTACGATCACGGTTGTGGTCCCTCGGTTGGCTGTACTCGTTATCTCGCTCTAATAATTGAGCCACATTTACAACATCCCGAATAGAAAGAAAGTTTATGAGAAATGAGATCTTTGGCGTATGCTCCGGGTTTAAACCTCTAAGAAACATCCAGCGTCATCGTTCCTCATTCTCCACCAAATGAGGTCTGAACACGGATAACTCGCAAACTTTGCCTCGTCTTTGAGACCGTCATGTTATTTTGCTCTAATCGATGAACTCCACTTCCTTTATATAGCGAACACTTTCAGGAAAGTATTTGTCATTAAATAGTTCTGAAACGTTTCCCGAGACATCTTTGAGTGCGGTGGATGGAGTGCAGCCTGAGACTCCCACATTAGATACGCACTGCCGCCACGGAACATAAAGGTGGCGAATGGAACCTTCTGTTCTCCGTGCATCCCGAGACGCCGAATATCTTGGTAATTTGCTTGACCCGTGTTTCCGCCCGTGATCGGATCTCGGCTTTCCCTTAAATTCTGGTGGTCTGACTCTTTGAGCCCCTTGTTTGGTGCATGACAACCCGTAATTCTTATCATTTCTCACTGTATTTTGAACACGAGTCTCCTCGCAAATGCGATTTTGCATGAGCGCAAAAAGCTTCTAAACATCCCTCGTTCATCATTTGCTCGATTGGTGTTGTTCACGGGAGGAACATTATCGACTGTTGCGTTCTCCTCGTTGGTGAGTCTGAGCGTCTCCACGGTCTCATTTCCATTGTTAATATTCTCGATTGACATTCTCAAATCACGACCATAAAACAAGGGTTAATTAAAGAAATCAATATATCACATAATATCCTTATATCTTGACCGACTAAAAAAATAAGCTTAGGTAGGACACCTTTAGCGAAGGATTTACTCATCTCTCCCTCCCTAGTTCTATTCCTCGATCTCGCATGGAGATCATATCCTAAGCTACGATACCATTTGTGGCGCCCCAAAATAGGTATACATCACCCATTACGAGTTGTCAATCATAGTGAAACAACTACAACTTTATTATTCTATGATAAAAAGCGTGAGTTTGAATACAAATATTATCTTCTGACAATATCTATACTCAAATAAATCCTCATCACATTTATTGATACATTATTTTACAAAATGGTGAGGACTACTAAACAATTCTTTCTAAAACCTTCATTCCATTACCCCAGGCTGCATACTATTGTATATTATCTTCGCCTCACGAGAAGAAAAATGGAACAAAAAGGAAAAGGGTGAGCTCAACTAGCCCGATAAAGAATATTATGACTAAGATAATATACAACAAATTATCGTTAGTCTTCAGCAGGGAAAAATCTAATAGAATACAATAGATAAACAAATTTTAAATCAATATTCGCAATGAAATAATAATTCATTAGAAGAGTTAAGTAGAGAATGCAAACTACTATCTTACATGTATGAATTTAAAGTTCATCGTCTATCTTTTATCCCTGTAACATTAATCAATATACATACGGAATCAAATATTCATCTTTTTGTACTCTGGAGGCCAAAGATATTCATCGATTGGTTATGTTCATCTAAACACACCATTCATCTTTTGCACTTCTGGGCCAAAGATATTCTTGAAATCATTCATCTTTTGCTTACTGGTGAAGATATTCCATAATATCATCATTTTAAATGAAGATGATGAAAAATATTTTTAAAGAAAGCGAATCCGGTGAAACAAAATGACAAGGATTAAGGATTAAGGATTCGTACTTTGTTTTATCCGTGTTCAAAAATACCTCAAAATAATCATAGTGGTGTAAAATTGAGAATGATCAAAACATGGATACAATCAAAGTTTAGTATCCGAATAGATATTTTGGACAAAAAGAAGAAATTTTATTTTTCGATTGAATAGTCTTGATATCGTGAATAATAACTCTCAGACACCAAAAGATAGAAATTTGACAAAAAAAACATCTTCACGCTTACTTATGAATAGTACTAGTGAATAGTAACTCGTGAATAGTAACTCATGAATAAGTAACTTCGTGAATAGTAACCCGGAGCATAAAAAAAGTTCCAAATTTGATAAAAGTTCCAACCAATATTTGACATAATGATATTGAAGAAATAATATCATTTGAGAAGAAAATAACACACTTACCTCGAAAGATTAGTACTTAAAATTGGAATAAGGGTATAGTCTTTGAAGGGAACTTACATAGATCTAAAAATACTCAAAGTATACTCAAAATACTCACAAGAATCGCTCGATAATATAGAGAGAGTAGAAAACTTGATTTACGGTGTGATTTTCAATTCTAACCTAAGCACCCTATTTATAGGAAAATGCTTTAGAACAAAAGAGAAAATTTAATAAAATATTAATATATATTATAAATTTCCCTCGCCTAACCTTCAAGAACTGAATTCAGCTCATTCAACACACATGTGTAACACACCATAATGAAAAAAACGTTTTTGTTATTTAAAATATTTTAAACTTCCAAAAATCAATTATTTCGAACTTCGGAACTTCAATAATTCATAATAAATAGCCCTTTTATCAGAAAATTCAAATCTCGCGAGTTTTTATAGGAAATTCAATTCTCTACAACTTTGCAGAAGAAAGTTTTCCAATTCCAAACAAAAATTGAGCGAAATCCACAAGCAGGCGATTTTACGGCTATAATCAAATTTCGGTCGATAAATGGGGTCCCACCGACATGTTTAACATGTTTTAAACATTTATTGCAATAAAAATACTCTTCCTCCTCGTATACTCATATATCCCACATTCGTTGTAAAAATATCACCATTATTATATTATTAAAATATAATAATATATTTAAATGAATTATTTTATCGAGAAAAAGATAAAATTTCAATTTTCAACAATTGTCACAATAAAAATTTTCTCCATCTATATCCACATAAAATTAATATTTTCTCATCATATGAATCAATAATTAATTATTCACAAATAATATTCTGAAATCACAATAATAATGATGAGGCGGTTCACAGGAAAGAGGGCTTTCGATAAAATTTCTCCACTTCTTGTGGCATGATTAGGTGACCAAACCTCTCCTTAGAGCGAACTTTCTAGACATTGCCAATAATGTTATCTAATAATATTATTGAGATAATATGAATTATTGCTTCGATAATGAAAAAATCTTGTGTAATGACAATTATTGGATCAACAAACAATATAAAATATCAACGCATGACAATTATTAAATCGATAAAATCTTTGAGCAGATAATTCTTTGTAACCATTATTGAGTAGTGCCTTCTTACGTAGAATCAATAATTGGTGCTGTCTGGTATCTTCTTGTGTTTTAACCGCAAAGTATTTTAACGGTATTACTTGAGTAACAACTTCTGGCAGTTTTTAAACAACTTATTTTTGTCATTTTCTTTATCCAATAAGCTTTTACATTATGGGGCCCACACATGGTTAGCATAAATAAATACGAATATTCAGAAATGACGACCAATGAATATTTTATAACCACTTGCTTGTTTTGAAATATTGTGTATTTTACCCCTAGCTATCACATTAATCAAATCAAACCTTACTATTTCAAAATAATAAATAGAGAAAATTAAATTTCATTAATAATAAGTTGGGGTTTACAAGAGGTACGAAAAAAAAATCCATGTAGCGATCGGATGGTTCACGAATCTTTGCAGATCAAGCGACTCCTCGATTTGGCGATTTTTGGGATGCACGAAAGGATCCACCCAGCGGTGTAAGAAGGTTTATTCCGTCTCCTACAACCGTTGACATTGTTTACGGTTGTTTTTTGTCGAGAGGATAAGGAGGTTCGGTGGGCGAAAGCATAGGAGGTGTCGCTTGTATGCATTCTTTATGGAAAGGCTCCTTGAGAAAATTATTGTTGTGATTTTCATCACCGCTTTAATCTTTCGGTCCGGACCTTAACTTGTTTACCATCTCGAAAGAAGATTTGAGCCTTGCAATTTCCTTGGAATTCGGTTCGTCCGGTTTATGCATGGTGTGGTTGAACAAGATTTACAAATTGTATTTTCGAGGAGTCCAAATTAAAGTGGATGATTAAACTTGAGGCGCATTGTATCACAATTTCATTTTTCGAACCACGAGAGCCTTTGGGACGAATGTTTTCTCATTGAATCATCATGCCGAATCACTTGGGTAATGTCGGGGATCGGTCAACAATGACGGGGAAGGAGTGGAGAAGGCTACATGACTTGATGACTCATGGGATATAGCAGACAATTTGGAAGGAACCAAATAATTGGCATTGGGAAGCAAGAGTTCACATGTGACAACACGTTCATTCTTTTCATGGGCCTTATTTTCTTTTAGTTTCATGAGGTGTTAATCGATAGTCATTGGATGAAGCGATCAATGATTCGGATCACATGTATTACTAAGCCTCACAAGTCACGAGCTTGATCTCTTTTTTACCTCTCGATCCTCTTGGCAATAGGGGAGTACTACTGATTCATTATACCATATAGTTATTATTATTATTATTTTTTAGTATATTTTATTGAATGTATATTCTACTTAATTAGTAGGAAACATTGACATGAATTACTATGTATATATAATTACGATATTTGATAAAATAAAAAAATATGGAAAAAATATATTATTATTATTTTTTCCGAATATAGAAAAGATTTGATTTTATTCCCAACAAAGGGAAATTTTGAAATATATGTTTGATTTCCTTCTAAATAATAATAAGGAAGGATTTTGTCTTCAAAAATCAAATAAAGAAATATTTGATTTTATTTCCAAAATAAAGAAAGATATATGTGATTTTATTTCCAAAAAAAAAAAATTAATTAAGATTTGATTTTATTTACGAAATAAATATAAGATTTGATTTTATTAGATTTGATTTTATTTTGGAAATAAAATATTTGATTTGATAAAAGGAGAAGACATGAGTTTTATTATTTTATATCTTTCAGCGGACTCCTATTTAAAATAAGATTTGATCTTGGTTCCAAAAATAAAATAAGAAAAGATTTGATCTTAGTTCTAAAATAAAATAAGAAAAGATTTTATTTTATTTTCTAAAAAAAAATCAAACTCAATTGTATTGTTTCTATTTATAGGATTTAAATTGCTTAATTACCTATTGGTAAAGTTTAATCACAATTCCAATTTTACGTCGACAATCATTTGCTGCGATGAGGTAATGCAAATTTTTTTTAAAAGAAAGGAAGATAGCGGTAGGATTATGGGAAGTTGGTTCATATGAATTGAAATTTTACTTTTTTCGACTTAGGTACGTAAGTCGAATTTGGTTTTATTATGGATTGTTGTCCAATGAGTTATTTTCAAAGTTGGATTACATGATAGCCCGATCTTGAAAAAAAAAGGAATTCAATTTGGCCAAGGGCACGTTAATCCACCGCTTCTTACTAAGCAACCTCATCGCCGCAAAGGTCTCCTTGTCACTTTGCTACCTTCTCAACACCACAAAAAGTCGAAAAGTACTCAGAAAAGTAAACAAAATGATTGACAAACTTACTCACATCGGCGAATATGGTGGTATGATCAGATTTGGGAAAGATTTCCAAGAAATCCTGGAGAGCTCCTTAGGGGTTCCTCTCCAGATTTTTCATTTTGACACTTGAAAGATCGAACTCAGGTGGATCGTTTTAAACATTTAAAGCATGAATCAAAGACTGAAAGTATTTTTGCACGATCATCACCTCAAGGCGTAACTTCACGTGAGGGGGCAAATGTGGGCCCACGTGCAAAATTAGGGTTCATATGACCTAATTAAATTAAATGCACAATTAGGGTTCCACGACCTCATGAAATGCACAAATTAGGGTTCGCATAACCTAATTGAATGAAGACAGGGAAGTCAGAAATAAAGGTACTAGACCCGAGAGAAGCCTCCACGTGTCCCGAGACAGAAGGCTCGTGGAGGCAGCTCGTTTTGGGAATTGATTGAGGGATTGGATTGGTGGCTAGAAGGACAGGGCAATATGGGCATTATTCTAATGACTAAAGGGTATTTCTGGAATTTTCCTGAAAGCATGTGCCTTGCACATGACTACTTTCCAGTGAACCCTATAAATATCCCTTCTATTCCATTGGGAAGGGGACTTCTCTTCAGACTCAAGACTTGGACTCTTGGAAGATCAAAGGGACCCTTTTGGTGACTTAAAAGCTTGGAGATTCCACCTAAAAGCACTAAAGGGGTTTGGACATTCTCTCAACTCGAAGGACTCAAGAAGGCTCTTGGAATCCCTGTTAACCTAACACGATTCCCGGATTCTAGGAGTTCTGCCACGCATCGTTGGAGTAATCGCCCACCTGTCGTTCTCCCCTCTTCAATCAACCAATCAATTCCGTGCTCTTCGAGGATTTCTCTCCTCCTCAGCCAACACGAAACCCTAACCCTAGCAAGGTACGATTTCCTTGCCCACATTTATTAAATTAAAAGGTTTAATTATATTTAAGAAAAAAATATGAAGCAAAAAAAATCTTAAAACTTATAAATACTCTACAAGAAAAAGCCTAATTAAATTTAACGACTCATCGGATATATCTTTATTAAAATCGAGGTTAACATTATTTCGACGAGAATGATTCATCACGACCATTCAATCGTAATTATAGCCCTCGACATTAAATTCGTCGAGAATTCAGTCGAGAGTAAATAAGATTGACGGACTATAATTGACAGAATAATCAATCGAGAATAATATAAGATCAAAGAAATAGAACTATTTATGACAAACTTTCCGTCGGTAGTAAACATTTTTAAAAGTAGAAATAAATTTAAATTGCAACTAATTAACTGACCATCCATCAAGAAAAAAATATTCTCATCAAGAATATCTATTTATCTCGAAAAGAAAAAGTTATATCGAGGAAAGATGTTAGGTTATTTAATTGGCGGCTAATAAGGAGAAATTTTACCGGAAAGCCCCTCTTTTACGGGAATGATCCAAGTTATCAATATTGTGAGTTATAATATTAATGATAAATAATTGTTGAAAGATGAAAAATATGTCTATGAAGATAAGTGATTTGAGGTAAATATTTATTCAATTTTGATATAAATAGAGGGTTTGTCGTGAAGTATTTGTTGTAAGTTTGGCTTATTACATGGATCCCCACTTACTAATTTTTCAAAATTATCGTTAGAAAGTTGTCTCAGCTTTTGTTTTATTATTATTATTATTATTATAGTAATAAAAAATAATTTTTTATATAAAATAAAATACTTTTTATATTATATATAAAGTTATTTTTATTAGATTATAAATAGAATATATTATATTTTATATAAAGCTTTTATTTTATTAGAATATTTTATTGCACAATAATGAATAGTAAAATCAAATTTTCAAATAATTAAATCTCGTGAACATTCGCTCGTGAATTTTTTTTTCTGCATTCATGATTATATTCAAATAGTGTTCGCCATTCTCCTATAAATAGGATGCTTAGTTAAGAAATGAAAATTACATCGTAATCGGAGAATTCTTCTTCTATAATATCGTGTGTATTGCTTTCTACTATAAGGATACTTTGAGTGTAGCAAATAGTGCAAATTTTCTTCAAGAATATCTCCGCTTATATTAGTCGATTTACTCTCCTACTAAGGTAAGGGATATTATTTTTGCTCAATATTTATAAGGAATATTATTTTCTTCCACACTCTATAGTATGTAAGTGATATTATTTCGTTTCATATTCCTAAATCTACATTTATTTTGATAATTGCTTTTATAATCTTTGAAATTAGTAGAATATCCTTAAATTTTGTGCTTCATCTACTATCATTTCATTAGAATATTAGTACGAACTTTCTTATTAAATTTTAATATTTTCATTCATGGTACTATTCACTCCAAAGATTATTCATTCAGTGTCTTATTCACGATAAAAATTAGTTTTTTTCATCCAAATTATTTTTGATACATGAATATCATTCTTGAATTTTACTCCACAATTAATTATCATGTTGACAATTTGGACACTAGATAAATTGAATTATAAATCTCTAATATTTATTATTGATCTCACTTGATTGATTCTTTATATCATTGTCATCATCCTCATGTTTATATTGCGGTGAAAGTCATCCTTTGGCGTAGTAATGCATAGATGGTTACATTGAAAAGGTATGATTATGACCAAAATGTGTATCGGTATAATAATGACACCGTAATGTTACTAGAATAAAATGATGTGGTGAAAGTTCTCTTCAATTCACGTAGTGCGTAGATGGACGGTTGTTTGGCATGATCATGACCATTTGGTGATCTAACGATTATCTTTGGTAGGTAGTGCATGGATAATTTGTTGATTTGAAACATTTATTAATTTGTGTTACAAAGATAAAATATTGATGATGAAATTTTAAATCATAAAAGATAGTAGACATCACGATCTACTTGACTCGCTTAATTGTTTGCTTGTTCACATTAATTGTTGATCTAAACTTGTCATTGCCTATCAGATTCTATCGATTTTACACTATTGAGGACTAAGGATAATTTATTCTACATTATCTTTGTAAGACCCCAACTTTTATGAATAAAGATTTAATTTTTTTTTAAATATTATTTTTAAATAATAAGGTGTGAATTTGATATAATGTTATAGTTGTGAGTAATATTTACAAATTTTGCAAAGTAAAGTTTGTCATAAAATATTAAATGCGACTGACACAATAATTAAGTGGACCCCTAGCGGAATTCTTGTCGAATTAGAAAAGCGACATAAATAACTTTTATAAAAATAACGGCAAAAGTTTTGGATTAACTCATTTGAAATACACGGTGATAAAAGTACAAAGAATACGTGTGGTTGCATAGTAGCACATGGTATTATGCAATTATCTTTGATTATTAATGCTTACGTGAAAAGTCACTCGGTTTTATTCAATTATTGCCACTGATAATTCTTTGCGCATAGATATCTCGTATTATAGATTCAATTATTATGTGTAGTATCATCGCATGATATTTTATATTATTAAATCAATAATTGAGACCTAAAAAGTTATTCATATTATTATTTGCATTATTGATGATGTCTATAAAGTTCTGTCGAGTAAAGGATTTTGTGACGCCCCCAAAATAGGAATACATCACTTATTCTGAGTCGCCAAATACATGGTACTGAATACAAATAGAAACTAATTATACAACAGTCGTGTAAAATACGACAAAACATGTGATGTGAGTTTTAATACAAATATTGTCATCTAGACAATATCCACACTCAATGGAGTCCTCATTACATTTATTATTACACTATTTCACAGAATAGTGAGGACTACTAATACACCATCTAGGACCATCACTACGTTCTCCGACTAGTCCCATTACGTTCTCATTTCTCAAGAGAACAACAGAAAGCAAAAGGGTGAGCTCAACTAGCCCAAGAAGAAATATTATGACTAAGATAATGCGAGTAAATTATCATTAGCCTTCAACAAAGTGTTAAAGCGATAAAATATAACAAACATCAAGTTTAAGCTGCGGTGAACAAGCAATCCATTGTAAGAAATGGCGTAGAGAATAAAATATACTATCTTCTTATGATTTAAAAGATTTTTCATCAACTTAATTGTTGAGACTCACCAATATATAGGCTACTTACTATTTATAAAATTTTCGATTTGGTTCATTGTTTTACTTTTATGCCCTTATAATAAATATTCAACCATTACTTTTTTTGAAGAAACAACATTCAATATCATTATTTTTATATATTGTTGTATTCTCTTTGGTTAAAGTTTATGGATTTTATTGGTTAATACACATCAATCAATGAAGTTAAGAGTTCCGATGTGATAAGTAAGGAGTAATTAACTTATTCATTAATTTCATATTAAGGGGTATATGTGGAAAATTTATGTTAAAAGTGTCACTTAACCGATTTTCTTAAACTATGTGCCAAAAAGAAATCAATCTATAACTATAATTAGGAGTATATATATATATATATATATATATATATATATATATATATATATATATATATATATATATATATATATATATATATTAAATATGTGTGTGTGTGTGTGAATTATATATCTATATATATATTATAAAAGCAAAGGGTGAAAAAAGCCCACGATGTTTACCATGATGTCCCACTTTGCTTTAAACTAATTTTTTTTTCCAAAAGTACCATTAACGTTATATTTTTGGGTCAGTAGTGTCCTCATTGTTAACAAAAGACAAACGAGGTTAAAATGTGATGGACGTGGCATGCTTAAATATAAAATATATTCTAAATAAAACAATATATATCATTTAATCAAAACAAAAAAATACTAAAATTCAAAATTAAAAAAAGCATAACATATTTACATCATTTATTCAAAATAATAAAATTTAAATTATTTTGTTAACTAATCAAAACAACTAATTAAATAAAATAAGTTATATAACATATTTACATCATTTAATCAAAATACTTAAATTACTAACATAATATATTTACATCAATTACTAATTTAAAAATACTAATTTAAAAAAATACTAAAATACTAAAAAAATCAAATTAAAAAATACTAAAAATACTAAAATTTAAATTATTTTGTTAATTAATCAAAACAACAAAAATTTAAATTACATCATTAAAATACTAAAATCATAATACTAAATACTAATTGATATAAAATTTTTAAATTACTAAAATCATAATACTAAATAATATTTTTAAACTATATAAAAATTTGATGATGTAATAATCTATACATAATCCATATAAGTTATAAATAGTATAAATAATTTGATGATGTAATAATCTATACATAACAAAGTATATGTTATAATTTGATGATGTAATAATATTTGAAAAATGTATTAAAAATTCAAATTACATCATAATATTTTTTAAATTGATATGATTTTAAAAATTAATATTAAAATTACTAAAATAATCATAATACTCCGATTTGAATTTTAAAAATATTATTTAGTATTATGATTTTAGTAATTTAAGTATTTTGATTAAATGATGTAAATATGTTATACAACTTATTTTATTTAATTAGTTGTTTTGATTAGTTAACAAAATAATTTCAATTTTATTATTTTGATTAAATGATGTAAATATGTTATGCTTTTTTATTTTGAATTTTAGTATTTTTTGTTTTGATTAAATGATATATATTATTTTATTTAGAATATATTTTATATTTAAGTCTGCCACGTCATCACATTTTAATCTCATTTGTCTTTTGTTAACGGCAGGGGCACGGATGACCCAAAAATGTAACGTTAAGGGTACTTTTGGAAAAAAAATTAGTTTATGGTGCAAGTGAGACATTAGGCTAAACATCAGGGACTTTTTTGACCCTTTTTCCTATATTATAAGTTTTGTTTTTTATATAGAATATAATATATTATATTTTATTGCATAGTACTGTATAGTGTGTGCATAGTGTTGCATAGTGCAGCATAGTAAAATCAATTTTTTTTAAAACGAATTCGTCCATGAATTATTCCTACTGTGCGTCCGTGATTTTTCTTAAATAGTACCCTGTCATTCTCTTATAAATATGATGCTTAGTTTAGAAATGAAAATCGTACCACAATCAGAGAATTCTTCTTCTATAATATTGGCGTATTTCTTTTTAGAGTTTAAGGAAGCTTTTTGAGTGTAGAAAGCAGTCTGAGTTTTCTTGAGAATATCCATACCATACCGGTCAAAAATACTCTCTTTTTATGGTAAGGGATATTATTTTTGTTCAATATTCGTGAAATAATATTTTTTCAATCTTGTAGTATATAAGTAATATTATTTCATTTCATATTTCTAATTCTACACTTATTTTGATAAGTATTGCTTTTATCTCCTTGAAATTAGTAGAATATCTTTAAAATTTATTTCATCTAGTATCGTTTCACAAGGATATTTTTTACGAACATTCTTGTTAAATTTTAATTTTTTCATCTTAGGGGTCTTATTTATGACAAAATTAATTTCTTTTTCATCTAATTAATTTTGATACATGAATATTATTCTTGAATTTTACTCCATAAAGCGAGTTATCATATTGACAATTTGGACATTCTTGAACTATGGATAAATTGAATTATCTATTTTGCTTCATCTAGTATCGTTTCAGAGGATATTTTTACGAACATTCTTATTAAATTTTAATCTTTTCATATCGAGTCTTATTTATGACAAAAATTAATTTCTTTTATGTCCAAATTAATTTTGATACATGAATATTATTCTTGAATATTACTCCACAAAAGCAGTTATCATATTGACAATTTGGACATTCTTGAACTATGGATAAATTGAATTATTTATTTGTCTTGCGCCGACAATTGAGGTATTCCGACCAATTTTGGTCGGAATCTAAATTTGGGGCTATATTAATTGTATGCAATTAGATATTTTATGTCGTAAATTGTAAACTCAAATTTTTTAAAGGCCGAATTATGAATATGATGATATAAGATATAACGGAAGTATATTTAGCCCTTATAATAACTATACATTTCGCTTATATTTATAAACACGCAAGATCATATTAATTTAGAGAATGTTTATTAGTTTTTACTGTAGTTCTAGAAAAGAGTCTCATTGGTAAAGTTTTAAATTTTAATAAAAAAATTCCACAAATACCTCTAAATTATTAATTATTTAATTTAATATAAATTAACCATATAATAAATAAATTTTGATGATGGATGTAACCGAAAATGATCATAAACCCACGATTCTCCAGTTAATTAGGCATTATGGTTAATTTCTATAATATATATTTGAATTATCTAATCCTTTGTAGTTTGAAGTGTTCCTTAAATGGAAGATTAGTCTGGATGGTAGGAGTCTAGAGGAGAGCTCAATTAAGAAAATTGATACATGGACATGTTTATAGGCATTTTTAATTTTTTTTTGTTTGTGACTTTCAAAAAAATATATAATATTTATTTCTACTGAAATTTTTATAAATTACTGACATTTTTAGATGTAATTTGGATATATATATAAAAATATTATTATACAGGGCAGTGATGCAAACTTTATTCTCAGATATATGTATCAAATTATCTTAAAATACTAGTAATATTTATGTCTGCCAAGACTTATTGACTGCATAGGGTCATGACTGCAAATAATGGGTAACCAATAAAGTCCCGGCCATTAAAAGGACGAATAGGCAAGGTCCTTCCATATCTACCAGCTGTACATGCACAAGCCTATGCGTAACTATATAACAGTTGTGATCAACGCCGTATCATCAACAGTTGGGCATTAATTCGGGCATGGGGCCCAGTTGCTAGTTCGACCGGACCAAATATTGATGCCTACTGGACTACGTAAGCAATAATGATTTGTATTTAAGACACGGAAAAGTCTAGAGGGACAGGTTTCTATCGATCCTGTTTTTTACGTATATTTAAATGACACAACTAAAAAATAAAAATGGACGATTCATAGCTCCATAAAGAGATCATAATGCTATTTAATGGATTCGGTTAGTATGGAGTTATTTTTTTAGTAAATTGGTCAATTGACCAATAGAATATTAACAATGCATATAAGCTTATCTGCGTATCGATTACATTAGTCGATTAACAGAAACTTCTTCCACAAACCAGGAGATCTAATGCTATTTAATCATGCATTCAATTTTATTTGGATCTGGCGGTGATTTCAAAATTGATGTGGCCATTTCCATTTTAATTTCCAAATAAATTTTTATAAATAATTAATCAAACAATTACAAGAGCTTATCTGTAACCCAAATATTTACATTATAATGACATGATTTGGCAATAACATTAATTATATGTATATATATATATATATATATATATATAATATTGAATTGAAGGTTAATCCCAAATATGCATTTGGAATATGGACAAATCAAGGAAGTGGAGAGTAGAAAGTGAAAGAAGTAACAAAATGAACCGTAACCATACCAAAATCGCATACAAATGGTATCGAGCTAAGGTTATTTGCTCGGTTATTTTTGATAAATTTTATGGAGGAATCGATCGGAACCATGATTAAATTGATCTCTTCAAATTTTTTCGATCGAAAGCCTAGAATGGAGGATATCCTTTATTGCAAGGATTTGTATGATCCGTTGGAGCTCGAGGAAAACGCGGATAAGTGCGAAAGGTGATTGGAATAAAATGAATAGGAAGACTATTGGTCACATCCGCGAGTGGATTGATCAAAGTGTATTCCACCATGTTTTTGAGGAGGCGGATGCTCACACTTTATGGACAACACTAGAAGTTACATATACGAGAAGAAGAATGCACAAAATAAAACTTTTGTCATTGAAAAATTGTGAATCTAAAGTACTGAGGGCGGGAAGCGGTGTGCCGGAAAGCATATGAGTGAGTTCAAGGTTTAGTGAACCAATTTATCCACCATGAAGTTGAATCTTGATGATGAGATTGGGCTCTTTTGCTTTCTCGATTCATTGCCCAAGCAATTTGGGAGACTTTGGTGGTGTCTCTAAGCAATTCACTCAGGAAGGAAAAATGACTATCACGAGATGGTGAGGATAGTCTTCATAATGAGGAGAAAGGCGAAAGAAGCGAAAGGCGTAAATTTTGAGACTCATGCTCTTGTCAGAGAAACGAAGTGAAGCAATTTTAGAGGATCTCACAAAGGAGATACAAGTCGCAGCAAAAGCAAAAATTACAGGAGCAAGTCAAAGACCAGACAAGGTGAAACGTATAGATGCTTCCATTGTAATAAGGAAGGTCATTACAAAAGAAATTGCAGAATCTGGTTAGACAAACAGAAAAATGGTGAGCAGGGAAAGGTTGAGGAGAAGAACACTGCAGCCACAGTCACCGAAGATGTTGTGATTCTTTCATTTGGGGAAGAAGAATGCTTGCATGTTGATGATCAGAAAGTTGATTGGGTGGTTGATACTGGTGCTTCGTATCATGCTACACCTAAGAGAGAATTTTTCACAACTTACAAAGCTGGAGACTTTGGTTACGTGAGAATGGAAAATACTGATCAGTCCAAGATTATTGGAATTGGTGATGTTTGCATTCGAGACGGTGTTGGTTACCTTTGTTACGCTTGAGGGGACGTTAGACACGTTCAGATTTGCGTCTCAACTTGATTTACGGCATGACCTTGGGGAGAGAGAAGGCTATGAGAATCACTTGGTAGTGGAAAGTAGAAACTTACCAAGGGCTCTATGGTAATTGCAAGAGGAGTTGATTGTTGTTCGTTGTACAAGACTTATGTGAAGGTGTGTTCTAGTGAGTTGAATGCAGTTGAGGATGACTCTTCACCAACTTGTGGCATAAGAGGCTTGGCCACATGAGTGAGAAAGGGTTGCAGTTATTAGCAAAAAGGTCACTCATTTCTTTTGCTAAAAAGTCTTGTTTTAAGCCCTTGTGATTATTGTTTGTTTGGGAAACAACATAGAGTTTCTTTTAGTAGTTCAATTTAAAAGAAAATCGAGCTACTAGAAAGAGTATATTCTGATGTATGTGGACCCATTGAGGTTGAGTCTTTGGGTGGAAATAGGTACTTTGTTATCTTTATTGATGATGCTTCGCGGAAGGTGTGGGTATTTTGTTGAGAACAAAAGATCGGGTGTATTCTAGCATTTTCGAGTTTTCATGCTATGGTTGAAAGGAGAGATGGAAAATCGTTGAAGTGTCTTAAATGGACAACGGAGGGAATACACTTCAAAGGAGTTTGTTGAATCTTGTAGTAAACATGGTATTGGCATGAAAGCGGTATTCTGGTACTCCACGGCGATAATGGCGTAATTTGAAAGAATGAAGCCGCACTATTATTGAGAGAGTGCGATGCATGTTGAGAATGGCTAAAGCCGCTAAGTCATTTTGGGGTGAAAGTTATTCAGATTGCTTATTACTGATTAATAGATCTCCATCAAGACCGTTGATTTTTGATTCCAGAAAAGATTTGGAGCGGTAAGGATTTGTCTTATTCTTATTTTAGGGTATTTGGGTGCAAGGCTTTTGCACATATCCCCAAGGATCAAAGATCGAAACTTGATGACAAATCTACTCCATGTGTATTTGTTGGCTATGGAGATGCAGAGTTTGGATACCGAATGCCACAGTTAGAGAAGGAGGTCAGAATGAAGATATGAATGATACAGACTTGCACGATGGTGATGGGTCAGATGCAGAGAGTGTTGATCAGGGGGAACTGAAAGTAGTATGCACACAAGTCAATCATGTTTGATGATAAAGCATATACTTTGAAACAATCTTATTCATTTATTAATAAAAAGTATTAATTTATTAAGGGCTTTTAATTATCTACATGATGCTGTTTTATAATATGTGATAAACCCATAGTTTTAAGCAATGCTTTTAGAATAATGATGATGATCATTCTAATGAGATCTAAATTCTTAGAAAGCTTAAAACTAAAATAGTTCCCACTCATTGGATTACTAAATTGGGGATTAGTGAATCCAGGATAGATTGGTACATACGTTGCTTGCTTTCGTTGGATGAGGATGATTGATCTCATGATCATTTTGTGTGGAGACACTAAAGCAAGTATGTAGGTGCTTATTAGAGAATAAGTTCATTTGAGCATTGGCTCGCTAAGGAATACCTAATGGAGTTTTACTTGCTGTCGATAGGAATTCTGTAGTGATAGTAGTACAAGTGATCCTTGGACTTGAGATCATTATAGTATCTTGTGTATGATGAGTTATACTTTGACTTATTCCTTAAGACCCTTAGGGTATATCAAAGGGTATCTTGGGTATAATAAGTTGTACATAGAGATAATGTATGATCGATAAAGAATCTACCACTTCTATTAAAAGAAGAGAAATGTCTATGTGATTCGATAAATGACAACCCGATGAGTCCTTGGCCAAGGCGAGAATGAAATTACAAAGGAGTTTCTAATTTGCATTATTTGGAGTTGTGCGTTTAAGGATCGAAATACATATAATTAAATAAAATAAGACTTGTGATAATTCCATGTCTTATATTTAATTGGGACATTGTATGGTGGAAGGATTGAATTGTCACGGTAACTATTTACTCAAAGGTTCTTTTATGATTAATGTTGAAATCTATATTATCCTGGAAAGTCGATTGATGTTAGGGAGGCTTATCACATTATAGAATAAATATTATTTATTTAAATAAATTAATTATTTAATTTATTTATTTAAATAAGATTAGAATTGTTCTAATTGATTTATTCACAATCCGGTTTAATATGGAGAACCCAAAGGGTCACACCATAAAAGGAAGAATAATTATTTAAGAAGTTAATGGCATAATCGTAATAATATGTTATGTATATTTAATTTAATCTATGGTGATAGAATAAATTAAATAGCTTAATATTATTATTTAATATTTTAGAAATATTAAATATAAATTAATAAGAGGAGTCTTATTAATATTATTACAATTATTATTATTATTTTAATTTCTAAAAGAGTTTAGGAATTAATTTAATATAAATACTCTCATTTATTCCTAATAAGATTAGGAGGAAAATTAATTAAAGGAGTTTAATTAATTATCCCTAATAAGATTAGGGAGCCCATTTAATTAAAAGAGTTTAATTAAATAATACCTTATTTTAATAGGGTTACTTAATATCTATATAAGAGGAGTCTTATATCGGATATCAATGATATCTGATTCAAAAAGTTGGAGAGTGCGTTCTTTTCTATAGAGATAGAAAAACTAGGGTTTAGCCAACCACCCATCTTCTTAAATCCTTCTTCTTCCTTGGTGGATCACCTCCAGAGGCCAAACACTTGGGTGGCTAACGTTGATCAAAGGAAGGAACCAAACCCGGTGGATTCAAGTTGAGCGAAAAAGTTGGAGGTGAACTTGTACGAGAAGCTCGGATCTTCAAGGGTATGTTTCTTATTCATCTTTTTCGTTTAATTAATAATTGTGCATAAAGGGTGATCAAGGGTATATGGTTTGTAAAATTTTTAAACTACGATTTTTACACGTTCCGCTTATTTTGCAATTTGATTGCGTTCATGAATATTTCAAACCTACTTGAGAACAAACGATATTGAAGAACCTCAACTAAGAAGATCCACTAGAGAGAGCGTGTCTTTATCGATCGGATATCCTTCATCCGAATATCTTTTAGTTCTTTGAGGAGGGGGAGCGAAAATTTTCACGAAGTCAAGACTCATAAGGATAAGGAATTGGTTGAGAGCTATGAAGATGAGATGGATTCTTTGCACAAGAATCACACCTATAAGTTGACTACACTTTTCGGAAGGCGGGAAAGTATTGAAGAACAAATGGGTGTTTAAGCTTAAGAAGGATGGTGAAAAGCGGTGAAGTCTGAAAGGCTCGATTAGTCGTCAAGGGTTTTGCTCAAAAGCAAGGTATTGACTTCGATGAGATATTTTCTCCGGTTGTGAAGATGACTTCTATTCGAGTAGTCTTTGGGGTTAGTAGCTAGTATGGATCTTGAGCTTGGCGGTTGGATGTGAAAGGCGCTTTTCTTCATGGTGATTTGAAGGAAGAAATCTACATGGAACGACCCGGAGGATTTGAAGTTAAAGGAAAAGAACACTTGGTTTGCAAGTTGAAGAAAAGTTTATACGACTGAAACAAGCCCCAAGGCGTTGGTACATGAAATTTGATTCATTTATGGTGGATCGAGGTTATAGTAGAACAATTGCGGATCATTGTGTGTATGTCGAGTGGTTCCCGGATGGTAACCGTTATTACATTTGCTATATGTAGATGATATGTTGATAGTTAGGCGGGGATCTTGATATGATTCATGAGCTCGAGGGTGAGTTGTTCAAGTCCTTTGATATGAAGGACTTAGGTCCATCTAAGCAGATTTTGGGTATGAAGATTGTTCGTGAATGGGAAAGCCGAGAGGTTGTGGTTGTCCTGAGAAGTTTGTTTGGCGGGTGCTTGCAAGATTCAACATGAGTGATGCTAAACCAGTTAGCACACCCTTTGGCTAGTCATATTAAATTGACAAAGTCGCATGTGTCCTTCTACCAAAGAAGGGAGAGATGATATGGCAGCAGTTCCCTACTCCTCTGCTGTAGGGAGTCTTATGTATGCAATGGTTTGTACGCGGCCAGATATTGCTCATGCAGTTGGTGTTGTGAGCAGGTATTTGTCAAATCTGGCGAGAGAACATTGGGAAGCGATTAAGTGGATTCTCGGATACTTGAAAGCTACTTCCGGTTTATGTTTGGTTTTGGTAGTCTGAGTCCAGTCTTGGAGGGTTTCTGAGATCTGAGACATGGCGAGTTACGAAGAAGAAGTCAACTTGAGGTATTTGTTTACTTTTGCGGGGAAGCGATATCATGGCAATCCAAGTTGCAAAAGTGTGTTGCTTTCTCTCTGTTGAGTCGAGAATACATTCTTGCTTCTTGAAGCGAGCGAGGAGATGTTATGGTTAAAGCGGTTTCTCAAGAGTTGGGTTTGAAAGAAGATGACTCGTGGTTTATTGTGATAGTCGAGTGCAATTGACTTAACCAAGAATGTCACGTATCATAATCGGACCAAGCATATTGATGTTAGTTATCATTTGACTTGAAGTGATGAAAAGAAATTGATGAAAGTGAAGAAAGTTCATCTTGACGAGAATCCCTCGGACATGTTAACAAAATTTGTTTTGTTTTTAAAATTAGAATTATGTAAAAACAAAATTTTTTAAAATAGATTTTTTTTAAAATGGAATTTTAAAATTTTGTAAAAATTGTAAAAAAATTACGTAAATTTTTAAAAACATAATTTTGTAAAAACAAAATTTTATTTTACATTCTCTTTTAAATGCGAATTTTTAAAAATAGAATTTTTTAAAAAGAAAATTTTGAAAAATTTTAAAAGCAAATTTTATTTTACATTTTGTTTTTAAAAGAATTTTTAAAAATAAATTTTATTAAAAAATATAATTTAAAAAAATATTTAAAACATAATATTGTTAAAATAGATTATTTTTTTAAAACAAATTTTCAAAAAATCAAAGCAAAAAATCGGAAAAATAAGTAATAATCACCATTTTCAAAATAAGTATAAGTAATAATAATGGAGTACTTATTTTTTTAAAAAATTACATTTTTAAATTGTTCAAAATTACATTTAAAAATTCTTAAATTTAACTTGTAAAATAAATTTACATTTAAAAAATTTACATTTAAATTATTAAATTTAAGCAATTTTGTTTAAAATTACATTTTAAATTTTTAAAAATTTAAGCGGAATTTGTTTAAAAATTTAAATGCAGATTTTTTAAAAAAATAAGTACTCCATTACTTATACTTGTAAAATTAGAATTATTTTTAAATGAAGTTTATTTTTTAAGCAGAAATTTAAAAATTACATTTTTAAAAAAATTCTATTTTAAAAAATCTATTTAAAAAAATGTAAAATAAAATTACATTTTAAATTTTTTTTAAAAATTACATTTTAAACAAAATTACGTTTTTTTAAAAAATTTCTATTTTTAAAAATTACATTTAAAAAGAAAATGTAAAATAAAATTACATTTTAAAATTTTTTAAAAAATTTTGTTTGAACAAAAATTGCATTTTTAAAAAAATTCTATTTTTAATAATTACATTTAAAAACAAAATGTAAAATAAAATTACATTTTTTTTAAAATTACATTTAAAAAAATTATGTTTTTAAAAATTTTACAGAATTTTTTTACAATTTTCACAAATTTTTAAAATTATGTTTTAAAAAAAATCTATTTTTAAAAATTTTGTTTTTAAAAACAAAAACAAAATTTTTTTGTGTGGCAAAAATAATTTGCACCCTAAACTTGTGTTACAGCTTTAGCTGGTCACTTTTGACCCGTTAAGTGAAGAAAGTGTGCATTTTGTCTCGTATAATAATGTTTGGGGTGTACTTAGACACCTTTTTAAGTTTAGAGTGCACAGGTAAATAGGAAGTAAAGTTTGGGGTGCGTTTTGTCTTTTCACTACAAGAAAAATGTCTAACAACGATTAACATTATATCGTGATCGCACTTTTCTTTTCGGTCATTGATATTACTAATCATGACCGATATCTGCGACCACACATTAATCTGAGTCATTAATTAATTCAATGACCGCATCTTTATTCTTTGAGAGGTCATTAACACATATTCCTCGTAAAATTTGGCACGAAATGTTGGCGCCTAAAATGGTATCTGCGACCAATTAATATCGTGACCGCGTCGCGATCATTTGATAAATCCATGTCGTTAAAAAGTAGCGGCCGCGTGCGGTCGCGGATACTGATCATTGATCAAACTTAATTTACGGTTTGGTCATTCGCAAAAGCGAAACGAAAGAAAAAAAGAGGAGATCGAATAGAGAGAGGAGAGAAAAAAAAGGAGAAGAAGAAGGAGAAAGACGATGCACGCACGCATACCCACCGCCACCCATGCTGCCATCATGCTGCTGCCCGCCATAGGTAACCTAACTATGAAAGCACTATCTTATATTGCTCTTGAATTTCTTGTACAATAGTTTGGGGGCAAAGCTAGTTCATCTGATAAATTATCTTATATTCTTCTTTGAATTTTTGTTTTAAGAGTTAATTTAGAGCTATTAATTTGGGTATGAATTCTAGTAGTTCATTGTGGTATGAATTTGGGATTATTGCATTTGGTATTCTTGAAATTTATAGCTTCTTATTGAAATTGGGAATATCTTTGAAATTGTTGCAAATAGTTTTATGAGATTCTTGAAATTTTAGGTTAAATTATTTTTAGGGTTAATATGTGTTTAATATCTTTGAATATGTGTTTTAATATGTGTTGAAATTGGGAATATCTTTGAATATGTGTTTTAATATGTGTTATTGACCTTGTGTGTTATTCAAAATTGGGTTGTTTCTTGAGACTCACCTTGATTTTAGCAAAAGATTTCTTATCGTCATGTATCACCTAATAAGGAGCTATATTTATGGGTTACTTAATTGTAGTCGATTAGAAATTCAGTATGTTTGGGAGAGTTCATTGGATAACCTCTTTTATCTAAGACAAGATGTGAGGATTAGCATATTTCCCTCCCTCTCCAAATACAGTAATAGGTCTTGAAAGAGTCCTTGAGATGACGCATAACTAATTATGTTGATTCTCACATTCTGCGAGGTTTGTGATTAATAGTAATATTACCAATGTTAGCGTGAAGTTTAATACTAAAATACTATCATCCCGACAGAGGCTCAAATGTGAGGTATTATATTACCCATAATTGGTGGAGTTTATAGCATAAACAAGATTCCAACCTACTGAACCACCATAACATAGGAGTGTGTGTTAAAACATATATTATTTTTTAGCTTAGCTTGGAATCAAAGATGCGAGAACCAACAATCTCAAAGTCCAAAGTAATTTGATGCGGTATAATAAATGTTTGAATTTGACACTAACCTCAAGAACATTCTATATATATATATAAAGGAAGGAAAAAGAGGATGAAGACTATGGGTAAATAAGCCCAGTGATAGAATGAAGATGACTAGTGGATTGTTTAGACATAAAATGTACAATTATGAACTCTCGAAGGGCCGTGCCCAATGCAAATGGGGCCAATATAAAGTTGCTAGTTTTATAACTTCACTCAGTAGACTTCAAAAAGAAATAAATTGTTGATGAAGACAACTAAACTACCCTTGTTCATTTGACTTCTAGCTAGGACTAGTCTCATTAACCCACATATTATCGACGAACACATCTTATCACTCCAAGCTTGGTTGTTAGCATGGTAAGCTATTAGGGGTTGTTAAGCCAAAATAAGCGGTCTTTAGGAGGCTGTTAGTCTGCAACAGAGAAGGTAACTAGACACACTTGGTCGATAAAGAGGCATTAATCATTCGTTCGTTAATCATTCGTTAACATCAAGTATGCTTAAATGTTAATCGGATGCTTACAAGTATACTCAAGTCGTATGATTACAAGTATGCTCAACTCGTATGCTTACAGTATGCTTAAATGTTAATCATATGCATGCTTTACAAGTATGCTCAAGTCATATGTTAACATTTATAATATTATGCGTAGTAGATACGGTGGAATCATGGACCTCTATTCGAATAGTAGTTGGATAACTGACGAAAGTCAAGTGCCGGATAAATCTTCTGACTAAATTTAAATTTGGTTGTCAAGTGTTTTTAGAGTATGTGTATAGTCACCGGAATGTATGAATGGTAAGTCGCATGAATCGATGTCCATGTTTGAAGTGTAAGAATGTAAATTATATGGAGAGAGGCATTGCAAACTATCATTTACTTGTTTACGGGTTCATGAGAAATTAAGAAGAATCTTTGGTGGGCGCACATGGGCGGAGAAGAGATGGTGGCATCACACAAGTACACAATTGAGCGATGGTACTCATCATTATGAATGAAATGGTTCATGATATTGCGGGGCTAGATTTTGATTGGAAGCAAGGAGTGAGAAGCAACCTATGAATTACGATGCAAAGACTTCTTTAAGTTGTTAGAGGCGAGGGTAGCGAGCCATTGTGGCATGGTTGCACCAAACACACTACATTATCTGTGAGTGGCGACATTACTTAACATAAAAAGGTGATCACAACATGGGCCATGAGTGTTTTGAGTCGCTCTTGAAGGCCATTAAGAGTATGTTGCCTAACGGTGAGAAATTACACAGTAACTATTACTTTTGTAAGAAAATGGTGAAGAAGTTGGGTCTTGGATACCAAAAGATCGATCATGTCCCAACGATTGCATGTTGTTTTATAAGGAAAATGAGCAGGATGACAAAATGCACGTTTTGCGATCATGATCGGTTTTAGGCCTAATAAAGAGTGTGAGACCCAGATTTTATCAATAAAGATTTAAATTTTGTGAAATAATTTTTAATATTATGGTGTGAATTTGAGATAATATTATAGTTGTGGGTAGTATTTATAAATTTTGCAAAAGTATGCAAGTGGTTATATTATATTGAATTGGTGGGAATATTGGTTTAGCGAGGGAATATTAAATACAATACTCAATCATTGGTGGACCCATAATGAAATTATTATCGGATTGAAAGCGACAAAAATATTTTATTGAAATAACGGCGGAAGTTTTACCGTTGATCTTGTTGAACTACTCGGTAGTAAAAAAATACGATGTCGTGTGGTTGCATAGTAGCTACACGGTATTGATTATTGATGCTTATGTGAGAAGTCACTCGGTTTGATTCCATTATTGTCGATTAATAATATGAATTATTATAGCGATAATGACGTTTTGTTTTATTCAGTATTATTAACGTAATAAAAGCGAAACATCTTTTATATAAAATGAGAATACTTTATTAAAGTTATTCATAAATAGAATATATTATATTTTATTATGCATAGTGTTAGTAGTGTTTTGCGTAGCATAGTGTTTGCATAGTAAAATGTTTTTATATAAATAGAATATATGATATTTTATTTAAAAGATTTTGCTTTAAATATGGACCGTCGATTAAAGTAAATCAATCTGGACCGTTCATGGATTAATTACTATGCATTCTATTTTCCTATAAATAGAAGCTCATTCCTTCATTATTTTCTTAGGAATTCTTTGAAACTACAGAGAGAAATTATAGAGAGAAGCTATAGAGAGAAAATCTATAGAGAGAAAGAAAAAAGTATGATACGGTACTTCACTACTTTGATATCCGGTGTCTTTTATGGTAAGGGATATTATTTGTTGTACCGTAAGGGGTGTTATTCTTTCTTATTCATGAAGAGAAGACACATTATTCCATTCTTTATTATTACATTGGAATAACTTTTGTATATCTGGCATACCTATACTTGGTGAAATCCTCTGTTATTCCATTCTTTATTATTACATTGGAATAACTTTTATGTCTGTGGCATACCCTATACATAATCTGTATAAGTGGTTTACCCTATACTTGGTGACATTCTTCTATTATTACATTGGAACATCACATGCGTGTGTTTTACAGGACTGGTTAAAATCTTTATTATTATTTTGTTGGAACATCACATGCGTGTGTTTTACCGGGACTGGTTAAGTCTTTATCATTCTGTTGGAATATCCTATCGTGTGTTTTACACGGATCTGGTTCCATCTTTATTATTCTGTTGGAACATCACTGCCGGGTGTGAATTTCACACGACTCGTTTACGTTATTATTATTATTACATTGGAATAACTTTATACATGCCACAATACCGCGTGCGTGGTGATTTCCTTTGTTATTCCATTCTTTATTATACCCAGTTGGTTAAAATTTTGACTTCTATACTCCATGAAATTAGTAGAATATTCTTGATATTTGCATTTCATCCAGTATCTTTTCATGAAAATATTCTTCTGATCATTCTTGAATTTTACTCTACAAAGCAGTATCATGTTGACAATTTGGACGTTATTAGTTCCTGAATAAATTAATTCGTGAACTTGTTTTATTGAATTATTATGTCATTGTCATCATCCTCATGTTATATTATGTTATCTTTGGCTTACGTGCATAGATGCACTTAGTATGATTATGACCAGGGATCATTCGGTATAATCATGGCTTGTTATAAATGATGTGACAAAAGTCCTCAGTGGCCTGTAATGCAGTGATGGATAGTTTTTGGTATGATTATGACCAGGGGTGATTCGGTATAGTCATGACCATTGATAATTTGATAAAAATCCTTGACCAAGTGGTACAAGGATGATTAGATATTAATGGTTTATTCATTAAAGCGAGTCTGGTGATAAAATTGATGAAAACCTTTTAAAACCTAAAAGATAGTAGACTTTATTTTCTACTTGACTCTTTTAATGGATTGCATATTCACTGCAGATTAAACCGGTTGTCTATTGTATTTTATCGGTTTAACATTGTTGAAGACTATTGATAATTTATTTCGCATTATCTTAGTTATAATATTTCTTCTTTGGGCTAGTTGAACTCACCCTTTCTTTCACCGTTCTCTTGAAATGAGAATATAAAGTGAGACAAAGTCGGGAGCGGAGTAATGGTCCCAGAGGATAGCATTAGTAGTCTTCACTATTACGTAAAATAGTGTGATAATAATTGTAATGAGGACTCCTTTTGAGTTTGTATAATATCTAGTAGACAATATTTGTATTCAAACTCACGATTTTTATGTCGTATTGTATCACACGATTATATTAATAAGTTGTATTTAAATTACATGTACCATGTAAGTGGCGACCCAAGATGGGTGACGATATACCTAATTTTGGGGGCGCCACGGTTGGTATCGAGCTTAGGGATATGATCCTGGCTAAGATGTGAGATAAGAACTAGGAGGGAGAGGCGGAAATTCCTTTGCTAGTATGACCTACCTAAGTTTATTTGGTATTTAATTGGTCGAATTCGGTGTATATAGGGATAATATGTGACATGTTAATTAACCCTTGTTTTGTGGCGATATTTGAAAATGGCATCAAGAAAATGTTGAGATAAGCAATGGAGCACGAGGAGACCATTGAGTCTCCACGGATCAATAATCGAGGATAATGTGGGGACGGGATGGCGATAATCCTCCCGTAAACAACAACACCTTGATTAAATGATAACGACGATACGTTTAGGAGTTTTTTGAATTCATAAAACATCGAGACGGCGGCTCCTGCTCATAAAGCGGTGAAAATAATGGCAACCACGGTCGATGTCACGCACCGCTAAGCGATTCAAGGAGCTGGGACCATCGGAGTTTTGGGAAAGCGAGAACCACTTAAAGCGGAGACGTGGTTAAAGCGAGATCACCAAGATATTTGATGTCTTGGGATGCTCGAGAGGAGCAAAAGGTTCCATTTGCCACCTTTATGTTGCGTGAAGAGGCGATTCTTGGTGGGAATCGTAAAAGCGTACTCTGATCGACATACTCAAGATGTCTTGGGAGAAGTTCCAAGAGTTGTTCAACGACAAATACTTTCCTGAAAGTATTCGCCACATGAAGGAGGTGGAGTTTATCAAGTTGGAAAAAACAATATGGCCGGTGTGTCATGACGAGGCAAAATTTGCGGAGTTATCACGGTTTTTCGTCCCATTTGGTCGATAATGAGGAGCGAATGACGCGAATGTTTTTAAGAGGTTTTAAACCCGATATCGTCAATACCTAATTTTCATAAACTTTGTTTGTATTGAGATATTGTGAATAGGGCTCGATTATTGGAGCGCGATAATGAGTCAAGACAACCAAAAGGTAACGACCAACAACACAATAATAATCATCACGGTGCTTGGCAACGGCCATCGGAACAACGATAACCATCATCGGGGAAATTATCATTTCGGTGGTAACCATGGCCAAGATAATAGGAATGGAAATTTCAAGAAGAGGAAATTCAACAATGATGGAAAAGCGTAACACCAAAGACCGTTGTTAAGGAAGGAGAAAGACCACCCATCATATGCTTCAAATGCGGAGGAGAGGACACATCAGTCCGGACTGCGCCATGCCGTCAAAGCATGTTATAATTGTGGAAAGAAGGTCACTTAGCTCGATTTTGTCGTTCATAGAAGACAAATTCAACTAGGATGGAGGCACCAAAGGTCATCCCGCACAAACCAAATAAAATAGTTTAAGAGAGCGTTTTTTTTTCTCGTGACGAGGAACCTTAATAAAATTATCACGGGTAAGTTAATCATAAGCTCTTGCGAAGTCTATACCGTGTTAGATACCAGTTCTACCCACTCTTTTATTTCACCTAGTTGTGTTCAACGTTTAAATTTGACTCCGAAGAAGTTAAACTTTGACTTATTGGTTGAAACTTCGTTAGTAGGAGCCTTCGTTCGCTTCTTATTTTTAAATCTTGTTTGATTCAAATAAACATTTTCACGTTACCTGTCGATCTTATCTTTTTGAAAATATTTGTCTTTGATGTGATTTTAGGAATCAATTGGTTAACTACTCATCATGCTTTTCATAAGGTTGTTAGCTTTTATATTCATAACCAACTTGTTGTGCGAATTCAAGTAACCAAACTACTAAAGTCAATCATTGTCATATCAAGCCATAAGTAAAGATCCCTGAACCTTTCGTTGTTGACTTCCTTGTGTGGAATGCACCGAGGCGGATTTTTCTAGAAGCGACATCATGAAAGAAGATGGCGAGTTGATAGGCATCATTATGAGGTGCTATCTAGGTTAAAGGATAGAAGTCACAGTTGGTATCAATGTGACGTATTATCCAAGTTTTGGATGAGAGTCACAGTTTTGAATGATATTTCTATCATTAATAAATTTCTTGACGTATTCTTGAAGACTTTCTAGCCTACCTAGGCGTGAAATCGAATTTTGTATTGACCCCAAAGATAAAAACCCATTTCTTAAACCCTCAAATATTTCTTCAACTAAAAGGATCATTTACGTGGATTATGATGAAAGTCATAATAAAAGCATTGGACTAATGAAAATCATGGGTATACGTGGTATTAGTAAGTGTTATAATGAGTTATGTTGGTTATTATGAGAAAACATGAAAGTTTCTTAGAAATCACAAAGAGTTGAAAATCGATTTTGTGAAAACGTAACATGAAATTCAATTGACCATATCTCCTAATATATTTTGAATTTTTCAGTGTGGTCAAGTCTAGAGTTAGATCTATGAGTTTTTAGCATCTCCAAGTGGAATCTTTGGAAAAGATGTTGAAGATTTACGTGTGGGGTGATTTTAATAAAGAATGAAAAAAGTTGGAAATTTCAAAAAGCTACTGATTTTATTTTTAAAAGGGCATTTTCGGCCACTTAAATTATGAGAAAAATTCTAGCCTTTTGGGAAATGAAAGTATATGTTATAAGGTAACTCCTGTCCAAAAATGAGCTTATTCTGACTTAAAATGAGCAAGTTATGACCATTTCAATATTTAGAATTTTTGATTTAAAAAGCTATAAGCGGAGTTCTATAACTCCGATGACCATGAAATTAAAGCGGAGGCTCACATTAACATGTGTAAGGTCCTGCCAAGATTTGGGAATTTTGGAGTTAAACTTGAGGTAGCTAATTTCTTAAGGAATTAATTAGAAATTGATTTTTAAAAAATAGTAAATGAATTTTAAAATTCGAGAAAAATATATTTTCATTATGGGACTATATTATGCTAAATCCCAGAAAAGAAATATTTTGGGACTGATTTGGTATTTTCATGAAAATAGTTTAATTCTGAACATATGAGTTAAATATGTTATATGAAATAACAAAGTTGAAAATAGGATGTTATGGCTAGAGAATCCTATATAGAGTATATGCATATTTTTTTTGAGGGATTTGATAATTGGTGATGATATCTTATGAGTATAGCATTTTTGAATGATTAAATGCATTATATGGTGAAGCGTAAACAATTGAGATAAATTGTTTATAAATTTAAGAAGTGATTAAAATATTGTTATAATATTAATGATATTAGATTATGAGATTATTAAGTGATTGATAACATGGGGATATTTTTGAATCCTGGATAAATTATATTATAAATGTTTAATATTTATCCTTTATCTCATTTGATTGATTCTTTATATCATTATCCTCACGCTTATATTATGTTGAAAGTCATCATCGTATTCGTGTGGTGCATAGATGGACTTGGTATGATTATGACCTGTGGATTGTTCTAGTATAATCATAACCGTAATTGAAAACACGATTATCTTCGTAGTAGTGCATGGATAATTTGTGGTCGTGATACTAATGAATACACGATTATCTTTGGTCGTAGTTCATGGATAATTTGTGGTCGTTATACTAATGAATACACGATTATCTTTGGCCGTAGTGCATGGATAATTTGTGGTCGTGATACTAATGAATACACGATTATCTTTGGTCGTAGTGCATGGATAATTTGTGGTCGTGATCTTAATGAATACACAATTATCTTTGGTAGTAGTGCATGGATAATTTGTGGTCGTGATACTAATGAATACACAATTATCTTTGGCCGTAGTGTATGGATAATTTGTGGTCGTGATACTAATGAATACACGATTATCTTTGGTCATAGTGCATGGATAATTTGTGGTCGTGATACTAATGAATACACGATTATCTTTGGTCGTAGTGCATGGATAATTTGTGGTCGTGATACTAATGAATACACGATTATCTTTGGCCGTAGTGCATGGATAATTTGTGGTCGTGATACTAATGAATACACGATTATCTTTGGCCGTAGTGCATGGATAATTTGTGGTCATGATACTAATGAATACACGATTATCTTTGGCCGTAGTGCATGGATAATTTGTGGTCGTGATACTAATGAAAACACGAATATCCTTGGCCAGTGGTGCATGGATAATTTGTGGTCGTGATACTATTAAGCTGAGTCTCAGCATTATTGGTTTTACAGTTGTATATCTTTGGCCTGTAGTGCAAAGATGAATTGTTAATGAATATCTTTGGCCGGATTGCAAAAATGAATTTAATGTTTTCAACGATAAAGGTATTCAAGGTATCCTTATCTCTTTATCATACCAGGTACGTACCCTAATTTCGAGGGCGAAATTCCATAAGGAGGGGAGATTGTGAGACCCCAGATTTTATCAATAAAGATTTAAATTTTGTCGAAATAATTTTTAATATTATGGTGTGAATTTGAGATAATATTATAGTTGTGGGTAGTATTTATAAATTTTGCAAAGTATGCAAGTGGTTGTATTATATTCGAATTGGTCGGGGAATATTCGGTTTAGCAGGGAATATTCGTACAACGGCTCAATCATTGGTGGACCCCACAACAGAATTATTGTCGGATTGAGAAAACGACAAAAATATTTTATTGAAATAACGACGGAAGTTTTACTGGTTGATCTTGTTGAACTACTCAGTAGTAAAAGTACGAGAATCGTGTGGTTCGCACAAGAAATACACCGGTATTGATTATCGATGCTTATGTGAGAATTCACTCGGTTTGATTCCATTATTGTCGATTAATAATATGAATTATTATAGCGATAATGACGTTTTGTTTTATTCGTATTATTAACGTAATAAAAGCGAAACATCTTTTTTATATAAAATGAATACTTTATTAAAGTTTATTCTATAAATAGAATATATTATATTTTATTATGCATAGTGTTGTAGTAGTGTTTTTGCATAGTGTTTTTGCATAGTATTTGCATAGTAAAATATTTTTATATAAATAGAATATATGATATTTTATTTAAAAGATTTTGCTTTAAATATGGACCGTCGATTAAAGTAAATCAATCTCGGACCGCTTTCATGGATTAATTACTATGCATTCTATTTTCCTATAAATAGAAGCTCATTCCTTCATTATTTTCTTAGGAATTCACTGAAACTCTAGAGAGAGAAATTATAGAGAGAGGCTATAGAGAGAAAATCTATAGAGAGAAAGAAAAAGAGTAATCTGGTACTTCACTACTTTGATATCCAGTGTCTTTTATGGTAAGGGATATTATTTATTGTACCCGTAAGGGGTGTTATTCTTTCTTATTCATGAAGAGAACTTCTGTTATTCCATTCTTTATTATTCATTGGAATAACTCAGATAATGCAGATAATACCCTATACTTGGTGAAATCCCTCTGTTATTCCATTCTTTATTATTCATTTGAATAACTCAGATATGCGATATACCTATACATAATCTGTATAAGTGGTTTACCCTATACTTGGTGACATTCTTCTATTATTACATTGGAACATCCTATCTCGTGTGTTTTACAGGACTGGTTAAAATCTTTATTATTATCCCGTTGGAATATCCTCGTCACGTGTTTTACACCGGACCGGTTAAAATCTTTATCATTACATTGGAATATCCTATTCTGTGTGTTTTTAATCGGATCCGGTTCCATCTTTTATTATTCTCATTGGAACATCCCGTCTGTGTGAATTTCACCGACCGTTCTGTTATTATTATTCGTTGAATAAACCTTTCATAATGGCACCGCACGTACGGTGATTTCTTTGTTATTCCATTCTTTATTATACCCGGTTGGTTAAAACTTTGACTTCTATACTCCATGAAATTAGTAGAATATTCTTGATATTTGCGTTTCATCCAAAGATCTTTTCATGAAAATATTCTTCTTCGATCATTCTTGAATTTTACTCTACAAAGCAATGATCATGTTGACAATTTGGACGTTATTAGTTCCTGAATAAATTAATTCGTGAACTTGTTTTATTGAATTATTATGTCATTGTCATCATCCTCATGTTATATTATGTTATCTTTGGCTTACGTGCATAGATGCACTTAGTATGATTATGACCAGGGATCATTCGGTATAATCATGGCTTGTTATAAATGATGTGACAAAAGTCCTCAAATTGGCTGTAATGCGTTGATGGATAGTTTTTGGTATGATTATGACCAGGGGTGATTCGGTATAGTCATGACCATTGATAATTTGATAAAAATCCTTGACCGTGGTACAAGGATGATTAGATATTGTGGTTTATTCATTAAACTGAGTCTTGGTGATAAAAATTGATGAAAACCTTTTAAAACCTAAAAGATAGTAGACTTTATTTTCTACTTGACTCTTTTAATGGATTGCATATTCACCGCAGCTAAAAACTGGTTGTCTATTGTATTTTATCAGTTTAACATTGTTGAAGACTATTGATAATTTATTCTGCATTATCTTAGTTATAATATTTCTTACTGGGCTACTTGAACTCACCCTTTCTTTCACCTTTGTTTCTTGTGAAATGAGAATATATTTGGGACAAGTCTGGGAAGCGGAGTAATGGTCCGAGGATAGCATTAGTAGTCTTCACTATTCGTGAAATAGTGTGATAATAATTGTAATGAGGACTCCTTTTGAGTTTGTATAATATCTAGTAGACAATATTTGTATTCAAACTCATAGCTTATGTCGTATTGTATACATGATTATATTAGTAAGTTGTATTTAAATTACATGTACCATGTAAGTGGCGACCAAGACGGGTGACGATACCTAATTTTAGGGCGTCACAAAGAGGGTGTCAAGACAAAAAATCAAGTATACCATTTAAGGCACGACGGGGTCATATTCACTTGTTCAAGTGCCATTGGTTTGATTCGTAAAAAGGGATACGTGTCGATGCAGACATGGAATCATCGATATTGACCTCCATAGGTCTGCACAGACTCCAACGAACCGCTTGTTTTACCAACTCAAACAAAGACAAGTATACTACACTCCTAGTCTTGTTAGGAAAAGGGATAGACCGCTTATAGATTGGCAAGTTGTAATTCATACTCCCGCGCGTAGTCGTGTCCAAGTAATAGACGGGGATTTCTACCAAGAGGAAATGCTTCAGAGACCTCCTATAATAAATATAGAGGACAACAATGATGTAATCCAGTTAGAGGGTGGAGATGAACCTGATGAATTGGATCCCGAGACAATTATTGTGCCAGATGACAGTGATATTGAGGAAGAGTTATTGACTGACACTGACACAGAATCTGAAGAAGATGGTTATGAATCTCCGATACTTGTACAAAATAATTCTGACTCATCAGACAACGATTTTCATTAAAATGTATGTTTAGTTTTCATTGTACAAAATGTATGTTTATGTTCATGTTCATGTTTAGTTCATAATTATGTACCTTTCATTTATGTTCTCTATATTGGAATGTTCTCTATATCCTTAACTATATCATTTGTAGTTGTTGTAGTTAACTATTTTGCAGTCATGTTTATGTACCTTTCAATTATGGTAATCGTAGTTAACTATTTCATACAATTAATTGTCATTCATAATTTCATACTAATATCCTAATTTTTTTATTTATAGATGTCTTCAACTCGCAAAGACGAAAAAGCGCCAAGTTAGGTTGGGGGCCTAATCATGTGTCAAGGCCCCTGCTAATCCGGATGATCGCATTCTTATATGTGATCCGTCCTCCTCCGTAAAGCACGTAAGTTAAACATCGTGTATATATAAGGGTTTAATATTTCCATTGTTATAAATATATTTTAATGTAAATTATCAGATATTGTAGTGATTTTCAAGATAGTAAAATTGTGAAGTGCATTTCACAATTATGCTTATGTAATCGGCTTCACGCTAAATGATTACATGGGTGAGCATACCTCTCGCCCATAAGGATGCAAATATTGTTGAATTTCGTGTATATTTATTTAATCACTCGATAGATAATACATAGTTAATCAACTAATAGTATAGTAATGTTGGATTATGGTAATATAATGCTTTTAATATTATTATTGTTGTTTTATTTACGTAAACAGATAGATGGGACGACGACATCCATCGCTTATTCAGCAATTTTTTTTGGCAAAAGTGGGGTCGTCCGGACTAAAGATAATCTAAACAAAGAACTACGTAAAGCCCCGCACAATGCCGAGATTGACCATCCAAGACAGGTGAAGCAAGATACGCATTTGAAAGCATAGCCTCGGTGGTGCGCACATCCCATACGGGTGCGAGATGTGAGCAATGTGTGAGAATCGAGAATGGGTCAAGAGACGTAAGACTGCCGCCTCGAACAGATCCTCAGGTGTATCTGAAGGCGAAAAGGCAAAAGGCACGTACAACGGCGGTAATATATCTCAACTGCAATATATTGCTGCTAAGGTACGTATGTATAGCAAGCTTATTGGCTTAGTTATTTGTCTTTATGTTTACAATCATGTTTTGTAGCTAAAATATCATATGTTTACATATTAATATGAGAACATGAACTGTAGGAGTCTGAGTCTCAAGGTCAACCTATCAATTGGTTGGATGTGTATGTGGCCACCCGTGATGGTCTGCCTGATGTTGTTCAGATAGCGGTAATAAGTTAACTTTAAACATATTATACTATGTGGACGCCCCAAAATAGGTATACATCACCCATTCTCGAGTTGTCAATACATGGTATGTAAAACAACTACAACTTTATTATTACAACAAGAAACTGCGTGAGTTTGAATACAAATATTATCTTCAGATAATATCTATACTCAAATAAATCCTCATCACATTTATTGATACATTATTTTACAAAATGGTGAGGACTACTAAACAACTCTCTCTAGAACCTTCATTCCATACCCAGAGCTCGTACTCGCTTATATTCTCGCCTCCCGAGAAGAAAATGGAACAAAAAGAAAAGGGTGAGCTCAACTAGCCCAAGAAAGAATATTATGACTAAGATAATATACAATAAATTATCGTTAGTCTTCAACAGGAAAATCTAATAGAATACAATAGATAACAAGTTTCAGATCAATATTCGCAGCCGAAATAATAATTCATTAGAAGAGTTAAGTAGAGAATGCAAACTACTATCTTCTATGTATGAATTTAAAAGTTCATCGCTCATCTTTTATCCTCGTAACATCAATCAATATATATCCGAATCAAATATTCATCTTTGCACTATGTGCCAAAGATATTCATCATTGGTTATGTTCATCTAAACACTGCTCATCTTTGCACTACGGCCAAAGATATTCATCGAAATCATTCATTTGCACTACCTAGGCCAAAGATATTCAATAATATCATCATTTAAGACATCGAGGATGATGAAAATATTTTTTAAAGAAACGAATCCAATTGAAACAAAATGACAAGGATTAAGGATTAAGGATTCGTACTTTGTTTTATCCATGTCCAACAATACCTCAAAAATAATCATAGTGGTGTAAAATTCAAGAATGATCAAAACATGGATACAATCAAGCTAGTATCCGTATAGATATTTTGACTTAAAAGAAAATTTTCATTTTTCGATGAATTTTGTGAATAAATAATTCAGATACACGTGGATAAGTCGATACGTGAATAGTAAACCCGATACACTAAAAGTTTCAAATTTGATTAAAAGTTCAGATCAATACTTCAAGATAATGATATCAAGAAATAATATCATTACGAAAAAAAAATAATATCCCTTACCTCGAAAGATCAAGATTTCAATTAAACACCGGATATAGGCTATGACTTGAACTTCTGCAATCAGATAACAATACTCAAAATACTCACAAGAATACGCCGATAATATAGAGAGAAAACTTCATTTCGTGTAATTTTCAATTTAACCCAAGACCCTATTTATAGGAAAACGCTTTTAGAACACCAAAAGAAAAAAATTTAATATAATATTATTATTTATATTAACCATTCCTACGCACACCTTTGAATTTAGAATTCAACAATTGCACACATGCATGCAAAATGAGGCCCACACATTGAAAAAACGTTTTTGTGAATATAAATATTTAAAACTTCCAAAATCAATTATTTTAACTTGAACTTCAATAATTCATAATAAATAGCCCTTTTATCAGAAAAATTAGAATCTCGCTAATTTTTATAGGAAATTCAATTCTCTACAACTTTGCGAGAAGAAAATTTTTCCAAATTCCAAATGTAAATTGATCAAATTCACAAACAGATTTAATTTATGTGCTATAATCAAATTTCTAATAATCAGGTCCACCAACACACAAAATATGTGTTAAACATTTAATGCCACAAAATACTCTTCCTCCTCATATACTCATATATCCCACATTCATTATAAAAATATCATCGTTAATATATTATTAAAATAATATATTTAAATGAATTATTTTATCGTAAAAAGATAAAATATTAATTTTCAACAATCGTCACATTAAAAAAATTTCCATCTATATCCACATAAAATCAATATTTTCCTCATTATATAAATCAATAATTAATTATTCACAAATAATATTACAGAATCACAAAGATCGGGCAACTGTGCAGCTCCTCAGAAAGAGGGCTTTCCAATAAGAATTTCTCCTCATCGCCAAGCAATTAGGTGACCAAACCTCTCATTAGATGTAACTTTCTAGACATTGCCAATAATGTTATCTAATAATATTATTCAGATAATATGAATTAATGATTCGATAATGAAAATACGCATGTAATGACAATTATCAAACAATAAAGAATATAAAATATTAACGCAAAGAATTATTAAATCAATAAAATATTTAATAAAGAATTATCGTAACCATTATCGAGTAAGGCCTTCTTCACGTAAGAATCAATAATTGGTGCAATACTGTGCCATCGTGTTTTAACCCACCGAGTATTTTAACAAGATTAATCAGCAGAATAACTACGCCATTATTTTTAAACAACTTATATTTGTCGCTTTCTTCATCCAATCGCTTTTCGTTATGGGGCCCACAAAAGACTTCATGCGCATATTGCATTTAATATTCCCCGACAAAGAAGAATATTCCACGCACCAAACGAATATTCCCCGACAACAATGAATATTTTATAACCACTGCTTATTTTCAAATATTTGCGATTTTACCCATAACTATCCACATTAATCAAATCAACCCTTACTATTTCAAAATAATAAATAGAGAAAATTAAATTTCATTAATAATAAGTTGGGGTCTTTATGTCATATTTTTAGCATTTTTATTTATTTTAACTATTTATTTGTCGACCTTCTAATGTGACACTTATAAGGGCTTAATGAACGAGCGTTATCCTCAAGGCACCCCTGCCATCCGTCCCATGATTGATCAAGAATTGTGGGAGAGGCGTCCGTCGTGAAGAAAAAATTATGTTAAAGGCCAAGGACAAAGACGACGCCCGATTATCAAATGGCACAAAAAGTCTGCTTACCTACTACACATACTATATAGTCATCAGTCATCCAAATTTATATCATAATCCTCGCCGATCGTGTGAGAGAGCCAGAAGACCCCAACTTATTATTAATGAAATTTAATTTTCTATTTATTATTTTGAAATAGTAAGGGTTGATTTGATTAATGTGGATAGTTATGGGTAAAATACGCAAATATTTCAAAATAAGCAAGTGGTTATAAAATATTCATTGTTGTTTGGGAATATTCGTTTGGTCGTGGAATATTCTCTCATTGCTTGGGAATATTCATACGACGCCGCAAGTCTTTTGTGGGCCCCATAACGGAAAGTTTATCGATGAAGAAAACGACAAATATAAGTTGTTTAAAATAACTACAGTAGTTATACAAGTAATATCGTTAAAATACTATGGTTAAAACACAAGAAGACACTCAGATTGCACCAATTATTGATTCTTACGTAAGAAGGCACTACTCAATAATGGTTATAGTAATTATCGCTCAAGATTTTATCGATTTAATAATTGTCATATTGATATTTTATATCGCACGTTGTTTCAATAATCACATTACACAATATTTTTTATTATCGGCTAATAATTCATATTATCCTAATAATATTATTAGATAACATTATTGGCAATGTCTAAAAAATTTCGCTTCTAAGGAGAGGTTTGGTCACCTAATCAAGGCGCCGCTAAGAAGGAGAAAATTTTATCGAAAGCCCCTCTTTCCGGGAACCTACCGTCACAAGATGTGATTTTCGTAATATTATTTGTGAATATTTAATTATTAATTTATACAATGAGTAAAATATTGATTTTATGTGGATATAGATGGAGAAAATTTTTAATGTGACAATTGTTGAAAATTAATATTTTATCTTTTTTACGATAAAATAATTCATTTAAATATATTATTTTAATAATATATTAACTGTGATATTTTTATAATGAATGTGGGATATATGAGTATATGAGGAGGAAGAGTATTTTTGTGGCATTAAATGTTTAACACATATTTTGTGTGTCAGGACACAATTATCGAACCAAATTTGATTATAAATTGTAAAATCGCCTGCTTCAGGATTTTTGGCCAATTTTCGCTTTGAAATTTGGAAAAATTTCTTCCGCAGTTATAGAGAATTGAATTTCCTATTAAAAGTCGAGAGATTAGAATTTTCTCGATAAAAGGGCTATTTATTATGAATTATTGAAGTTTTCAATTTCCAAATAATCGATTTTGGAAGTTTTAAATATTTATATTCACAAAAATATTTTTTCAATGTGTGGGCCTCTATTTCATATGTGTGCAATCATTTAATTTCAATTCAAAGGTGTATGAGGAATGGTTAATATAAATAATAATATTATATTAAATTTTCTCGCTTTGGGTGTTCTAAGATTTTCTTATAAATAGGTGCTTAGGTTGTAATTAAAAATTACAATTTAAATCAAGTTTTTCTCTATATTATCGAGTTTATTCTTGTAAGTATTTTGAGTATATTTTGAGTATTATATACTTGCAAGTTCAAGTCATAGCCTATATCCGTGTTTCAAATTTGTAAGATCGATCTTCGAGGTAAGTGGATATTATTTTTGTTCGTAATGATATTATTTCTTCAATATCATTATGTCAAGTATCGATCCGAACTTTTAATCAAATTTGGAACTTTTAGTGTTTAAGTTACTATTCACGATACTAAGATTATCCACGATACTGCAGATTATTCACTTAATACTAAGACTATTCATCGAAAAATAAAAATTTTCCTTTTCGTCTCAAAATATCTATTTCGGATACTAGCTTGATCAGTATCCATATTTTGATCATTCTGAATTTTACACCACTATGATTATTTTTGAGGTATTGTTGGACATGGATAAAACAAAGTACTAATCTTTAATCCTTAATCCTCATCATTTTGTTTCAATCGATTCGCTTTAAAAATATTTTCATTATCCTCGCCTTAAATGATGATATTATTGAATATCTTTCGCCCAGAAAGGCAAAGATGAATGATTTTCGATGAATATCTTCGCCATTCAGAGTAAAAGATGAATATTTGATTCTAGATATATTGATTGATATATATCGATTGATGTTACAGGATAAAAGATAGACGATGAACTTTTAAATTCATACATGTAAGATAGTAGTTTGCATTCTCTACTTAACTCTTCTAATGAATTATTATTATTTCATGTAATATTGATCTCAAACTTGTTGTCTATTGTATTCTATTAGATTTTTTTCCTCGTCAAGACTAACGATAATTTGTTGTATATTATCTTAGTCATAATATTCTTTATCGGGCTAGTCGAGCTCACCATTTTCCTTTTTGTCCCATTTTTTTTCTCGTGAGGCTAGAATATAATGATAGTACGTAGCCTGGGGTATGGAATGAAGGTTCTAGAGAGAGTTGTTTAGTAGTCCTCACCATTTTTGTAAAATAATGTATCAATAAATGTGATGAGGATTTATTTGAGTATAAATATTGTCTGTAAGATAATATTTGTATTCAAACTCATAGCTTTTTTATCGTTGTAATAATAAAGTTGTAGTTGTTTCGCATCACGTATCGACAACTCGTAATGGGTGATGTATACCTATTTTGGGGCGCCACAGCTTGGTATCGTAGCTTAGGATACGATCTCCATGTGAGATCGGGAATGTAACCAGGAGGGAGAGACGAGTAAATCCTTCGCTAAAGGTGTCCTACCTAAGCTTATTTGTTAGTTGGTCAAGATATAGGAATATTATGTGATATATTGATTTTTTAATTAACCCTTTGTTTTATGACAAGATTTGAGAATGTCGATCGAGAATATTAACAATGGAAATGAGACCGTGGAGACGCATGTACTCACCAACGAGGAGAACGCAACAGTCGACAATGTTCCTCCCGCGAACAACACCACCGAAAGCGTATGATGAACGAGGGATGTTTTCAAGCTTTTTTGCAGCTCATGCAAAATCGCATTTAGGAGACTCGTGTTCAAAATATGTGAGGAAATGATAGCAATTAACAAGTTGTCATGCCAAGCGCTCAAAGAGTCGGGACCACCTGTAATTTAAGGGAAAGCCGATCCGATCATTAATGAAACACGGGTCAAGCAAATTACCAAGATATTCGATGTCTGGGATGCACGGAGGAATGTAAGGTTCCATTCGCCACCTTTATGTTCCGTGGAGAGGCGATCATCGGTGGGAGTCTGTGAAGCGCATACATCCAAACAAGACTCAAAGATATCTTGGGAGACGCTTTCAGAAACTATTTAATGACAAATACTTTTCTAAAAGTGTTCGCTATAATAAGGAAGTGGAGTTCATCGATTAGAACAAAACAACACGACCAAGGTCCCAAAGACGAGGCAAAGTTTGCAGAGTTATCCTGTGTTTGCACCTCATTTGGTGGAGAATGAGGAACGATGACGCGGATGTTTCTTAGAGGTTTCAAACCCCAGATACGCCAAGATCTCATTTCTCACAAATTTTCTCTATTCAGATGTTGTAAACCGCTCAATTATTAAAGCGAGATAACGAGTATGGCCAACCGAGGGACCACAATCAGATTATACCTAGATATAAGTCAACAAAACAACGATAACCAACGGAGAAAGAAAAAGACTCGACAAAATGGTAATCACTCCGTGGTAATCATGGCCATGAAAATAAGAAGCGAAGTCAGAGGAGATTTTAAAAGAGGAGATTTAACAACCACTATGTGAAGACGACAAAGACGCAAAATAATCGGTTCTAAGGGAGGAGAACCACCACCCATTATATGCTATAAATGCGAAAGAGGGACATATCACCAAACCGCCCACAACAGCTCAAGGTATGCTATAATTATGGAAAGGAAGGACATATCGCCGAGATCAGATTTGTAGGAAAACCTAGTTCAATGGGGATGGTGACTCAAAAGATCGTCCCGTAAAAGTCAAAATCAATCTGCTCGGAAGAGCGCTTTGTCGTGATCGGTCAAAATGCGAGGAACCCAAACGAGGTGATCACGGTAAGCTATTTATAAATTCTCTAAGTTTATACCTTACTTGATACCGGGCATACCCATTCATTTATCTCTTCCGCTTGTGCTCAACGCTTAAACTTGACCGAGAAATTAGACTTTTGACCTATCTGTGGAAACTCCGTTAGAGAAACTTTCATCACATCCATCGCTTATAAATCTTGTTTGATTCAAGTTGGCACCATCACCTTACCGTCAACCTTATCTCTTTAAAGATACTTGCTTTTGATGTGATTTTAGGATTGATCGTTAACTACTCATCATGCCAAAATTGATTGTTTTCGTAAGTTGTTAGTTTTCATATTCCTAACCAACCGTCAGATTAATTCAAGCAACTAAACCATTAAAATCAATCATCGCCATATCTAATCATAAAGCTATTCGCTTATCAAAAAATGGATGTCAAGCTTTCTTAGCCCATGTTATGGATTTGAATAAAGACACGCCAAATTTGAATAATATTCTTGTTGTTATCGACTTTCCCGACGATTTCAAGAACTTCCTTGCCTCACCCCGTAACGTGAAGTTGAATTTTTATTGATCTTGAACCCGCACAAAGCCCATTTCTAAAACCCCATATCGAATGGCTCCTATTGAACTTCAGAGTTAAAGGTCCAACTACGTGAGTTGTTGGACATCGATTTCATCTGGCCCCAAGACATCTCCTCGGGGTGCCCTGCTTTATTCAGTAAAGAAGAAAGACTAGAGTATGCGACTTTCAGTATCGACTATCTGAATCGAACCATGTCACCATCAAGAATAGTATCCTCACCTCGATTGATGACTTGTTCGACCAACTGTAAGGAGCACAATTTTTTTCAAAGATCGATCTTCGCTCTCGATATCATCACCAAGATTAGAACTCAAGGATATTCCAAAGACCGCTTTTAGAACTCCCAGACGGCATTATGAATTTTAGTCATGTCTTTCTTTGATCGACTAATGCTCCCGCGCTTTTATGGATATGATGAATCGAGTATTCAAGGAATATTCGATCAATTCGTTGTTGTTTTTATGATGACATCCTCATATATTCCAAAAGTCGTGGAAGATCATGAGCACCATTTGAAGTCGGTACTCCAAAGGCTTCGTGAAAACAAGCTTTATGCCAAGTTGAAGAAATGCGAAGTTTCGCTCGAGGAAGTAGCATTCCTTGGGCACGTGGTGTCAAAACATGGAGTATCCGCTGATCCCGGCCAAGATCAAGCAATACAAAGTTGGGAGCAACCAAGTTTGTGGATCAAGCACGAAGTTTTTGGGCTTAGCCGGTTATTATCTGAGATTCGTGGAAGGGTTTTCTAATCGCTACTCCATTAACCCAAATTTAACCCTAAGGATACAAAATTCATTTGGAGCTTAAGAACGCGAGAAGAGTTTCCAAGAGCTTAAGAGGAGACTTATTTCTAAGACTGTTTCTAACAATACCATCCGTTCGGATGGATTTGTTATCTACAAATGATGCTTCGTGCAAAAGGGTTGGGATGTGTTCTCATACAACGTGGGAAAGTCATAGCCTATGCCTCATGAATAACTTAAAGAGTATGAGAGGAATTATCCTACTCATGATCTAGAGTCAGCAAGCTTTTTGCTACTTAAAGATATGGAGGCACTATCTATATGGGGAGAAAGTCGAGATATATTCGCACCATAAAAGCCTTAAATATTTCTTCACTCAAAAAGAACTCAACACGCGGCAAACGACGCTGGCTCGAGCTATTAAAGAGACTAATTACCACACTATTCAATACCATCCCGAAAGTTTAACGTGGTAGCCGACGATCGAAGTAGAAGATCATGCGCAGGAATGAGTGCGATGATGTCAAGTATATACGACAGAGCCAACTTTAATAGAAAAGTTAAGGTCGCTTCAAGCCACCAATCTTGAGTCGATGCGTATAAGAAGAAAGTACAAGAAGGTGCTATTCCGTAAGTTTAGAATTGATGAAGAAGGAATACTTCGAGTCCACCTGCACTTTCAGGTCCCTAACGACTCGATTTGAAGTACAAGATTATGATGGAGGCACACAATACACCATTTGTAATCCATCTCGAAGTACCAAATGTATCGTGATCTTCGGACATACATTTTGGTGGAACAATACGAAGAGAGAGATTGCAAAGTTTATCTCAATGTGTTTAACTTGTCAACGGTAAAGGCGAGCATCTAGTACCTAAGGGTCCGCTGCAGAACCACTTGAGATTCTCAAATGGAAGTGGGAACACATTAACATGGATTTCGTTATTTAGTCTTCCTACGGCTTTCAAGGCATCAATGCTATTTGGGTTATTGTTGATAGATTAACCAAATCGCCATTTTTTCGCCGACACGGAGACTTATTCCTCGAACGCCTTGCTAGTACATATGTAAATGAGATTGTGAGGTTGCATGGCATGCCAAGATCCATAGTTTTGGATCGTGACCCAAGATTCACTTCAAGATTTTGGGTTAGCTTGCAAAAAGCTACGGGCATGATTTACGATTCATTCTAAGATACCATCCTCAAACGGACGGAAAATCGAGAGGACTATTCAAACTCTCAAGATCTATTAAGACTCGTGGTCCTAGACTTCAAGGGCGCTTGGGATAAGTATTTACCATGGTGGAATTCTCCTACAACAACAGCTTATCGTGCAAGTATAGTGGCTCCATTCAAACATTATATGGACGAAAATGTCGCTTCCAAAGATGTTGGGACGAGGTGGGTGAAGCAACATTGTTGGGACCCGAAGTTGGTACGTATTGACTACTAAAAGATCCAAATGATTCGACAACGATATAAAACAAAGACAAGATCTAAGCAAAAGAGTTATGCGGATCTTCATCGAAAGGACGTGGAATTTAGTATGTGGGATTATGATTGTCATGAAGTCGCTCCATGGAAGGGAGTTACAAGATTTGGGAAGAGAGGAAAGCTCAATCCATTCATTTATCGGGTCCATTTCAAATTCTCGACCGAGTAGGAAATGTAGCCTATAGACTCGCAGTTACCTCCGAGTATGTCTCGTGTTCATAATGTGTTTCACATATCCGCATTTTGTAAATATGTGAAAGACCCCAACCACGCTATAGAAGTTAGAACCGATTTAAATAGCCAAGACTTAACGATGAGGAGGTAACCGCCAAGATCTTCGATAGAAGGAGCATGTCCCACGCCAAGAAAGGTCATACCACAAGTTAAAGTTTTGTGGAGGAATCATGCTATAGAGGAAATGACCGGGAATTCGAATGTAAATGAAAGCGAGGTATCCTCACCTTTTCAAACACTAAGACGTGACGACGCCAATTTCGAGGATTTAAATTTCATAAGGAGGGAGGTCAGAAGACCCCAACTTATTATTAATGAAATTTAATTTTCTATTTATTATTTTGAAATAGTAAGGGTTGATTTGATTAATGTGGATAGTTATGGGTAAAATACGCAAATATTTCAAAATAAGCAAGTGGTTATAAAATATTCATCATTGTTTCGGGAATATTCGCTCGTCGTGGAATATTCTCATTGCTTTGGGAATATTCGACGACTGCGCAGCCTTTTGTGGGCCCCATAACTGAAAGCGATCGATGAAGAAAAGCACAAATATAAGTTGTTTAAAATAACGACGTAGTTGTTACCAAGCTAATACTATTAAAATACTCTATGGTTAAAACACAAGAAGATTACCTACCCAGATCGCACCAATTATTGATTCTTACGTAAGAATGCACTACTCAATAATGGTTACAATAATTATTGTTCAAGATTTTATCGATTTAATAATTGTCATATTGATATTTTATATCATCGTTGTTTCAATAATTGTCATTACACAAAGATTTTCATTATCGGCAATAATTCATATTATCCTAATAATATTATTAGATAACATTATTGGCAATGTCTAGAAAGTTCGCTCTAAGGAGAGGTTTGGTCACCTAATCGCGCGCCAAGAAAGAGAAATTTTATCGAAAGCCCTATCTTTCCTAGAACCGCCTCGGTCACAAGATCGTGGATTCTCAGAATATTATTTGTGAATAATTAATTATTGATTTATATAATGAGGAAAATATTGATTTTATATGGATATAGATGGAGAAAAATTTTAATGTGACAATTGTTGAAAATTAATATTTTATCTTTTCTCGATAAAATAATTCATTTAAATATATTATTTTAATAATATATTAACGGTGATATTTTTATAATGAATGTGGGATATATGAGTATATGAGGAGGAAGAGTATTTTGTGGCATTAAATGTTTAAACATATTTTGTGTGTGTCAGGACACAATTATCGAATCAAATTTGATTATACCGAAATCACCCGCTTCAGGAATTTTTGGCCAATTTCGCTTGAAATTTGAAAAATTTTCTTCCGCAAAGTTGTAGAGAATTGAATTTCCTATTAGTGGTCGTGAGATTCAATTTTCCGATAAAAGGGCTATTTATTATGAATTATCAAGTTCAAGTTCAAATAATTGATTTTTGAAGTTTTAAATATTTATATTCACAAAAACATTTTTTTCAATGTGGGCCTCATTTTGCATGTGTGCAATTGTCGAAGTTCTCAATTCAAAGGTGTATGAGGAATGGTTAATATAAATAATAATATTATATTAAATTTTTCGCTTTTGTGTTCTAAAGATTTTCCTATAAATAGGTGCTTAGGTTAATTGAAAATTACACCGTAAATCGGAGCTTTTTTTTTCTCTCTATATTATCGAGTTTATTCTTGTGAGTATTTTGAGTATATTTTGAGTATTGTTATACTATGCAAGTTTAAGTCATAGCCTATATCCTGCTGTTTCAAATTTGTAAGATCGATCTTTCGAGGTAAGTGGATATTATTTTTTTTCAGAATGATATTATTTCTTCAATATCATTATGTCAAGTATTGATCCGAACTTTTTAAACAAATTTGGAACTTTTTAGTGTTTGGGTTATTATTCACGATACTAAGACTATCAACGATATTTTAACTATTCATTTAACATTTATACTATTCATCTAAAAATGAAAATTTTCCTTTTCATTCAAAATATCTATTCGGATACTAGCTTGATCAGATCCATGTTTTGATCATTCTTGAATTTTACACCACTATGATTATTTTTGAGGTATTGTTGGATATGAATAAAACAAAACGTAAGTACTTAATCCTTAATCCTCGCCATTTTGTTTCACCGGATTCGCATTTTTTAAAAATATTTTCATCATCCTCGCCTTAAATGATGATATTATTGAATATCTTTGGCCTAAGAAAGTAAAGATGAATGATTTTGATGAATATCTTCGGCCCAGAAAGCAAAAGATGAATATTTGATTCCGTATATATATCGATTGATGTTACAGGATAAAAGATAGACGGTGAACTTTTAAATTCATACATGTAAGATAGTAGTTTGCATTCTCTACTTAACTCTTCTAATGAATTATTATTTCAATGCTAATATTGATCCAAACTTGTTGTCTATTGTATTCTATTATATTTTTCCTCGTTCAAGACTAACGATAATTTGTTATATATTATCTTAGTCATAATATTCTTTTACCGGGCTATTGAGCTCACACCCTTTCCTTTTTGTTCCATTTTTCTTCTCGTGAGGCTAGAATATAAATGAAAGTATTTAGCCTCTGGTAATGGAATGAAGGTTCTAGAGAGTTGTTTAGTAGTCCTCACCATTTTTATAAAATAATGTATCAATAAATGAGATGAGGATTTATTTGAGTATAGATATTTCTGTAAGATAATATTTGTATTCAAACTCACGCTTTTATCGTTGTAATAATAAAGTTGTAGTTGTTTCGCATCTATGTATCGACAACTCGTAATGGGTGATGTATACCTATTTTGGGGCGCCACAAGAGCGATCCGTCAAAATCGTGATCTTCTTCTTATATCGGCAAGATCCAGATTCTCCTAACTCGATGAGTCAAGGAAGGCAAAGCCAAGCAAGCACCAAAGATCACAGATCGTGGTGGCGTACTGTGTACTTATATGTTTCATTACGCATATTGTCTATTGTTTAGCTTTCCCAAGTCATAAGTAGAAGATCAACACATGTAACATATATGTTTTATTCTTTTGTTAATTATGTGGTACTAATTGATGAATCATGTAAGAACTGCATCACCACGTTAGATTTGTAAAGCCTCATAGATTTGTTTTTAGATTTTTAAAGCCTTGTAATCTTTTTAAACTACTTATCTTTGGACCGTATTGGTTTATTTATTCTATTATATGGATGTTTACAATCAGATTCAGGTCAGGTTGGTTTAGATTCATTCTTCGACCGTATGGATGGATGTTTATCATATAGTAGTTATCATGGATGGATGGATGCTTATATATATACCGTGTAGGGATAAAAAAGTGTACAAAGGTGTTATTTTTGGGAAATCAATAAAATGTAAAAAATATTATAAAAAAAAAATAAAGTCAGCGATCAGACGCGGTCAGCCGACATAAAGATATAATCGAGTAAGGTCCTTAGAAGTTAGCGACGTCATGGCCGCTATCACCGGTCACGCCACGCAGCTACATCACGTCTCGATGATGACTCAAAGATGAGTCGTAATAGCGATACCGAGGTCGCCGATCAAGGCCGCTAACCAATGTGGTCGCTATTGTTGGTCATCGATGTCATTTCGCCGATTAGATTTTTTCAGAACTAATAATATTAGCGATCAGACGCGTGTCGCTAACACCCATCTCGCGATTATATGCTATCAGATGGATGGGTCGTCACGATAAGCCTTTTTGTTGTAATGTTTAGTCTATAATAAACGCGCATCAACGAGTAGAAAATGTAAATATTATTCGACATACATCACTCGCCCATTTATTCCAAGAACATGCAAGAAAATCACATGTACTAGCTAACTAGCTAGGGTTCCAATACATATATATATATATATATATATATATATATATATTCATTATAATGCCAACTATTTTTCAAGTTAAGCAACTTCAAGAAACGGTAATCGGTGTATCCGATTACCGGATCCGATTTAATAAAAGTGCTCCTTTCGTGCTTATTAAGAGACGATCGAGCTCAAATCGCTTAGGTAAATCCGGATTAGCCAAAACAAACGACCAAATGCAATTAAATCCGCATAATCATCCTCTATAGCTTTGTTACCATCACATTTTCCATAACCACCACATACAATAAAAGTCCCTTTAAAAGCTTTTCTCACTGCACCAAGTGTCCTAGGAACTTCCTCCTTATCGGATGTCTTTACATACCTTTTTTCCACCATGGTAATGTACAAAATGCCGAGTTTACTTAGCTCATTTGCCATGTATACGCCTAGGGTTTCCGGATCAGAGTCTAGGGCTCCATTAGGGTCATAATATGGAGATAATTTTATTCCAACTCTATCAGCTCCAACCTCATGGGATATTGCTTCTATTACTTGTAGCGCAAGGCGACATCGATTCTCCAAGCTCCCCCATATTTATCTGTCCTTTGTTTACTTGATCACCATGAAGCGCTCAATCATACCTGTTTGTTGCTTGGACCTCGACTCCATCGAATCCTGTAGTAGCAGTTGTAGAAATTAATAGCAGCAGTAGAGTGATAGATGATGAAAAATGATTTCCGGTCCTTTGTATGCAGCACAGATTTGTAATCTTATATCCCATTATCTAATTTTTGTAGATTTTGGGATGTGTTTTTCAATAATATATCATATTTATAGCCTTTACAAAAAAAAAGAAGAAGAATATATGCTTACCGGCTTCCATGGCATTGCAGGCAGCAAGTCTAAAATCATTGATTAAACAAGTGATATCATCTGTTGTGAGTTGATGAGGAGACAATTCACTCTCAATATTTGGTAACGAATCTTTTTCCCCAGCCACATGCATCAAGCAATAAATTCATCGGTCAGCGCAATATCATGAAACAATAATCCGAATAGGATCTTAGCTAGTAATTGAATTCCACTAGTCATAGTACTTAATTGGCTAAACAATATTTTTTTAAAGTAATTCACTTGAAAGTACGTACTCCCTCCTTTCTAAAAGATTTATTCTACTCCAAAACCAAAACTAGAGATACATTCAATTTTATTTTAGAATTTCTTCATTTATGCAAGGTAGGTAATGTTTGCAATATGCTTGGTATTACTTAAGGTGTATCTGTAATTTCAAAGCCTAACTTAATTTGAGGAAGAAAATATACACAAATGAAACATGAGGGTAAAATACAAATAATCCATTATGAATAATTAAATCTTACCGCATGAATATAAATGGCTTTCCCAGTCAAAAATCAATTTATTTTGATTATAATCAGGAGATACGTGGCCCGTATGCCAAAGCTGACAAAAGAATACACCACCCTTCTCATGCACAGCATTTACAATTGGTTTCCATGCTTCCACTTGCTCCTTTGTCCATATTCCAGGCATATTTGGGAACCTTCAATTCAGTCCATATTCCAGGAGATCGATAAATTAAGTTAAATCAATTGAGAGAGAATCATTTCACGACTGACTATAAATAAAAACCTATGAAATCAAAACGTATAATTAAAGGCTAAATACAGTCTACTAAATAAAGTATCATCATATTTATGATTAGGTCCCCAAAGAATTTGGGCTTCACTTTACTAAATCAAATGTCTAATTTGATACAATTTAACTCTCAATTTCAAAATCCCACCAAAATTGACTAGAACACTTAATTTTCTCGATCAGATAAGAATCAGATACTATTTGACCAGATAGATTACTTGGGACTAATAACACTTATGTTACATTAAGACCACCAAATTCACAATTTACTACATCAAGTATCTAATTCAGATAAATATTTATTTTGACGATTAAATCAGATAAATCCTTATAAATAATTATTATATGTTAAATTATTAAAATTAAATATTAATACAAAGATTAGCAAATATAATTTTTTATTTTAATTTTTTTTAAAAAGACTTAATACCAAAAAATAATAAACTTTTAAACATACAAATTATATTTTTAACACGTAATAACATTAAACTTTTAAATAATTGGCAAAAGTGCCCAAAATTTAATTAATTAAATAATACTCTTTTTATATTGAAAGAGCATACAAAAGGAGGAGAAAAAATTGAAAGAAAAAATGACCCATTTGTTATCTCTCATCTCTAGCTCCCTCTTCCTTAATCTGTCAAATTGTTTTGTTCCTTCAAATTTGAAAATTTCAATACTGGCGATTCACAAGTATCTTTGATTAACTTAAGCAGTAAAATAACTTGAAATTTTATGTTAATTCAAAGACTTTTCCGATTTAAAAAGACTAATTATCGCCACTAAAAGAGAAGAGAGGAGATGTGTGCAAAAAGTTACTCCTCCGTCTCCATAGTTATAAATGATTTTTCATTTCGGAGATGTCCCAATATATAAAGCTACTTACTATTTATAAAATTTAGTTGGTTCATTGTTTTACTTTTACGCCTTATAATAAATATTCAACCATTACTCTTTTTTTTTCAAGTTAAACAACATTCAACGTCATTATTTTTATCAACACATTTAATGTTTTTGTATTCTCTTTGGTTAAAGTTTATGGATTTTAATGGTTAAGACATCGCCAATCAATGAAATTGAGAATTCCAAGCATGATAAGTAAGGAGTAATTAACTTATTCATTAATTTCAGACATGGGGTATATGTGAAAAATTTATGTTAAAATTGTCACTTAACCGATTTTCTTAAACTATGTGCACAAGTTAAATCAAATTTATAACTATGGGACGGAGGGAGAAAGTAAAGACAAAAGATACATCGTATTTATTATAGATAATGTATTTTAGTTTTGGAAAATGAGTAGTTTTTATTTAGTTAAAAGATTCTTCAAATAAATAGCAGCTTAATTAGTTTATCCAACAACATTGTCTTTTTCGTCTGCTTTTTCATTTTATTCTTCAAACAAACAATAGTTAATATACATATATTGTATTTATAAAAAAATCTAATTTTAAAATTGTATCTATAATTTAACAAATTGTATGTATAGATTTTACAACTTAAATCTTGCAAATTATAAATTATATCATAAATTATAAAGTTTACGCCTTAAAATTTTCAAATTATATCACAACTTAAATTTTATAAATTGTATTTATAATTTTATTTATAAATATTTATAATTTTAATTGTATTTATAATTTTATACCGTATTTCTCACAAAGATTAGTTACTTTTTTAAAGGGCTAAAAATTATTATATTTATACTTTTTTTTCTTTGGGAACCGAATCATGAATATAGTGCTACTTGATGTAACTGAATCGTAGAATAGTCTTTTTTAAATTAAGTCAAACCAGATATTTATACGGTCAACTTGTATTAAATACACAAGATCGATCGAATTTTTGAGCTGGGTTTAGTATTCCGTTAAATTATGGCTTAATTTTGAAATTGGGAGCTAAATTGAATCAAATTAGACACTGATGTAATAAATTGTAAGACTAAATTTTTTAAATAATTATGAATTTGATGATACTTCATGTAATAGAAGTGTAATATGTCTTATAATTAATGTTATCTCACATTATCTCTTCGCACGTAATTATGTTTTTTTTTTCTATTTTTCTTCAATTTCTACATGTCTTATTAGCTATCAATATATATATATATATATATATATATATATATATATATATATATATATCATCTCTCATCTCTAGGTTTGTGTCATCGTTTGTGTGGAGCTAGCCTACATGTTTAGATAATTCCACCAAAAAGTTTTGTAAGTTTTCTACAAATTCCTTTTCTAAATTCATATTCTTGTGAAAATAATAATAAAGAAATTAAAATTACCCTTGGGAAATGTCACATGCTCCATTTGATTCAGAAATTAGAAGACCTCCTTTGGTTGTACGCTGAGAGTAGTACTCAATGGCATGTGGCTGTGGAACATTTCTGTAAGACCTACTTTGGTCAATGATGGTAATATAACTCTGCAGCCAAATTATAAAACAAAAAAAAATTTAATATGATTTTTAAGGAAATGAATATATATTAATACTTCTGAAACAAAACATCTTGACTTTAATTTGTTGATATGCATTAAAAAAGTTTGACAAATATAAAATGAAACTCTCATATATATGTAATAGAATGTGCGTGTTTGTGTCTGTGTCTGTGTATATGTAGGAATTCTCATCCATTATTTACATATTCATGAAATAGATTATGCTTTAAAAATGCTTGTATACATACACAATTAGTAGAAAACTGGGGAATACATGCCTATGGGATAGGTTGAATCTTCCCATTTTATAGGGAGCAAGGAGAGGATTGGTTTTGGAGATGTTGGCAGCTTCCATCTTTAATTTCTTTCTGTCTGCTAGGTATTATCACAACCCAACCACTTCTATTTATACACACACAATATTCAATTTATGAAGTATCAATTAATTAAACTAATTAACATATTTAAATATATATAATTGAGTCTCTTCATCTAATAGTATATCCATATAAGAACCGTGACGCCTCAAAATCGGGACTATAAGATTATGTACTTTAAATTCATACATATAGCATTATGTAATTTTGTGTTCAAAATCTCCGCTTTCAACTCCTGACACCTTCGCTTTTAACACTTTTATGTCTAATATAATTTTAAACGGGTTCGTGCATTTTATTTAACTTTATACCCGCTTTTCATATTATTTCTCAACTTACGTTATGTAAACATGTAAACTTATGTTTACATTACATGTTTATTGTTTCCTTACGCCAAGATGAATTTTCATGGCATAAAGTTGTTATATTACATTTTACTTCCATCCCCCTGTCTCTCACATACATGTCAAATCATTAAAGCTAACAAAAATCGATCGCGGAACTAATCGCCAAATGTTTTAATGTCATAGCAATTGGCCTCGCGTGTTCTCAAGGTGGCTCAACCCAAGCCAAGGCGCTATTGGGTCCCCCCCTTGCTTGACACTGCTTTCTTGGATGTTATATCTTTTAAACCACTCTGCTCATACGCTTTGAATTTTGATATGTTTTAGGTAAGATATCCATCTAATTATAAAATTATAATCCAAACATTACAAGAAACTCAAATTGCCAAAACCAACTGGTAAACTATACAAAGACAATACGGATGGATGGTATACATACATATACGGTGCAAATAAGATGCCCAATTAATGTCATTTCATAACTAAAATGTCTAGTTTCAGACATTTTTAACTTTTCATCAGTAGTTCTGATTCCAACCAAATTTTGATATGATATAAATACTATAGTAAACTATTTTATAAAATACAAACCACCCATTTCGACCTCATAAGCAAATTCTTAAAACAGCTCCAAAATGTCCACTGTAATAGCTTTTCAAAAAATTTCCAACCGACCTTGTCAAGGCTTAAAAATACCATAACTTCTTCGTGTCAAAACATTTTTGAGTGATTCTAAGCCCATGCGGTTAACTTTCTGGACTACAACTTTTATTCTTTGACAATTTTCAAATTCTAAACACGTAATTCCAGAAAATTCGTAAGGGGTTGCTTCAATCTGCTTTTCCGATTTTTGGCAGATTCGACGCGACTACTTTGAACTCGCTATAACTCCTTGTTCAAGTCGGAATTAGTCCGCTTTAGAGTCCATAGAAAGCTTATTCAGTGTACTATACTTCCTCAAAAGCCCAGAATTTTCTGAAAAATATAGCTAGCCCCGAATTTGTCCTTAGGGTCAAGCTAATTCACAATTTTTTGGTTTTTGTTTCTTCAAACTTCCCAACGGTTAGCGTAACTTTTGCTATACAAGTCCGAATGACTTCGAGACCTTGCTATAAGGTACATTAATTCAAGCAAGTTCGTCCCAAAAAAAACATGTGGTGGTTCATTGTCCATAATTAATTATTTTATCACAATGAAATTCTCCATCAATTGCAATTCCATTTCCCCAAGTAACAAAATATTGTTGATATTTACTCCTTCATTCTCATTGCAGACACGTGAAATGATCGAGCATCTAGTAGATCACTAGCTTCACACTTGTTTGGCAAAAGATAATATGGCTAACAACTCATCTAAGAGAGACTCTTCGCATTCAATTGTTTAACCATGAAACTCGGGGCCCTAGAACTATATATAATATCGTTTATTAAGAGTAGTAAGGCACCCCAATTTAAGAGAACGTGATAAGTACTTCCGTTATTAGTCTCTATATTACTATCAAGGGTCACACCTTGTTTTGATTCACTTAATAAACTTGGGTTATCGATAACCCATGTATACATGTCATCTTGCCCAAAAATATGTTTTAATTATCAAGTTTTAACATAACAACCTTTTAAAGGCAAAACTTCACACACCTCAAGGTGTACTTTCAAGAAACAAAACTCATAACCATTTAAAGATAATTAAGCCAAGATTTTTCTTTAATTCTTCTTCCTTATTACTTTACACAACAACTACTAATCCACTTACATATCTATTCACAATCCAAGCAATGATTTAACGCTAATTACAATACTTCTAATAAAATAATTCAAACATGTAACTTACCTCAGTAAAGCTTAATTTTGTCAAATAATGACTTAAACAATTAGTAACCCTTTCTAAAAGCTATAGAGCTTAAAAACTAATGAAGAAAGGAAACCGGAACTGATGGAGAAGAGAGGAGATGAGAGATGAGAAAGTCAATATGATTATTGTTTTTCCTTAGTTATCGCTTTCAAGCTTAGTGTCCTTTTCTAAAGCCTAATTTGGTGCCACCTCCTCGCTTGCAGATATATCGACTCATCACTGAGCTCAAATTTTATTCTCAAGACTTAATTCCAATATGCATACTACATACATATTTTACCATATTCTCATTCTTATTCTTATATTCTTATAATATATATAATGCATATATGTCGATATATATATATATATATATATATATATATATATATATATATATATAATATTCTACTTTTAATACCTACATAAAAATAATTTGTGTACCCCTACCATTTACCACAATTGAATATTTATATATTTTTAATCATATATAAAATTATCTTACTAATTAAGGAATTAATCCATAATTAGTTTAACATTTTTATAAACTAATCTCCACTTCAATCAATTAAATATTTTAAATAATTCCTTTAATTTATACAATTAATATATAGTATAAATTAAATTCAACTTACTCATTCTCTCCATAAGTTATTTTCAAACAATTTATTTATATATTAAATATATAATTTAATATATTCAAATATGAATTTAATTTATTAATCGGGTTGATACCAATATACATATTTTATATATTGGATCTCATCTCATATTTTTATTTTATATCATTTGGTATAATATCATATATCCAATTATTTTCTTTCCATTCTATAAATTGTTTTCATAATTTATTTAACCGTAGTAAATATATTAATATATATTCACTACATTAAATACATGCATACATTACACTATATGATTTCTTCAATAAAATAGTGGTTATACATGAAGTATATTTAATGCCATTAATTTACTCACATTAAAATAATTTAATATTATAAATTATTTTAATTCTACCAGCCATCTCATTTCCTTTAATAATTGTCCATATAATAAATATATAATACCAATATATTTATTAACATAACATCACATATCGTATAGTTCTTACTCATTTATGCAATATTATATCACATAACATATCATTTAATAAGAATTTTTATTCATAATTTTATTTTAATATTCTCAAAATTTGGGTTATCACAAGAAATATCGCAATTTCTTATTATGTCATTATTATTGTGGGCCCATGTGCAAAATTAGGGTTCACATGACCTAATTAAATTAAATGCACAATTGTGGTTCCACGACCTCATGAAACGCACAAATTAGGGTTCAGATAACCTAATTGAACGAAGACAGGAAGTCGTAAATAAAAAGTGTTAGACCCTTTAGAGAAGCCTCACGTGTCCCGAGGCGTAAGGCTCGTGGAGGCAACCTGCTTTGGGAATTGATCGAGGGATCGATTGGTGGCTAAAAGGACAGGCAATACGGGCAATATTCTAACGACTAAAGGGATTTTCGAATTTCGAAAGCACGTGACTCAGACATGACTACTTTCCAGAGAACCCTATAAATACCCCTTCCATTCCATTGGGAAGGGACTTTCTTCGCACTCAAGACTTGGACTCTCGAAGATCAAAGGACCCTTTTGGTGACTTAAAGGCTCGAGATTCCACCTAAAAGCACTAAAGGGTTTTGACATTCTCTCAACTCAAGGACTCAAGAAGGCTCTCGAATCCTCACACTCTAACACTTGCCCCTTGATTCTAGGAGTTCTACCACGCGCCGTTGGAGTAATCGCCCACCGCCGCTCTCCCTCTTCAATCAACCAATCAATTCCGTGTTCTTCAGAGATTTCTCTCCTCCTCACCAACACGTAAACCCTAACCCTAAGAAGGTACGATTTCTCGCTTACATTTATTTGGCAACTCATTGGGAGGTGTAGAATTGTGAAGGGTATGCCCACAACTCAAGTGGAGAACAACAGAAGATCTTTACCAACAAATAGATTACCTCACCGGTCCAGCCCAAGGCAGTAAGCAAGTCAAGCTTTCCAAGGCGTAAATCTAAATCTCGATCAACATATCCCTGAAGACGCATCAGAAGGAAGTTCAACATCACCATACATGGTTGATCAACAATCAGCGAATGTCAAGCAGACAGGCGCGGGAAGTCAAATCCAGGAAGAAAGAGGAGAGCAGGCAAATGATGTGCAACTAGAGATGCTCAAGGCATTGAAAGAAGCACATGAAGAACAAGGGATGATGATGGCTATGATGCTAGAGATGCAGAGAAAGGAAGAGGAAATGAGAAATTTCTGCCAACAGTTGATGCAGATTCCCGCTTTTAAAGCCATGTTCCCTGAAAATTCATAAGGAGAACTAGCAGGAGTGGAGGACAACAACAACGATAGCAACAATAAGGATAATCGACAACACCTCTATCGATGGAGAATCGCCTGTTCCAATCATCCACTGAACCTCATAACAAGGGTGACGCTGCCACAACCCCAGACCATCGAAGTCACCAAATTTAAGACAAACATCATTCCAACCACTATCCCCAGATTTTCACAAGTGCGTATGCTAACCATCCCAAGCCTCGCTCAACTAATCCCGCCCACAAGCACAACCGACATGTAATTTACATGATGTCAAGATACATCACCAATTTATGTACCACGAGAGTCCATACCGTGAGCCAATATGTGACAAAGGATGATATGATCGATGTAATCAATCAACTTCACAGTGTGACATCCCGACCTTCTGAGTTAGACTTTAGTCCACCTTACCCCAAGACATATTCGAGACAACCCTACCCGGCAGAAGTATATCAACATCCCCGTAATTTTCGTAATACAACGGGAGAAAGGAAACGCCAGGAACATATTTCCGTGTTCGTAGAGTCAATGTCTCCGTGGTCGGGATATGATGAAGTGAACAACCACTACTTGTTGATGCGGAATTCAACAAAACCTCGACTTGATAAAGGCCTTCATTGGTACTACAATTTGGAGAGAAGGGCTCGGTCCATGATGGGACGACCTAAAATTGTAATTTTTAAGAAATTTTCTACGCATGTAAACAGTAACCATCATAGAGCTTACGCGATTCAAGCAGTAAGCCACACGAGGAGTCGCTGACACGTGGATAGGTTCAGGCCCAAGCACGTATGTGCAGAGCCAATCAAGAAAAGAACTTGGTTAATATATGCAACAACGGTGCTTTTAGACGCCTTCATGCCCCACCTCATTACCAAGGCGCAGGATTCATTTGCAACCCTCTCATCTTTTTTGACAAGACTTGGGGAATCATGACATTTCCCACCTACCATACCATGGATACATGGAAGAGCAAGAAGACAAAGAATCGTGGCTTTTGTGGGTTCTCACCAAACCACATTGGGGGGGCAAGAGGGAGAAGAATGAGAAATTTGAACGAAGCAGGAAAAGATGGGGACAGTATACCGTAATGCCGCCCCGAGGCTATTACATGCAATGAGAAGGCGTTTCAAGAGCCTCAGACTAACAAAGTGGGTCGAACACTTGAGTGGTGAAACCTCCAAGGCCCCTTGGCCTATTGTAATCTAAGAAATGAAAAGAAGACCGCATTTCAGTATACCACCAATACGCAGGCATTCTACTATGGATCGTTATAGCCATGGAAGGATATACCATGAGAAATCAAAGGCCAAGAGATTGAACTAGAGAAGAAACGCAAGACTATCACCCATGGTGCAACCCCTAAGTCAAGAACTCAAAACCGCCTCACGCACTCATCAAACAAACTCAACTACGATGAATTAAAAATCCACCTAAGATGGTGGTCCACCAAAATGGTGGTTTAAGTCCTCAAGAATATTCCTTGCCAAGTAAATTGGATGACCAAGGAGGAGGCACAAGAATCGATTTAATAATAAAAAAACCCACCCAAGATGGTGGTCCACTCTAAATGGTGGTCAAGTCCTCGTAGACTACACTTGCCAAGAAATTAGACGACCCAAGTGATGAGGCACCCGATTTCAAGTCCTAGTAGACTGCACTTGCCAAGAACTTGGACGACCCAAGTGACGAGGTACCTGATTTCAAGTCCTCGTAGATCGTGATTTAAAAAAAAAATTGACGACCCAAGTGATGAAGGCACCCGAAAGTGTTACACTTTATCATCAAAAGTGAATGAGGCACCGACTATAAGCCCTCGCATCCAAAAAGTTATACTTTCAACTTTAATAAAGTAATCGAGGCGCTTTTAAGTATAAGCCTCAACCCCAAAAAGTTACACTTTATCTCTAAAAGTGGTGAACGTTATGCTTTCACCAACAAAAGCAAGATTTATTATATAAACGTTATGCTTTTCGTTAAAAGCAAATTTTATTATCAATAAATCGACAAACTTTCACTTATACTTGAACGCTTTTTTTAAAATTTCTTAAAAAAAAAAAAAAAAAAAAGAAAGAAAAGAAAAGTATAGATTCAAGTGTTAGTTCAGATGAAATAAATGTACACGATCTTTCCGACATGTGAAATGAAAAAACTACGAAAGTTCATGATCTATCTAAAGGTCACGACCGTCGAATCAAGAGAGATGAATACCTAAAGCTTGGTCTTCGTGGGCCATCAGCCTTCAAGGCTATCGCAGGTCTTCGGTTATCGCCAGTAATTCAAGGCCATCTTTCGTCTTCGATGCTATCGTGTCTTCGATGTTATCAGCATTCAAAGCTATCGCCAGGCTTCGAGGCTATCAAAAGGTCTTCGAGGCTATCAAGCCTTCAAGGCTTTTGTGTCATTACGACTTTCGATTCTCAACGACTTTTCGATTCTAAAAAAAAAAAGAGAAATTTCAAGAGAGGGTAAGAAAGATTAGATGAAGATTTTAAAATATCTTAGAGAGCTCCCCAAGGCTCGCCTTCTAGGGTTTTGCCCCAGAGGTTCCCTCCCAGATTTTTCATTTTGAGGCTCAGAAAACATCAAGCCTCGCCAAGTGTTCGTATTAATCGGAATCAAGACTTCAACACTTATAATATTTTGCGCGATCATCTCACCAAAGGCGCGACTCACGCCAAGTAGGGGCAAATGCTTACCGATAGATGACATAGACATCCTCCGTAGTAAAGGTGCATTCATCCCAAGCAAATGATGAATGTGCATATAAGAACACCATGGTCCTATTGGATACTTAATGTTCCTACATACCGGATGCAAGAAGAATGTCCGCCTATCCACATAATCAAGATTCCCAAGTAGCTCATCGATTCAATGTTGCTATTCTCAAGGTGGTTAGATGAATCGCATAAGAAGTCATCCCAACCTCCACAAGTCACCAGATATCAAACAAGCCTTCCTTTCTCCGTGGAGGAAAAGTCAGACGGCCATAAGTCCGGACTTGCTTCCCAAAAGACGCTTAAAAGACCTAAAAGGGGAGCCCTTCTCAATCATCGAGGAACGGGCCTCTCAAGCGCTTTTCCGAGTCTCGCATAATGACCAACTGAGAGGCCTCGCAAGCAAAAAAGAATTTAGCATAAGGGCTCTAAAGATCATATATAATTCCGCCTAAACGTTAATTCCCCTTGTGGTTCGGCCCCTTCAGGTTTTGGCCCCTAGGTCTGTAATTCTGTGGTTCGATCAATTGGAGTGGTTTCACCGCACGTAGAGCATTTTTCTCCCTTCGTGTTTTCCTCGACAAGAACGCCAAATCTTTCTTTATTATCCGAGGGAAAAATCAGATGTAATCAAGGTAATGGGGCTCTAAGACAAAAGAATGATCGAGAGTCTTCAAGAAAAAAAATAGCCTATAAAGCTTTTGGCCACGACGTAGTTTTACTTCAGTGGTTCTACCATGTAGCTTTTGCCACCTAGGGGTTGTTCCCTTCATCCTTAAAAAAAATAGCCTATAGGTTCTCGCCATGTAGGCTTCAAATTCTTAGGGTTGGCCACGTAGGCTTTACCACCTAGGGTCGCTCCTTCATACCTCCAAGGTCCCGTCGCCCATTTAATCAACCGCTTGAACTAATCCTTTTCGTCGCGAAAAGTATAACCTTCCTCTAATGAATTCAAGGAAAAACCAAGATATAATCAAGGTAATGGGGCTCTAAGACAAAAGAAAGATTAGACTTGACGCCCAAAATAGGTATACATCACCCATTCTCGAAGTTGTCAATACACGGTATGTAAACAACTACAACTTTATTATTACAACAAGAAAACTGTGAGTTTGAATACAAATATTATCTTCTAGACAATATCTATACTCAAATAAATCCTCATCACATTTATCGATACATTATTTTACAAAATGGTGAGGATTACTAAACAATTCTTTCTAAAACCTTCATTCCATACCCCGACTGCACTCGCTATATTCTCGCCTCCCCGAGAAGAAAAATAGAACAAAAAGGAAAAGGGTGAGCTCAACTAGCCCAAGAAAGAATATTATGACTAAGATAATATACAACAAATTACCGTTAGTCTTCAACAGGAAAATCTAATAGAATACAATAGACAACAAATTTTAAATCAATATTCGCAATGAAATAATAATTCATTGTAAGAGTTAAGTAGAGAATGCAAACTACTATCTTCTATGTATGAATTTAAAAGTTCATCGCTCATCTTTTATCCCCTCAGAACATCAATCAATATACATCCGAATCAAATATTCATCTTTGCACTACAGCCAAAGATATTCATCACTTGGTTATGTTCATCTAAACACTGCTCATCTTTGCACTACTACGCCAAAGATATTCTTCAGAAATCATTCATCTTGCACTACAGCCAAAGATATTCCATAATATCATCATTTAAGACCAAGATGATGAAAATATTTTTAAAGAAACGAATCCAAAGGAAACAAAATGACAAGGATTAAGGATTAAGGATTCAGATTTTGTTTTATCCATGTTCAAAAATACCTCAAAAATAATCATAAGTGGTGTAAAATTCAAGAATGATCAAAACATGGATACAATCAAAGTTTAGTATCCGTAATAGATATTTTGGACAAAAAGAAGAAATTTTATTTTTCTATGAATAAAGTGGAATAAGGTCAGATACGTGAATAGTAAAATCTCGACACCAAAAGATAGAAATTTCAAAAAAACATCTCCACGCTTTCACTTAATAAGACTTTAATAAGAACTCGTGAATAAGAACTCATGAATAAGAATCGTGAATAGTAAACTCCCTACATAAAAAAAGTTCCAAATTTGATAAAAAGTTCCAACTAATATTTCAAAGATAATGATATCAAGAAATAATATCATTCGAGAAGAAAATAACACCCCTTACCTCGAAAAGATTAAGATTTCTAATCGAATACTGAGTATAAGGTCAAGGAACTTGCACCGCCTAAAAATACTCAAAGTATACTCAAAATACTCACAAGAATACGCCGATAATATAGAGAGAGAAAACTTCAGCTTTCTCGTGTGATTTTCAATTCTAACCCAAGACCCTATTTATATGAAAACGCTAGTAACACCAAAGCAGTAAAATTTAATAAAATATTAATATATATTATAAATTTCCTACGCCTAACCTTCCAAGAACTGAATTCAGCTCATTCAACACACATGTAACATAATTATATGAAAAAAACGTTTTTTTGTTATTTAAAATATTTTAAACTTCCAAAATCAATTATTTTGAGCTTCTAACTTCAATAATTCATAATAAATAGCCTTTTATCAGAAAATTCAAATCTCGTGAGTTTTTATAGGAAATTCAATTCTACAACTTTGCGTAAGAAAGTTTTTCCAAATTCCAAATGTAAATTGACCAAATCCACAAACTGACGATTTTATTGTGCTATAATCAAATTTCAAATAATAAATGGGGTCCATCGACATGTTTAACATGTTTTAAACATTTATTGCAACAAAATACTCTTCCTCCTCAGATACTCATATATCCCACATTCGTTGTAAAAATATCACCATTATTATATTATTAAAATATAATAATATATTTAAACGAATTATTTTATCGTAAAAGATAAAATTTTAATTTTCAACAATTGTCACAATAAAAATTTTCTCCATCTATATCCACATAAAATCAATATTTTCTCATCATATGAATCAATAATTAATTATTCACAAATAATATTACGTAATCACAATATCGACAACCAAGCAGCTCCTGTGAGAGCAGGGGCTTTCCAATAAGAATTTCTCCTCATCGCGCAAGCAATTAGTGACCAAACCTCTCCTGTAGATGTAACTTTCTAGACATTGCCAATAATGTTATCTAATAATATTATTCAGATAATATGAATTATTGCTTCGATAATGAAAAATACCGCAGTAATGACAATTATCGAACAACAAAGAATATAAAATATCAACGCAAAGAATTATTAAATCAATAAAATATCGAATAAGAATTATCGTAACCATTATCGAGTAAGTGCCTTCACGTAAGAATCAATAATCGTGCAATACCGTGCTAGCCGTCGTTTTAACCAATTTAGTATTTTAACAAAGATAATCAGAATAACTACGCCGCTTTTTAAACAACTTATTTTGTCATTTTCTTTATCCAATCGCTCACAAGCATGGGCCCACACATGGCTATATTCGTCAGCATTTAATATTCCCCGAATACAAAGAATGAATATTTTATAACCACTTGCTTATTTTGAAATATTGTATTTTACCCTAACTATCCACATTAATCAAATCAACCCTTACTATTTCAAAATAATAAATAGAGAAAATTAAATTTCATTAATAATAAGTGGGGTCTTACAACCTCCCTCCTTATGAAATTTCGCCCACTAAATCGACGACGCACCGGGTGTTTCAAAAGGTGAGGATACCTCGCTTTCATTTCCATTTCCAATTCCCTGTGTCATTTCCTCTATAGCATGATTCCTCCACAAAACTTTAACTTGTGGTACGACATTCGCACGTAGACATGCTCCTTCCTATCTAAGATCTTCGACAGTACCTCTCCTCATACATTAAGTCTTCTGGCTATCTCGTCTGGGTTCTAACTCAATAACGTGGTTCGGGTCTTTCACATATTTATTTAAGTACGATATGTGAAACACATTATAAACACGAGACATACTTTGAGGTAACGCGAAGTCTATAAAGCTACATTTACTACTCGGTCAAGAATTTGAAATGGACCAATTAATCGTGGATCGAGCTTTCCTCTCTTCCCAAATCTTGTAACTCCTTCCATGGAGCAACTCGCAACAAATACATGATCCCCTACACTAAATTCTACGCCCTTTCATGAAGATCCGCATAACTCTTTTTCGATCTTGTGCCGCTTTGTATACGCTGTCAAATCATTCGATCTTTTCTTAGTCATATCACGATTAACTCGGTCCCAACAATGTTGCTTCACCCACCTCATCCCAACATATCGAGAATCGACATTTTCATCCATATAATGCTTCAATGGAGCCACACTTATACTATCGCTCGATAACTGCTGGTCAGTAGGAGAATTCCACCAATGGTAAATACTTATCCCAACTACCCTGAAGTCAGGACACGTAGTCTTAATAGATCTTCAAGAGTTTGAATAGTCCTCTCGATTGTCCGTCTGCTTGGGGATGGTATGTCGAATCTAAATCGCAACTGCGCCCATAGTTTTTTGCAAGCTAACCCAAAATCTTCAAGTGAATCTGGGTCACGATCCAAACTATGGATATAGCATGCCATGCAACCTCACAATCTCATTCACGATATACTTTAAGACGCAATAAATAAGTCTCCGTGACGGCAAGAAATGAGCAGATTGGTTAATCTATCAAGAATGCCCGAGAAACCGTAGAAATTTTTTAAATCCATGGTAATGTGTTCCCACTTCCATTTTGAATCTCAAGATAACGACCCTTAGGTACTAGATGTCCGCCTTTACACGCCGACAAGTTAAACACATCGAGATAAACTTTGCAATCTCTCTCTCTTCATATTGCTCCAAAATGTATGTCAAGATCAAATATACATTTTTGTGAGACCTTTATTTTATTAATAAAGATTTAAATTTGGTTTAAATAATTTTTAATATTATGGTGTGAATTTGAGATAATATTATAGTCAGGTAGATTTATAAATTTTGCAAAGTACGCAAGTGGTTATATTATATTCGATTGGTCTGGGAATATTCATGAAGCAGGAATATTCGCATAACTACCAATCATGGTGGACCCCATAATGTAATTTATCATTTGATCGAGAAAACGATAAAAAATATTTTATCGAAATAATCTACGAAGTTTTACCGTGGTTATCGCTGAACTACTCCTAAGTAGTAAAAGTACAAAGAATACGTGTGGTCGCATAAGAAGACACCAGATTGATTATCGATGCTATATGAGAGTTTCAGTCACCTTTGATTCCATTATCACGATTAATAATACGAATTATTATAATGATAACGACGCTTTTGTTTTATTCAGATTATTAACGTAATAAAAATGTAAACATCTTTTTATATAAAATGTAATACTTTATTAAAGTTATTCTATAAATGTAATATATTATATTTTATTACGATATATGTCGTATAGTGTTTTCAGATATAAGTGTTTTCAGCATAAGATTGCATAAAGGTTTGCATAGTAAAATGTTTTTATATAAATAGAATATATTATATTTTATTTAAAAGATTTTTCTTTAAATATGGACCGCCGATTAAAGTAAATCAACTGGACCGCTCATGGATTAGTTACTACGCATTCCATTTTCCTATAAATAAGCTCATTCCTTCATTATTTTCATTTAATTCATCAAACTCTAGAGAGAGAAATTATAGAGAGAAGTTATAGAGAGAAAGTTATAGAAAGAAAGAAGAAGAGTATTCGCTACTTCACTACTTCTATATTCGCCTTTACTAGAAGGGTGTTATTATTTTCTTCAAGAGAACTTCGTTATTCCATTCACTATTATTCTCATTGAATAACTCGTAAAAGTGGCATACCCTATACATAACCTCAGACACGCTGCAGATACCCTATACTTGTGAAATCCTTATGTTATTCCATCGCTTATTATTCTCGTCATTGAATAACTCAGATACGCCTTAATTCCTATACTTGGTGACATTCTTCTATTATTCTCGCTGAACATCCGTCACAGTGTTTTACACCGACCGGTTCCGCTTTTTTTATTATTCTCGCTGAACATCCTGCTCGTGTTTTACACCGGACCGGTTCCGCTTTTTATCATTCTCGCTGAATATCCTATCTGTGTGTTTTACACCGGATCCGGGTTCCATCTTTATTATTCTGTTGAACATCCCGCTTGCGTGAATTTCACCGACCGGTTCCGTTATTATTATTCTGTTGAATAACTCGCTCTACGCTAAGCACCGCATGCACGGTGATTTCTTTTGTTATTCCATTCTTTATTATACCCAAATTGGTTAAAACTTGACTTCTATACTCCATGAAATTAGTAGAATATCCTCGATATTCATAAGTTTCATCCAAAGATCTTTCATGGAAATATTCTTCCGATCATTCTTGAATTTTACTCATTTAAACAAAGATTACGTCGATAATTGGACGTTAATAATTCATGGATTAAATAATTTTGAACTTGTTTTATTGAATTATTATGTCATTGTCATCATCATCCTCATGTTATATTATGTTATCTTCGCTTACGCAAGCATAGATGAACTTAGTATGATTATGACCAGGATCATTCTAAGATAATCACGATTTGATATAAATGATGTGACAAAAGTCCTCGCGTATTCAGAATGCAGTTGATGGATAGTTTTTGGTATGATTATGACTGTGGGTGATTCTAAGATAGTTTAACCATTGATAATTTGATGAAAATCCTCGATCGTGGTATGTGGATGATTAGATGTGGTGGTTTATTTATTGTCGAGTCTCGCCGATAAAAATTGATGAAAACCTTTTAAAACCTAAAAGATAGTAGATTTTATTCTCTACTGACTTTTTAATGGATTGCTTATTCCACCGCAGCTTAAACCGGTTGTCTATTATATTTTATCGCTTAACATCGTCAAGGCTAATGATAATTTATTCTCGCATTATCTTAGTCATAATATTTTATCGGGCTAGTTGAGCTCACCCTTTCTTTCACCGTTTCTTCGTGAAATGAGAACATAGCCGGGACTTAGCCTGGGAACGTAAGTAATGGTCCAGAGGATAAGATTAGTAGTCCTCACTATTCTCGTGAAATAGTGTGATAATAGTTGTAATGAGGACTCCTTTCGAGTTTGTATAATATCTAGTAGACAATATTTGTATTCAAACTCACGCTTATGTCGATTGCACACCTACGCTTATATTAGAAAGTTGTATTTGAATTTATGTACCATGTAAGTGGCGCACCCAAGATGGGTGACGATACCTAATTTTGGGGCGCCACAGCTTGGTATCGTAGCTAGGATATGATCTCCCGCTAAGATGTGAGACAAGAACTAGGAGGGGAGAGACGGGAATTCTTCGCTAGATGACCTACCTAAGTTTATGTGGTATTTATTTGGCTCACGTAGTATAGGATAATATGTGATATGTTATTTAACCCATGTTTTGTGCGGCGATGATTTGAAAATGACATCCGAAAATATCGAGATAAGCAATGAAGCACATGAGAGTGTTGAGTCACCAACCAAAAGGTAATGAGCAACAACACGATAATAATCATACCGGTGGCAACGGCCATCTAACAATGATAACCATCGGGGAAATTATCATGTCAAGAATGGTAACCACTTTTGGTAATCATGGCCAAGATAATAAGAATGGACATTTCAAGAAGAGAGGGTTCAACAATGACGGAAGACTCAAGATCAAAGACCCGCTTCAAAGGAAGAAGAACCACCACCCGGTCAGATGTTTCAAAATGCGGACAGAGGGACACATCCGTCCAAACTGTGACGCAAAGAATCCAAAGCGTGTTTTAATTTCAAAGAAGGTCACTTAGCTCGATTTTATCGTATGGTGAAGTCAAGTCCAATGAGATAGTGATGCCAAAGGATGTCCTGCATAAGCCAAAGCCTAGAGTTTAAGAGAGAGTTTTTTTTTCTCGTGACGAGGAACCCAATAAAATTATCACTTGTAAGTTAATCATAAGCTTTCATAAGTCTATATCTTATTCGATACCGGTTCTACCTATTATTTTATCTCTCTGCTTCAATGCTCAACGCTTAAATTTGACTCAGAGAAATTGACTTTGATTTATCTCGCTTAAACTTAGTTGGGAGAAACCTTTCACTCTCCATCGCTTATAAATCTTGTTGATTCAAATAAACACTTTCACGCTAATTCGTCAATCTTATCTCTTTGAAAATACTTGCCTTTTGAGGTAATTTTAGGAATCAATTGGTTAACTACTCATCATGCTTTTCGTAAGGTTGTTAGCTTTTATATTTATAACCAACCCTGTTATATACTAATTCAAAGTAACCAAACCCTAAAGTTAATCATCGTTATATCAAGCCATAAGTAAAGAGCCCGAACCTTTCGTTGTTGACTTCCTTGTGTGGAATGCACCAAGCCGATTTCTCTCAGAGGCAACATCATCGGAATGAAGATGGCAAGTTTATAGGTATCATTGTGAGGTGCTATCTAAAGTTAAGGGATGAAGTCACAGCTGGTATCAATGTGACGACTATCCAAGTCTTGGATGAGAGTCACAGCTTTGAATGATATTTCTATTATTAATAAATTTTCGGGCGATTCTTGAAGACTTTTTAGCCTACCTTAGAGCGTGAAATCGAATTTTGTATTGACCCCAAAGACAAAAAACCCATTTCTTAAACCTCAAATATTTCTTCAACTAAATGAACAGCTTTACGTGGTTTATGATGAAAGTCATAATAAAAGCATTGGAATAATGAAAATCATGGGTATATGAAGTATTAGTAAGTTTTATGATGAGTTATGTTGGTTAGTATGTGAAAACATGAAAGTTTCTTAGAAATCACAAAGAGTTGAAAATCGATTTTGGTGAAAAACGAATATGAAATTCAATTGACCATATCTCTTATTATATTTTGAATTTTTGAATGTGGTCAAGTCCTAGAGTTAGATCTATGAGTTACCTAACTAATCCAAGTGGAATTACTGGAAAAGGTGTTGTAGATTTTGTGTGGACTGATTTTAGCAAAGGAGGCCAAAGCTGTAAATTTCAAAATGCTATCGCCCAGAAAATTTTAGAGGGCTGTTTCGGCCACTTAAATTATGAGAAAATTCTGGCCTTTTGGGACATGAAGGTATATGGTATAAAGTATCTCCTGTCCAAAAATGAGCTCATTCTCGACTTAAAATGAGCAAGTTATGACTATTTCAATATTTAGGTTTTTCCGATTTAAAACGCTATAACCCGAGTTCTATAACTCCGATGACCATGAAATTTAAACTAGAAGCTCACGTTAACATGTGTAAGGTCCTGCCAAGATTTGGGAATTTTTGGAGTTAAACTTGAGGTAGCTAATTTCTTAAGGAATTAATTAGAAATTGATTTTTGAAAAATAGTAAATGAATTTTAAAATTCGAGAAAAATATATTTTCATTATGGGACTATATTATGCTAAATCCCAGAAAAGAAATATTTTGGGACTAATTTGGTATTTTTCATGAAAATAGTTTAGTTACTTAACATATGAGTTAAATATGTTATGTGAAGTAACAAAGTTGAAAATAGGATTTTATGGCCAGAGAATCCTATATGTAGTATATGCATATATTTTTTTGATGAGGGATTTGATAATTGGTGATGATATTTTATGAGTATGGCATTTTGAATGATTAAATGCATTATATGGTAAAGCGTAAACAATTAAGATAAATTGTTTATAAATTTAAGAAGTGATTAAAATATTGTTATAATATTAATGATATTAGATTATGAGATTATTAATGATTGATAACATGGGGATATTCTTGAACTCGGATAAATTATATTATAAATGTTTAATATTTATCCTTTATCTCATTTGATCGATTCTTTATATCATTATCCTCATGCTTATATTACGTTGAAAGTCATCTGCGGCCTCAGTAGAAGATGGGGATGGACTTGGTATGATTATGACTGTGGATTGTTCTAAGATAATCATAATCAGAATTGAAAACACAATTATCTTCGTCAGTAGTGTATGGATAATTTGTGGTCGTGATATTAATGAATACACAATTATCTTCGTCCGTAGTGTATGGATAATTTGTGGTCGTGATACTAATGAATACACAATTATCTTTCGCCGTAGAAAAAATGGATAATTTGTGGTCGGATATTAATGAATACACAATTATCTTCGCCGTAGTGCATGGATAATTTGTGGTCGCGATACTAATGAATACACAATTATCTTTCGCAGTAGTGCATGGATAATTTGTGGTCGGATACTAATGAATACACAAATATCTTCGCCGTAGTGCATGGATAATTTGTGGTCGGATATAATGAATACACAATTATATCTTCGTAGAAGTGCTTGGATAATTTGTGGTCGTGATACTAATACACAATTATGAATACACAATTATCTTTCGTCAGAAAGTATGGATAATTTGTGGTCGGATACTAATGAATACACAATTATCTTCGTCAGTAGTGTATGGATAATTTGTGGTCGGATACTAATGAATACACAATTATCTTCGCCGTAGTGCATGGATAATTTGTGGTCGTGGATACTAATGAATACACAATTATCTTCGTCCGTAGTGTATTGGATAATTTGTGGTCGTGATACTAATGAATACACAATTATCTTCGTCAGTAGGTATGGATAATTTGTGGTCGTGATACTAATGAATATCCTCGCTCGAAAAGGTGGATGATTCGATGATATGGATTAATTATCGAAATGAGTCTCAAAGAATGAAATATTAATTCATGGATGTGGTAAAAGTCATCTTCGTCGTAGCAGTATCGATAGATTTGGTATGATTACGACCAAGGATTATTCTAAGATAATCACGATCAGATTGAAAACACTAATATCCTCGGCAAGAGGTGTATGGATAATTCGTGGTCGTGATACTATTAAGTCGAGGTCTCAAAGATTATTGGTTTTACAGCTTGTATATCTTTAACCTCAGAAGAAAAAAAGATGAATTGTTAATGAATATTTGGAATATCTTCTGGATTTCAAAGATGAATTTAATATTTTTAAACGATAAAGGTATTCAAGGTATCCTCATCTCTTTATCATATGTGTACGCACTCTAATTTCGAGGGCTTAAATTCCATAAGTGAGGGAGATCAGGAGACCCCAGATTTTATCAATAAAGATTTAAATTTTGTCAAAATAATTTTTAATATTATGGTGTGAATTTGAGATAATATTATAGTAAGTCATGGGTAGTATTTATAAATTTTGCAAAGTATGCAAGTGGTTATATTATATTCGATTGGGTCTGGGAATATCTTATTGAAGCAGGAATATTCAGATAACTACCAATCATGGTGGACCCCATTAATGTAATTATCATTTGATCGAGAAAACGACAAAAATATTTTATTGAAATAACTATGAAGTTTTACCGTGGTTACCGCTGAACTACTAAGTAGTAAAAGTACAAAGAATACGTGTGGGTTGCACATAAGAAATACACCCAGATCGATTATCGATGCTTATGAGAAGTCACCGCTTTGATTCCATTATCACGATTAATAATATGAATTATTATAATGATAACGACGCTTTTGTTTTATTCAGATTATTAACGTAATAAAAATGTAAACATCTTTTTATATAAAATGTAATACTTTATTAAAGTTATTCTATAAATGTAATATATTATATTTTATTACGCATAGTGTCATATAGTGTATAAGATAAAGTTTTTTGATAAGATTGCATGTTGTTTGCAGATAGTAAAATGTTTTTATATAAATAGAATATATTATATTTTATTTAAAAGATTTTTCTTTAAATATGGACCGCCGATTAAAGTAAATCAACTGGACCGCTCATGGATTAGTTACTATGCATTCCATTTTCCTATAAATAAGCTCATTCCTTCATTATTTTCTTTTAATTCATCAAACTCTGTAGAGAGAAATTATAGAGAGAAGGTTTATAGAGAGAAAATTATAGAAAGAAGAAGAGTATTCTCGCTACTTCACTACTTCTATATTCAGTGGGTATTTTTTTTACCAGTAGTAGGTGTTATTCTTTCTTCTTCAAGAGAACTTCGTTATTCCATTCATTATTATTCTCGCTGAATAACTCGTAAAAGTGGCATACCCTATACATAACCTCAGATACGCCAGATACCCTATACTGGTGAAATCCTTATGTTATTCCATCGCTTATTATTCTCATTGAATAACTCAGATACGCCGGTTTACCCTATACTTGGTGACATTCTTCTATTATTCTCGCTTGAACATCCCGTCTCGCAGTGTTTTACACCGACCGTTCCGCTTTTTTTATTATTCTCGCTGAACATCCCGTCTTCAGGTTTTACAACCGACCGGTTCCGCTTTTTATCATTCTCATTGAATATCCTATCGTGTTTTACACCGGATCCGGTTCCATCTTTATTATTCTCGTTGAACATCCCGCTTGCGTGAATTTCACCGACCGTTCCGTTATTATTATTATGTTGAATAACTCGCCTATGCGCAAGCACCGCATGCACGGTGATTTCTTTTGTTATTCCATTCTTTATTATACCCAAATTGGTTAAAACTTTGAATTTCTATACTCCATGAAATTAGTAGAATATCCTCGATATTCATGTTTCATCCAAAGATCTTTTCATGGAAATATTCTTCCGATCATTCTTGAATTTTACTCACTTAAACAAAGATTATGTCGACAATTGACGTTAATAATTCATGGATTAAATAATTTTGAACTTGTTTTATTGAATTATTATGTCATTGTCATCATCCTCATGTTATATTATGTTATCTTCGCTTACGCGCATAGATGAACTTAGTATGATTATTACACTGTGGATCATTCTAAGATAATCACGACTTGATATAAATGATGTGACAAAAGTCCTCAAAGGGTTCAGAATGCGTTGATGGATAGTTTTTGGTATGATTATGACTGTGGGTGATTCTAAGATAGTCATGACCATCGATAATTTGATGAAAATCCTCGACCGTGGGTATGTGGATGATTAGATGGTGGTTTATTTATTGTCGAGTCTCTCGCCGATAAAAATTGATGAAAACCTTTAAAACCTAAAAGATAGTAGATTTTATTCTCTACTTGACTCTTTTTAATGGATTGCTTATTTCACCGCAGCTTAAACCGGTTGTCTATTGTATTTTATCGCTTAACATCGTCAAGGCTAATGATAATTTATTCGCATTATCTTAGTCATAATATTTATCGGGCTAGTTGAGCTCACCTTTTCTTTCACCGTTTTCTTCGTGAAATGAGAACATACCGGGACTTAGCCTGGGAACGTAAGTAATGGTCCGCAGGATAAGATTAGTAGTCCTCACTATTTCGTGAAATAAGTGTGATAATAGTTGTAATGAGGACCTTTTCGAGTCAGTATAATATCTAGTAGACAATATTTGTATTCAAACTCAGATAGCTTTATGTCGATTGGGTACACCTACGCTTATATTAGTAAGTAAGTCAGTATTTGAATTTATGTATCATTCCTTCTTCAATTCTCGCCCTAATAGCCTCTCTTTCAGATTTCTTCAAGATGGGTGACGAACCTTAACTTTTTCTATTAAAGGGGCAAATATGTAGATACTTGACATCATCGCACTCGCTCCTCGTGATATGATCTTCTACTCAACGCCGCCACCACGCTCGCTTTTCCAGATGGTATCAATAGTGGTCGTAGTCTTTTCAATAGCTCGAGCCAACGTCACGCCGCACGTTGAGTTCTTTTTTTGAGTGAAGAAATATTTAAGGCTTTTTATGGTCCAATATATCTCCACTTTCTCCCCATATAGATAAGTGCTCCATATCTTTAGCAAAAAACGATCGGGCCGCTAACTCTAGATCATGAGTAGGATAATTCCTCTCATACTTTTAAGTTATCGCGAGGCATGCTATGACTTTCCCACGCTGCATGAGAACACATCCTAACCCTTTGCTCAAGCATCATCAGAGATAACAAATCCATCCAACCAGATGGTATTGTTAGAACAGCCCAAATAAGTCTCCTCTTAAGCTCTTGGAAACTCTTCTCGCATTCTTCGCTCCAAACGAATTTTTGTATCCTTCCGAAAGTTAGTCGAAGTTAATGGAGAAGCGATTCGAGAAAACCTTCCACTTAATCTCCGATAATAACCAGCCTAAGCCCAAAAAGCTACGACTTCAACCACCGACTTTTGCTGTTCTAACTTCAGATTGCTTCAATCTTCGCCGATCAACAGATACTCCATGTTTCGACACCACGCGCTCAAGGAATGCTACTTCTCTCGCCGTAACTCGTGATTTCTTCAATTTGGCATATAGTTTGTTTTCACGGGCCTTCGAGTACCAAATTTCAAATGGTGCTCATGATCTTCACGACTTTTGGAATATATGAGGATGTCATCAATAAAGACAACAACTAAATCGATCCAAATATTCCTTAAATACTTGGCTCATCATATCCATGAAAGTCGCAGAGCATTAGTCAATCCAAAGACACGACTAAGAATTCATAATGCCCGCATCGAAGTTCTAAAGGCAATCTTTGAATATCCTCAATTCTAATCTTCACCGATGATATCCGTAATCTAAGATCGATTTTTGAAAAGAATTGCGCTTCTCAGAATCGGGTCAAACAAGTCATCAATACGAGGTAGAGGATACCTATTCTCGATGGTGACATGGTTCAATTCCCCGATAGTCAATATTAAAGTCGATACCCGCCTTTCTTCTTTACTTAATAAAACAGAGCACCCCAAGGAGATGTACTAGATTTAATGAAACCGATGTCCAACAATTCCTCGTAGTTGACCTTTAACTCAAGTTCAATAGAGCCATTCGATATGGGGTTTTAGAAATGGGCTTTGTACTGTGTTCAAGATCAATAAAGAATTCAACTTCACGCTCGGGGTAGACCGGAAGTTCTTCAGAAATACGCCAGAAAGTCAATAACAACAGGAATATTATTCAAATTGACGTGTCTTTATTCAAATCCATAACATGGGCTAAGAAAGCTTGACATCCGCTTTTTCAATAAACTAATAGCTTTATGATTAGATATGATGTTGATTGATTTTAATGGTTTAGTTGCTTGAATTGCATAACAAAAGTTGGTTAGAATATGAAAACTAACAACCTTACGTAAAAACAATCAATTTTGGTATGATGAGAAGTTAACCAATCAATCCCTAAAATCACATCAAAAGCAAGTATCTTTAAAGAGATAAGGTCAATGTGTAAGGTAATGGTGCCAACTTGAATCAAACAAGATTTATAAATGTGGATGTGATGAAAGTTTCTCCTAACTGAGTTTCCACAGACAGTCAAAGTCTAATTTCTCCTGAGTCAAGTTTAAACGCTGAGCACAAGCAGAGAGAGATAAATGAATGGGTAAAGACCCAGATCAAGTAAGGTATAAACTTCGCAAGAATTTATAAATAGCTTACCCGTGATCACCTCGCTTGGGTTCCTCGTGACATGACCAAACCACAACAAACGCCTTCCCTAATCGCTGACTTTGACTTTTTCGGGGGATTTTTCGAGTCACCGCCCTCACCGAACTAGGTTTCGCCACTGCATAATCTCGAGTTTATATGTCCTTCCTTTCCACAATTATAGCATACCTTGAACTGTCAGGCGCTTTGACCGATATGTCCTCTTTTCAAGATTTAGTAATATACGACCGGTGGTCGCTTCTCCTCCCTTAGAACCGGCTTGTCACCAAGACCGCTGCCTTCACATGGTCATTGTTAAATCTCTCTTTTAAAATCTCCTCCCCGACTCGCTTCTTCTATTTTCATGGCCATGATTACCACCAGAGTGGTTACCATTTTGTCCTATTCGCTTTTTTCTCCGCCGGGTTATCATTATTTCGCTGATCGCTATCTCCGTACGATCCTCGTCAGGGTCCCTCACTGACCGCATTTCAAGTATCTCGCCTAATAATCGAGCCCTCGCTTACAACATCCTAATAGAGAGAAAATTTACGAGAAATGAGATATCGACGACGCCGGTTTCAAACCTCTAAGAAACATCCGCCATACACGCTCCTCATTCTCCACCAAATGAGGTGCAAAACCGATAACTCGCAAACTTTGCCTCGCATCGAGACACCGCCATGTTGTTTTGCTTAACTAATGAACTCCACTTCCTTCATACGATTTAACACTTTCGTGAAAGTATTTGTCATTAAATAGTTTCAAACGCTCCCAAGACATGCCGAAAAGCGCCGATGGGTACGCTTCACGCACTCCCACCAAGAGTCTCCGCCGCCATTTTAACATAAAGGTGGCGAATGGAACCTTCGTTTCTCTCCGCATCCCAAGACATCGAATATCTTGTAATTTGTTTGACCCATGTTTCCGCCATGATCGGATCCGCTTTCCTTAAATTTCGTGGTCCCAACTCTTCGAATCGTCTGGTCGGATAACCCGTGAATTGCTATCATTTCTCCTCAGATTTTGAACACGAAGTCTCCTCATTCGATTTTGTATGAATCGCAAAAAGCTTCTAAACATCCCTCGCTCATCATCTCGTCAGCTGGTGTTGTTCACATGGAGGAACATTATCACTGCTGCACGCTCTCCTCGCTGGTGAGTACAAAGGCCTCCACTGGCCTCATTTCCATTGTTAATATTCTCACCGACATTCTCAAACACCGCCATAAAACAAGGGTTAATTAAGGAAATCAATATATCACATAATATCCTTATATACCGACCAACTAAAAAATAAGCTTAGTAGACACACTAGCTAAGGATTTACTCGCCTCCCTCCTAGTTCTATTCCCCGATCTCCGCCAGAGATCATATCCCTAAGCTCGATACTAACCGCGACGCCCCAAAATAGTATACATCACCCATTCGAGTTGTCAATACATGGTATGTAAACAACTACAACTTTATTATTACAACAAGAAAACTGTGAGTTTGAATACAAATATTATCTTCTGATAATATCTATACTCAAATAAATCCTCATCACATTTATCGATACATTATTTTACAAAAATGGTGAGGACTACTAAACAATTCTTTCTAAAACCTTCATTCCATACCCCGACTGCACTCGCTATATTCTCGCCTCCCGAGAAGAAAAATGGAACAAAAGGAAAAGGTGAGCTCAACTAGCTCAAAGAAAGAATATTACGACTAAGATAATATACAACAAATTATCGTTAGTCTTCAACAGGAAAATCTAATAGTAATACAATAGACAACAAATTTTAAATCAATATTCGCAATGAAATAATAATTCATTGTAAGAGTTAAGTAGAGAATGCAAACTACTATCTTCTATGTATGAATTTAAAAGTTCATCGCTCATCTTTTATCCCTCGTAACATCAATCAATATACATCTCGAATCAAATATTCATCTTTGCACTACATGTGCCAAAGATATTCATCACTTGGTCATGTTCATCTAAACACTGCTCATCTTGCACCACGCCAAAGATATTCTTCAGAAATCATTCATCTTCAGACCACAAAGCCAAAGATATTCCATAATATCATCATTTAAGATCAAGATGATGAAAAATATTTTAAAGAAACGAATCCAAAGGAAACAAAATGACAAGGATTAAGGATTAAGGATTCAGATTTTTGTTTTATCCATGTTCAAAAATACCTCAAAATAATCATAGTGGGTGTAAAATTCAAGAATGATCAAAACATGGATACAATCAAAGCTAGTATCCGTATAGATATTTTGGACAAAAAGAAGAAATTTTATTTTTAATGAATAATATCAGATAATGAATAAAGGCCGTGATAACGTGAATTCTACACCAAAAGATAGAAATTTCAAAAAAACATCTTCACGCTTCACTTAATAAGACTCGTGAATAAGAATCTCTGAATAAGAACTCGTGAATAAGAACTCATGAATAAGAATCATGAATAAGAATCCGACATAAAAAAGTTCCAAATTTGATAAAAAGTTCCAACTAATATTTCAAAGATAATGATATTCAAGAAATAATATCATTCGAGAAGAAAATAACATCCCTTACCTCGAAAGATTAAGATTTCTAACCGAATACCGTATAAGGTCAAGGAACTTGCACCGCCTAACAATACTCAAAGTATACTCAAAATACTCACAAGAATACGCCGATAATATAGAGAGAGAAAACTTCAGCTTCTCGTGTGATTTTCAATTCTAACCCAAGACCCTATTTATAGAAAACGCTAGAACACCAAAAAAGTAAAATTTAATAAAATATTAATATATATTATAAATTTTTCACGCTAACCTTCCAAGAACTGAATTCAGCTCATTCAACACACATGTAACACAAAATAAAAAAAAAAACGTTTTTGTTATTTAAAATATTTTAAACTTCCAAAAATCAATTATTTTGAGCTTCTAACTTCAATAATTCATAATAAATAGCCCTTTATCAGAAAATTCAAATCTCATGAAGTTTTTATAGGAAATTCAATTTCTACAACTTTGCGTAAGAAAGTTTTTCCAAATTCCAAACAAAATTGACCAAATCCACAAACCAAGCGATTTTACAAAGCTATAATCAAATTTCAACCAATAAATGGGGTCCACCGACATGTTTAATATGTTTTAAACATTTATTGCAACAAAATACTCTTCCTCCTCAGATACTCATATATCCCACATTCGTTGTAAAATATCACCATTATTATATTATTAAAATATAATAATATATTTAAACGAATTATTTTATCGTAAAAAGATAAAATTTCAATTTTCAACAATTGTCACATTAAAAATTTTCTCCATCTATATCCACATAAAATCAATATTTTCCTCATCATATGAATCAATAATTAATTATTCACAAATAATATTATTATGTAATCACAATATCGACAACTGTGCAGCTTCCTGTGAAAGAGGGGCTTTCCAATAAGAATTTCTCCTCATCGGGCGCCGCAATTAGTGACCAAACTCTCCTTAGATGTAACTTTCTAGACATCGCCAATAATGTTATCTAATAATATTATTCAGATAATATGAATTATTGCTTCGATAATGAAAATATATCGTAATGACAATTATCAAACAACAAAGAATATAAAATATCAACGCAAAGCAGAATTATTAAATCAATAAAATAATCGAATAAAGAATTATCAGAACCATTATCGAAAAGTGCCTTCACGTAAGAATCAATAATTGGTGCAATACCGCAAAGCACCGTGGTTTTAACCACCGAGTATTTTAACAAAGATAATTCAGAATAACTACGCCTGCTATTTTTAAACAACTTATATTTGTCATTTTTTCATCCAATCGTCAATGGGCCCACACATGGGCCATACCACATGGTATATTCCCGACAAAGAATGCATTTAATAACCACTTGCTTGACAAAGAAATTTAATATATCCACATTAATCAAACTAATATTCAAAATAATAAATAGAGAAAAAAAATTAATATTTTATAACCACATGCTTATGGATGGTTTTCGCAGAAATATTTCATGATTTTGGGATCCCCTAACTATCCACATTAATCAAATCAACCCTTACTATTTCAAAATAATAAATCCGGCACAAAAGAAAATTAAATTTCATGGAAAATAATTAGCTTTATGCATGGTGTGGTTGAACAAGATTTACAAATTGTATTTTCCCGAGGAGTCCAAATTAAAGTGGATGATTAAACTCGAGAGCGCATCAGATCACAATTTCATTTTCGCATTCACGGTGAGCCTCGATCTAATGTTTTTCATCAATCATCAGGCCGAATCACTGGGTAATGTCGATCTGGCCAACAATGACGGGAAGGAGTGGAGAAGGCTACACGACTTGATGACTCATGGATATAGCGTATAATTTGAAGGAACCAAATAATTCGGTATCGGGGAAGCAAGAGTTCACACGTGACAACACGCTCATTCTTTTCACGGGCCTTATTTTCTTTTTAGTTTCATGAGGTGTTAATCGATAGTCATTGGATGAGGCGATCAACAGCTTCAGATCACATGTATTATTAAGCCTCACAAGTCACGAGCTTGATTCTCTTTTTACCTCCGATCCTCTCGGCAATAGGGAGTACTATCGATTCATTATACCATATAGTTATTATTATTATTATTTTTTAGTATATTTTATCGAATGTATATTCTACTTAATTAAGAGGAAACATTGACATGAATTACTATGTATATATAATTATTTATATTTGATAAAATAAAAAAAATATGGAAAAAATATATTATTATTATTTTTTTCCTAATATAGAAAAAGATTTGATTTTATTCCCAACAAAGGGAAATTTTGAAATATATGTTTCGATTTTCTAAATAATAATAAGGAAGGATTTTGTCTTCAAAAATCAAATAAAGAAATATTTGATTTTATTTCCAAAATAAAGAAAGATATATGTGATTTTATTTCAAAAAAAAAAAATTAATTAAGATTTGATTTTATTTCTCAAATAAATATAAGATTCGATTTTATTAAGATTTGATTTTATTTTGGAAATAAAATATTTGATTTGATAAAAGGAGAAGACATGAGTTTTATTATTTTATATCACCAACCGAATTCTATTTAAAATAAGATTTGATCTTGGTTCCAAAAAATAAAATAAGAAAAGATTTGATCTTAGTTCCTAAAATAAAATAAGAAAAGATTTTATTTTATTTTCTAAAAAAAAATCAAACTCAATCGTGATTGTTTCTATTTATAGGATTTAAATTGCTTAATTACCTATCGTGCAAGTTTAATCACAATTCCAATTTTCCGTCGACAAGCATTGCACAATGAGGTAATGCCAAATTTTTTTAAAAAGAAAGGAAGATAAAGTAGGATTATGGGAAGTTGGTTCATATGAATTGAAATTTTTACTTTTTCCCCGACTTAGGGCCGCAAGTCGAATTTGGTTTTATTATGGATTGTTGTCCAATGAGTTATTTTCAAAGTTGGTCTACGATAGCCTCGATCTTGAAAAAAAAAAAAGGAATTCAATTCGCCAAGGGCACGTTAATCCTCGCTTCACTAAGCAACCTCATCACGCAAAAGGTCTCCTCGTTACTTTGTCACCTTCTCAACACCACAAAAAGTCGTAAAAGTATCCAAAAGTAAACAAAATGATCGACAAACTTACTCACACTCCATGAATACGGTGGTAATGATCAGATTTGGGAAAGATTTCCAAGAAATCCCAGAGAGCTCCCTCAGGGTTCCTCTCCCGAGATTTTTCATTTTGACACTTGAAAGATCGAACTCCGTGGATCGCTTTAAACATTTAAAGCATGAATCAAAGACTGAGTATTTCAGATCCATCATCACCCTCAAGGCGAACTCACGCCGTAGGGGCAAATGTGGGCCCATGCAAAATTAGGGTTCATATGACCTAATTAAATTAAATGCACAATTGTGGTTCCACGACCTCATGAAATGCATAAATTAGGGTTCGTCGATAACCTAATTGAATGAAGACATATGGAAGTCGTAAATAAAGGTGCTAGACCCAGAGAAGTTTCCACGTGTCCCGAGATGTATGCCGTGGGAGGCAGCTCGTTTTGGGAATCGATCGAGGGATTCGATCAAAGTGGCTACAAGGATGTGGCAATATGGGCATTATTCTAATGACTAAAGGGTATTTCGAATTTTTCTCAAAGCATGTGCCTTGCATATGACTACTTTCCAAAGGAACCCTATAAATATCCCTTCTATTCCATCGGGAAGGGACTTTCTTCGCACTCAAGACTTGGACTCGAAGATCAAAGGACCTTTGGTGACTTAAAAGCTCGAGATTCCACCTAAAAGCACTAAAGGGTTTGACATTCTCTCAACTCAAGGACTCAAGAAGGCTTCGAATCCTCGTTAACCCAACACGATTCCTTGATTCTAGGAGTTCTCGCCACGCATCGCTGGAGTAATCGCCACCGCCGCTCTCCTCTTCAATCAACCAATCAATTCAAGGTTTTCGAGGATTTCTCTCCTCCTCACCAACATTTAAACCCTAACCTTAAAGAAGGTAATTGCATTTTTGCCCACATTTATTAAATTAAAAGGTTTAATTATATTTAAGAAAAAATACGAAGCAAAAAAAATCTTAAACTTATAAATACTCTACAAGAAAAAGCCTAATTCGATTTAACGACTGGCTTGGACATATCTTTATTCCGCCGAGGTTAACATTATTTTATGTATAGTCGTAACCATTCAATCAGAATTATAGCCCTCTACATTAAATTCACGAGAATTCAAATGAGAGTAAATAAGATCGATTTTGACTATAATCGATGTAATAATCAATCGAGAATAATATAAGATCAAAGAAATAGAACTATTTACGACAAACTTTCCGCTTCAGAGTAAACATTTTTAAAAGTAGAAATAAATTTAAATTGCAACTAATTCATCGACCATCCATCAAGAAAAAAAATATTCTCGCCAAGAATATCTATTTGTTCTCAAAGAAAAGTTATGCCGAGGAAAGATGTTAGTTATTTAATCATGCGCTAATAAGGAGAAATTTTATCTGAAAGCCCCTCTTTTCCGGGAATGATCCGTTATCAATATTGTGAGTTATAATATTAATGATAAATAATTGTTGAAAGATGAAAATATGTCTATCAAGATAAGTGATTCGAGGTAAATATTTATTCAATTTTTGATATAAATAGAGGGGTTTGTATGAAGTATTTGTTGTAAGTTTGGCTTATTACATGGATCCCCACTTACTAATTTTTCAAAATTGTCAGTAGAAAGTTGTCTCAGTTTTGTTTTATTATTATTATTATTATAGTAATAAAAAATAATTTTTTTTATATAAAATAAAATACTTTTTTATATTATATATAAAGTTATTTTTTATTAGATTATAAATAGAATATATTATATTTTATATAAAGCTTTTATTTTATTAGAATATTTTATTGCACAATAATGAATAGTAAAATCAAATTTTCGCCGAATTCGTCCGTGAACATTCGCCCGTGAATTTTTTTTTTTTCTCTGCCATTCATGATTATATTCAAATAAAGGTTCTCGCCATTCTCCTATAAATAGGATGCTTAGTTAAGAAATGAAAATTACATCGTAATCGTAGAATTCTTCTTCTATAATATCAGGTAGTATTGCTTACTATAAGGATACTTTGAAAGTAAAAAGCAAAAGGCAAATTTTCTTCAAGAATATCTCCGCTTATATTAAGTCGATTTACTTCCTACTAAGGTAAGGGATATTATTTTTTGCTCAATATTTATAAGGAATATTATTTTCTTCCACACTCTATAGTATGTAAGTTGATATTATTTCGCTTCATATTCCTAAATCTACATTTATTTTGATAATTGCTTTTATAATCTTTGAAATTAGTAGAATATCCTTAAATTTTGTGCTTCATCTACTATCATTTCATTAGAATATTAGTCCGAACTTTCTTATTAAATTTTAATATTTTCATTCATGGTACTATTCACTCCAAAGATTATTCATTCGTGGTACTATTCATTTATAAAATTAGTTTCTTTTCTCGTCCAAATTATTTTTGATACATGAATATCATTCTCGAATTTTACTCCACAATTAATTATCATGTTGACAATTTGGACACTAGATAAATTGAATTATAAATCTCTAATATTTATTATCGATCTCACTCGATCGATTCTTTATATCATCACATCATCCTCATGTTTATATTATGTGAAAGTCATCTTTGTCCGTGAATGCATAGATGGTTCTGTTGAAGGTATGATTATGACCAAAATTGTGTATCTCAGATAATATTTAATTCGTAATGTTACGCATAAATGATGTGGTGAAAGTTCTCTTCAATTCAGAAAGGCATGTAGACGGACAAATGTTTGGTACGATCACTTAATTAATCGTGATACTAACGATTATCTTCGCCTAGAAGGTATGGATAATTTGTTGATTTGAAACATTTATTAATTTGTGTTACAAAGATAAAATATTGATGATGAAATTTTAAATCATAAAAAGATAGTAGTACATCATGATCTACTGACTCGCTTAATTGTTTCGCTTGTTCTACCGCAATTGTCGATCTAAACTTGTGGCCTATCGTATTCTATCGATTTTACACTATCGAGGACTAAGGATAATTTATTCTACATTATCTTTGTGTAAGACCCCAACTTTTACGAATAAAGATTTAATTTTTTTTAAATATTATTTTTAAATAATAAGGTGAATTTGATATAATGTTATAGCTTGTGGGTAATATTTACAAATTGCAAAAGTAAGTTAAGTCATTATAAAATATTCAGACGACAAAGACAATAATTGGTGGACCCCACAACGGAATTAATCGCCGTAATTAGAAAACTATATAAATAACTTTTTATAAAAATAACTAAGAAAAGTTTTACCGTTAATCGTTGAAATACACCTGTGATAAAAGTACAAAGAATACGTGGTCGTGACAAGAAAGACACGGTATTGCACAAAGATCTTTGATTATTAATGCTTACGTGAAAAGTCACTCGCTTTTATTCAATTATTGCCACAATAATTGCCGATAAGATCTCATATTATAGATTCAATTATCATTATAAGATTATCCGCATAATATTTTATATTATTAAATCAATAATCGAGACGTAAAAAGTTATTCATATTATTATTTGCATTATCGATGATGTCTATAAAGTTCGTCGAGTAAAGGATTTTGTGACGCCTCAAAATAGAATACATCACTTATTCCGAGTCGCCAAATACACGGTAATCAATACAAATAGAAACTAATTATACAACAAATGGGTAAAATACTTAATAAAACATGTGATGAGTTTTAATACAAATATTGTCATCTAGACAATATCCACACTCAATGGAGTCCTCATTACATTTATTATTACACTATTTCACGTAATAAAGGAGGACTACTAATACACCATCTAGACCATCACTGTTTCTCCGACTAGTCCCAAATAACGCTCTCATTTCCTCAAGAGAACAACGAAAGCAAAAAGGTGAGCTCAACTAGCCCAAGAAGAAATATTACGACTAAGATAATGCAGAGTAAATTATCATTAGCCTTCAATGTTGTTAAACCGATAAAATATAACAAACATCAAGTTTAACTGCATAATGAACAAGCAATCCATTGTAAGAGTCACGTAGAGAATAAAATATACTATCTTCTACGATTTAAAAGATTTTTCATCAACTTAATTGTCGAGACTCACCAATATATAGGCTACTTACTATTTATAAAATTTCGCTTGTTCATTGTTTTACTTTTTATGCCCTTATAATAAATATTCAACCATTACTCTTTTTTCAAGAAACAACATTCAATATCATTATTTTTATATATCATTGTATTCTCTTCAAGTTAAAGTTTATGGATTTTATCGTTAATACACATCAATCAATGAAGTTAAGAGTTCCAATGTGATAAGTAAGTGAGTAATTAACTTATTCATTAATTTCATATTAAGGGGTATATGTGGAAAATTTATGTTAAAAAGTGTCACTTAACCGATTTTCTTAAACTACGTGCAAAAAAGAAATCAATCTATAACTACATGGATGGGGAGGGAGTATATATATATATATATATATATATATATATATATATATATATATATATATATATATATATATATATATATAATGTATGTGTGTGAATTATATATCTATATATATATTATAAGGCAAAGGGTCAAAAGCCCTCGATGTTTCACAAGTAAATGTCCCACTTTCATACTTTAAACTAATTTTTTTCCAAAAGTACCATTAACGTTATATTTTCGGGTCATCCGTGTCCTCACGTAATAACAAAAGACAAACGAGGTTAAAATGTGATGACGTGGCATGCTTAAATATAAAATATATTCTAAATAAAACAATATATATCATTTAATCAAAACAAAAATACTAAAATTCAAAATTAAAAAAGTATAACATATTTACATCATTTATTCAAAATAATAAAATTTAAATTATTTTGTTAACTAATCAAAACAACTAATTAAATAAAATAAGTTATATAACATATTTACATCATTTAATCAAAATACTTAAATTACTAACATAACATATTTACATCAATTACTAATTTAAAAATACTAATTTAAAAAAATACTAAAATACTAAAAAATCAAATTAAAAAATACTAAAAATACTAAAATTTAAATTATTTTGTTAATTAATCAAAACAACAAAAATTTAAATTACATCATTAAAATACTAAAATCATAATACTAAATACTAATTGATATAAAATTTTAAATTACTAAAATCATAATACTAAATAATATTTTTAAACTATATAAAATTTGATGATGTAATAATCTATACATAATCCATATAAGTTATAAATAGTATAAATAATTTGATGATGTAATAATCTATACATAAAAGATATGTTATAATTTGATGATGTAATAATATTTGAAAAATGTATTAAAAATTCAAATTACATCATAATATTTTTAAATTGATATGATTTTAAAATTATTATTAAAATTACTAAAATAATCATAATACTCCAGTTTGAATTTTAAAAATATTATTTAGTATTATGATTTTAGTAATTTAAGTATTTTGATTAAATGATGTAAATATGTTATACAACTTATTTTATTTAATTAGTTGTTTTGATTAGTTAACAAAATAATTTCAATTTTATTATTTTGATTAAATGATGTAAATATGTTATGCTTTTTTATTTTGAATTTTAGTATATTTTTGTTTTGATTAAATGATATATATTATTTTATTTGTAATATATTTTATATTTAAGTCCGCCACGCCATCACATTTTAATCTCATTTGTCTTTTGTTAACTAATAGGGCACTACTTGACCCAAAAATGTAACGTTAAGGGTACTTTTGAAAAAAAATTAGTTTATAAAAATAGATATTAAAGCTAAACATCGCGACTTTTTCAATTCTTTTTCCTATATTATAAGTTTTGTTTTTATATGTAATATAATATATTATATTTTATCAGATAAGATCAGTATAATAGTGTGTGTATAGTGTCAGATAAATAAAAGATAAGTAAAATCAATTTTTTAAAACTAATTGGTCCATTAATTATTCCTACCGTATCTCCAGTGATTTTTCTTAAATAAGATCGTCATTCTCTTTATAAATACGATGCTTAGTTTAGAAATGAAAATCGTATCACAATCGTAGAAATTCTTCTATAATATCGAGCCAGATTTCTTTAGAGTTTAAGGAAGTTTTGAGTGTAGAAAACAGTACAAGTTTTCTTCAAGAATATCCCCGCCATACCAGTCAAAAATACTCTCTTTTTATGGTAAGGGATATTATTTTTGTTCAATATTCGTAAGAAATAATATTTTCTTCAATACTGTAGTATATAAGTAATATTATTTCATTTCATATTTCTAATTCTACACTTATTTTGATAAGTATTGCTTTTATACTCCTCAAATTAGTAGAATATCTTTAAAATTTATTTCATCTAAGATCGCTTTCACAAGGATATTTTTCCTAACATTCTTGTTAAATTTTAATTTTTCATGTTGGGTACTATTTATGACAAAAATTAATTTCTTTTCTGTCCTAATTAATTTTGATACATGAATATTATTCTTGAATTTTACTCCATAAAGCAGTTATCATATTGACAATTTGGACATTCTTGAACTATGGATAAATTGAATTATCTATTTTGCTTCATCTAAGATCGCTTCACAAGGATATTTTTCCTAACATTCTTATTAAATTTTAATCTTTTCATGTCGCAGTACTATTTATGACAAAAATTAATTTCTTTTTATGTCCAAATTAATTTTGATACATGAATATTATTCTCGAACGTTACTCCACAAAAAAGCTTATCATATCGACAATTTGGACATTCTCGAACTATGGATAAATTGAATTATTTATTTGTCTTCATGCCGACAATTGAGGTATTCCACCAATTTTGGCTTTAATCTAAATTTGGGGCTATATTAATTGTATGCAATTAGATATTTTATGTAGTAAATTGTAAACTCAAATTTTTAAAGGCCTAATTATGAATATGATGATATAAGATATAATTCAAGTATATTTAGCCCTTATAATAACTATACATTTCGCTTATATTTATAAACACGCAAGATCATATTAATTTAGAGAATGTTTATTAGTTTTTACTGTAGTTCTAGAAAAGAGTCTCATTGGTAAAGTTTTAAATTTTAATAAAAAAATTCCACAAATACCTCTAAATTATTAATTATTTAATTTAATATAAATTAACCATATAATAAATAAATTTTGATGATGGATGTAAACTGAAAAATGATCATAAACCCACGATTCTCCAGTTAATTAGGCATTATGGTTAATTTCTATAATATATATTTGAATTATCTAATCCTTTGTAGTTTGAAGTGTTCCTTAAATGGAAGATTAGTCTGGATGGTAGGAGTCTAGAGGAGAGCTCAATTAAGAAAATTGATACATGGACATGTTTATAGGCATTTTTAATTTTTTTTTTGTTTGTGACTTTCAAAAAAATATATAATATTTATTTCTACTGAAATTTTTATAAATTACAAAGATTTTAGATGTAATTTGGATATATATATAAAAATATTATTATACGCATTTGCATAACTTTATTTCAGAGATACGTATCTAAATTATATTTAAAATACTAGTAATATTTATGTCTGCCAAGACTTATTGACTGCATAGGGTCATGACTGCAAATAATGGGTAACCAATAAAGTCCCGGCCATTAAAAGGACGAATAGGCAAGGTCCTTCCATATCTACCAGCTGTACATGCACAAGCCTATGCGTAACTATATAACAGTTGTGATCAACGCCGTATCATCAACAGTTGGGCATTAATTCGGGCATGGGGCCCAGTTGCTAGTTCGACCGGACCAAATATTGATGCCTACTGGACTACGTAAGCAATAATGATTTGTATTTAAGACACGGAAAAGTCTAGAGGGACAGGTTTCTATCGATCCTGTTTTTTACGTATATTTAAATGACACAACTAAAAAATAAAAATGGACGATTCATAGCTCCATAAAGAGATCATAATGCTATTTAATGGATTCGGTTAGGATGGAGTTATTTTTTAAGAATTTATTGATCGACCAATGTAATATCGACACACATATAACTTTATCACAGACAAGATTCTATTACCAATTAACCAACTCGCTTCCACAAACCGTAGATCCTAATGCTATTTAATCATGCATTCAATTTTATTTCGATCTGGCAAGTGATTTCAAAATTGATGTGGCCATTTCCCATTTTAATTTCCAAATAAATTTTTATAAATAATTAATCAAACAATTACAAGAGCTTATATCAGAACCCAAATATTTACATTATAATGACATGATTTGGCAATAACATTAATTATATGTATATATATATATATATATATATATATAATATTGAATTCAAGGTTAATCCCAAATACGGCCGGAATATGGACAAATCAAGGAGCAAGCTAAGTAGTACGAAGCAAAGAATCAAATCAAACCGTAACCATACCAAAAATCGCATAAACCGGTATCGAGCTAAGGTTATTTGCTCTGTTATTTTTTGATAAATTTTATGGAGGAATCACGGAACCACGATTAAATTCGATCTCTTCAAATTTTTCGATCCGAAAGCCTAGAATGGAGGATATCCTTTATCGCAAGGATTTGTACGATCCGTTGAGCTCAAGGAAAGAAGCACGCTGGATAAGTCCGAGGTCGATTGGAATAAAATGAATAGAAGACTATTGGTCACATCCCGCAGTTGGATCGATCAAAGTGTATTCCACCATGTTTCAAGCAGAGAGACGGATGCTCACACTTTACGGACAACACTAGTAGTCTACGTGACGAGAAGAAGAATGCACAAAATAAAACTTTTGTCATTCAAAAATCATGAATCTAAAGTACAAGGATTTTGAGCAAAGGTGTCGTGAGCATACGAGTGAGTTCCAAGGTTTAGTGAACCATTGGTCCACCATGAAGTCAATCTTGATGATGAGATTCGTGCTCTTTGCTTTCGCCATCGCCAAACAAATTGGGAGACTTTGGTGGTGTCTCTAAGCAATTCAAATTCCGTAATGAAAATGACTACGCAGATGGTCAAGGATAGTCTTCATAATGAGGAGACAAAGCGAAAAGAAGCAAGGCGTAAATTTTGAGACTCATGCTCATGTATAGAGTAGAATGTAAGGTATAATTTTAGAGGATCTCACAAAGGAGATACAAGTCGCAAAGAAAAGCAAAAAATTACAGTGAGCAAGTCAAAGACCGCATAAGGTGAAACGATATAGATGCTTCCCATCAGTAATAAGGAAGGTCATTACAAAAGAAATTGCAGAATCTGGTTAGACAAATGTAAAAATGGTGAGCAGGAAAGGTCGAGGAGAAGAACACCGCAACCACACGGCCACCAAGATGTCAGGATTCTTTCATTCGGGGGAAGAAGAATGTCAGCATGTTGATGATCGTAAAGTTGATTGGGTGGTCGACATCGGTGCTTCAGATCACGCTACACCTAAGAGAGAATTTTTCACAACTTACAAAGTCGAGACTTTGGTTACGCGGAGAATGGAAAATACCGATCACCCAAGATTATTGAAATTGGTGATGTTCAGATTCGCATGTGTGTGTCAAGTCAGATCGTTACTCGAGGGACGTTAGACACGCTCCAGATTAAGGCCTCAACTTGATTTCGCATGACCTCGGGACAGAGAAGGCTATGAGAATCACTTCGCAGAAGGGAAAGCAGAAGCTTACCAAGGGCTCTATGGTAATTGCAAAGAGGAGTCGATTGTTGTTCGTCGTCAGACAAGACTTATGTGAAGGTGTGTTCTAGTGAGTTGAATGCGTTGAGGACGACTCTTCACCAACTTGTGGCATAAGAGGCTTCGGGCCACACGAAAGTGAGAAAGGGTGCAGCTTATTAGCAAAAAAGGTCACTCATTTCTTTTCGCTAAAGGTACTGCTTTTAAGCCCTCGTGATTATTGTTTGTTTGGGAAACAACATAGAGTTTCTTTTAGTAGTTCAACTAAAAGAAAATCGTGAGCTACTAGAAAGAGTATATTCGATGTATGTGGACCCATCGAGGTCGAGTCTTGGGTGGAAATAGTACTTTGTTATCTTTATTGATGATGCTTCATGGAAGGTGTGGGTATTTCGCTGAGAACAAAAGATCGTATTCTAGCATTTTCGTAGTTTTCATGCTATGGTCGAAAGGGAGATCGGAAAATCGTTGAAGTGTCTTCGTAATGGACAACGGAGGGGAATACACTTCAAAGGAGTTTGTTGAATATCGTAGTAAACATGGTATTCTTGCATTTAGCAGATCGTTCTCGGTACTCCACAAAGATAACGGGCGTACGAAAGAATGAATCGCACTATTATCGGAGAGAGTGCGATGCATGTCGAGAATGGCTAAACCGCCTAAGTCATTTTGGGGTGAAGTCGTTTCGCATCGCTTGTTATTCCCGATTAATAGATTCCATCAAGACCGCTGGATTTTCGATTCCGTAAAAGATTTGGAATGGTAAGGATTTGTTTTATTCTTATTTTAGGTATTTGGGTGCAAGGCTTTTGCAGACATATCCCCAAGGATCAAAGATCGAAACTTGATGACAAATCTACTCCACGTGTATTTGTCAACATGGAGATGCAGAGTTTGGATACCGAATGCCACGCTGTAGAGAAGGAGGTCGAATGAAGATACGAATGATACATTTCGCATCGATGGTGATGGGTCGATGCGCAGAAGTGTCGATCGTGGGGAACCGAAAGTAAAAGATGCACACAAGTCAATCATGTTTGATGATAAAGCATATACTTTGAAACAATCTTATTCATTTATTAATAAAAAGTATTAATTTATTAAGGGCTTTTAATTATCTACACGATGTCGTTTTTATAATATGTGATAAACCCATAGTTTTAAGCAATGCTTTTAGAATAATGATGATGATCATTCTAATGAGATCTAAATTCTGTAAAGCTTAAAACTAAAATAGTTCCCACTCATCGATTACTAAATTGGGGATTAGTGAATCCGGATAGATTGGGTACATACGCTGTTTCGCTTCATTGGATGAGGATGATTGATCTCATGATCATTTGTGTGGAGACACTAAAGCAAGTATGAGGTGCTTATTAGAGAATAAGTTCATCGAACGTGGCTCGCTAAGGAATACCTAATGGAGTTTTACTTCACTCATCAATAGGAATTTCAGTAGTGATAGTAAGACAAGTGATCCTTGGACTTGAGATCATTATAAGATCTTGTGTATGATGAGTTATACTGACTTATTCCTTAAGACCCTTAGGGTATATCAAAGGGTATGCTTGGGTATAATAAGTTGTACATATAGAGATAATGTATGATCAATAAAGAATCTACCACTTCTATTAAAAGAAGAGAAATGTCCTATGTGATTCGATAAATGACAACCCAAAGAGTCCTTGGCACAGCGCGTAATGAAATTACAAAGGAGTTTCTAATTTGCATTATTGGAGTCAGGCATTTAAGGATCGAAATACATATAATTAAATAAAATAAGACTCGACAAAGAATTCCACGCCTTATATTTAATTGGGACATCAGATGGTGGAAGGATTGAATTGCATTGCAGAACTATTTACTCAAAGGTTCTTTTATGATTAATGTTGAAATCTATATTATCCGGAAAGTCGCTGATCGCTAGTGAGGCTTATCCCTATTATAGAATAAATATTATTTATTTAAATAAATAAATTATTTAATTTATTTATTTAAATAAGATTAGAATTGTTCTAATTGATTTATTCACAACCGGCTTAATATGGAGAACCTAAAGGGTCACACCATAAAAGGAAGAATAATTATTTAAGAAGTTAATGGCATAATCGTAATAATATAAGTTATGTATATTTAATTTAATCTATGGTGATAGAATAAATTAAATAGCTTAATATTTATTATTTAATATTTTAGAAATATTAAATATAAATTAATAAGAGGAGTCTTATTAATATTATTACAATTATTATTATTATTTTAATTTCTAAAAGAGTTTAGGAATTAATTTAATATAAGTACTCTCATTTATTCCTAATAAGATTAGAGGGAAAATTAATTAAAGGAGTTTAATTAATTATCCCTAATAAGATTAGGGGAGCCCATTTAATTAAAAGAGTTTAATTAAATAATACCTTATTTTAATAGGTTACTTAATATCTATATAAGAGAGTCTTATATCGATATCAATGATATGCAATTCCAAAAGTCGAGAAGGCGCTCTTTTCTATAGAGATAGAAAAAACTAGGGTTTAGCCAACCACCCATCTTCTTAAATCCTTCTTCTTCCTTGGTGGATCACCTCTGAGAGCCCAAACACTTGGGTGGCTAACGCCGATCAAAGGAAGGAACCAAACCCGGTGGATTCAAGTTGAACGCGAAAAGGATCGAGGTGAACTTGTACCGAGGAAGCTCTTGATCTTCAAGGGTATGTTTTTATTCATCTTTTCGCTTAATTAATAATTGCGCATAAAGGGTGATCCGTATATGGTTTGTAAAATTTTTAAACTCGATTTTTACATCGCTTCCGCTTATTTTGCAATTTGATCAATGTTCATGAATATTTCAAACCTAACAGAACAACTCGATATCAAGAACCTCAACTAAGAAGATCCACTGAGAACGAACGGTGCTATCACGATATCCTTCATCCGAATATCTTTTAGTTCACGAGAGGGGAGCCGTAAAATTTTCACGAAGTCAAGACTCATAAGGATAAGTGGAAATTGGTTGAGAGCTACGTGAAGATGAGATGGATTCTTCGCAGACAAGAATCACACCTATAAGTCGACTACACTTTCAAGGGCGTGAAAGTATCAAGAACAAATGGGTGTTTAAGCTAAGAAGGATGGTGAAAACCGGTGAAGCATAAGGCTCGATTAGTCGCCAAGGGTTTTGCTCAAAAGCAAGGTATCGACTTCGATGAGATATTTTCTCCAATTGTGAAGACGACTTCTATTCGAGTAAAGGTTGGGGTTAGTAGCTAGTATGGATCTGAAGCTCGAAAGCAATTGGATGTGAAGACCTTTTCTTCATGGTGATTTGAAGGAAGAAATCTACATGGAACAACCCAGAGGATTTGAAGTTAAAGGAAAGAACACTTGGTTTGTAAGTTGAAGAAAAGTTTCAGACTACCAAACAAGCCCCAAGGCAAAGGGTACATGAAATTTGATTCATTTACGGTGGATCATGTTATAGTAGAACAATCAGCAGATCATGTGTGTACGTCAAGTGGTTCCCCAGATGGTAACTTCGTTATTCGTTGCTATACGTAGATGATATGTTGATAGTTCAAGGTGATGTCGATATGATTATGCAGGCTCAAGGGTGAGTTGTTCAAGTCCTTTGATATGAAGGACTTAGGTCCATCTAAATGATTTTGGGTATGAAGATTGTTCGTGACAGAAAGCCAAGAGGTTGTGGTTGTCACAAGAGAAGTTTGTTGGAGGGTGCTTGTAAGATTCAACATGAAAGTGATGCTAAACCAGCTTAACACACCACCGGGCTAGTCATATTAAATCGACAAAGTGCATGTGTCCTTCTACCAAAGAAAAGGAGAGATGATATGGAAACAGCTTCCCTACTCCTCTCATTGTAGGGAGTCTTATGTATGCAATGGTTTCAGACGCTGCCGATATCGCTCATGCAATAAGGCGCCAGAGAGCAGTATTTGTCAAATCTCGGCAGAGAACATCGGGAAGCGAGCTAAGTGGATTCTCGATACTGAAAGCTACTTCCAGCTTTATGTTTGTTTTTGGTAGTACGAGTCCGGTCTTGGAGGGTTTTACAGATGCGTATATGGCAGTGTTTCAAGAGTAGAAGTCAACTTGGGTATTTGTTTACTTTTGCAGGGGAGCAGATTACGGCAATCCAAGTTGCAAAAGTGTGTTGCTTTTGTTCACAATCGAAGTCGTAATACATCATCGCCATCAAGCGAAAAAAGGAGATGTTGTGGTTAAAACAGTTTCTCCAAGAGTTGGGTTTGAAAGAAGATGACTACGTGGTTTATTGTGGATAGTGAAAGTGTAAATCGACTTAACCAAGAATGTCACGTATCATAATCGGACCAAGCATATTGATGTTAGTTATCACTGACTTCGAGAAGTGATGAAAAAGAAATTGATGAAAGTGAAGAAAGTTCATACTGACGAGAATCCCTCAGACATGTTAACAAAATTTGTTTTTGTTTTAAAATTAGAATTATGTAAAACAAAATTTTTTAAAATAGATTTTTTTAAATGGAATTTTAAAATTTTGTAAAAATTGTAAAAAATTTCAAATTTTTAAAAACATAATTTTGTAAAAACAAAATTTTATTTTACATTCTCTTTTTAAATGTAATTTTTAAAAATAGAATTTTTTAAAAATGTAATTTTTGAAAAATTTTAAAAATGTAATTTTATTTTACATTTTGTTTTTAAAAAGAATTTTTAAAATAAATTTTATTAAAAATATAATTTAAAAAAAATATTTAAAACATAATATTGTTAAAATAGATTATTTTTTTAAAAACAAATTTTCAAAAAATCAAAGCAAAAAGTCGGAAAAATAAGTAATAATCACCATTTTCAAAATAAGTATAAGTAATAATAATGGAGTACTTATTTTTTTAAAAAATTGCTTTTTAAATTGTTCAAAATTTCGCTTAAAAATTCTTAAATTTAACTTGTAAAATAAATTGCTTAAAAAAATTTCTGCTTAAATTATTAAATTTAAATGTAATTTTGTTTAAAATTCGCTTTTAAATTTTTTAAAATTTAAACGAATTTGTTTTAAAATTTAAATGATTTTTAAAAAAATAAGTACTCCATTACTTATACTTGTAAAATTAGAATTATTTTAAATGTAAGTTTATTTTTTAAACAGAAATTTAAAAATTTTTTTTTTAAAAAATTCTATTTTTAAAAATCTATTTAAAAAAAATGTAAAATAAAATTGCTTTTAAATTTTTTTAAAAATTACATTTTAAACAAAATTGCTTTTAAAAAATTTCTATTTTTAAAATTTCGCTTAAAAAGAAAATGTAAAAATAAAATTGCATTTTAAAATTTTTTAAAAATTTTGTTTCAACAAAATTCTATTTTTAAAAAAATTTATTTTTAATAATTTGCTTAAAAACAAAATGTAAAATAAAATTGCTTTTTTTTAAAAAATTGCATTTAAAAAAATTATGTTTTTAAAAATTTTATGTATTTTTTTACAATTTTCACAAATTTTTAAAATTATGTTTTAAAAATCTATTTTAAAAATTTTGTTTTAAAAAAACAAAACAAAATTTTTTGTGTGCAAAAAAATAATTTGCACCCTAAACTTGGTTTCTGTTTTTTACCGGTCACTTTTGACTTAGATTAAGTGAAGAAAGTGTGCATTTTGTCTCGTATAATAATGTTTGGGGTGTACTTAGACACCTTTTTAAGTTTAGAGTGCACAGGTAAATAGGAAGTAAAGTTTGGGGTGCGTTTTGTCTTTTCACTACAAGAAAAATGTCTAACAGCGACCAACATTATCAGCGACCGCCTTTTCGGTCGCTGATATTACTAGTCGCGACCGATATCTGCGACCACACATTAATCTAGTCGCTAATTAATTGCAGCGACCGCATGCTGTTGCTGAGAGGTCGCTAACACACATATTCCTCGTAAAATTTGGCACGAAATGTTGGCGCCAAGGGTATCTGCGATCATTATTATCATCGCGCACGCGGTCACCGATAAATCCATGTCATTAAAAGTGAAAGTAGCGACGCACGCGGTCGCGGATAACTGGCCACCGATCAAACTTAATTTACGGTTTGGTCATTCGCAGTAAATGTAAACGAAAAGAAAAAAGAGGAGATCGAATAGTAGAGAAGAGGAGAGAAAAAAAAGGAGAAGAAGGAGAAGACGACGACGCACGCCACCCACCGCCACCACCATCGCTTATCTGGCCGCCACGCATATAGGTAACCTAACTATGAAAGCACTATCTTATATTGCTAATCAATTTCTTGTACAATAGTTTGGGGCAAAGCTAGTTCATACAATAAATTATCTTATATTGCTAATTTGAATTTTTGTTTTAAGAGTTAATTTAGAGCTATTAATTTGGGTAATAATTCTAGTAGTTCATTGTGGTATGAATTTGGGATTATTGATTTGGTATTAATGAAATTTATAGCTTCTCTTATTGAAATTGGGAATATAATCAAATTGTTGCAAATAGTTTTACGAGATTACCAAATTTTTAGGTTAAATTATTTTTAGGGTTAATATGTGTTTAATATAATTGAATATGTGTTTTAATATGTGTTGAAATTGGGAATATATGAATATGTGTTTTAATATGTGTTATTCAACCTGTGTGTTATTCAAAATTGGGTTGTTTCTCGAGACTCACCTTGATTTTAGCAAAGATTTCTTACGCGTCATGTATCACCTAATAAGGAGCTATATTTACGGGTTACTTAATCAGAAGTCGATTAGAAATTCAAAGATGTTTGGGAGAGTTCATTGGATAACCTCTTTTATCCAAGACAAGATGTGAGGATTAGCATATTTCCTCCTCTCCAAATACAAGAATAGGTCTTGAAAGAGTCCTCGAGATGACGATAACTAATTCTGTTGATTCTCACGTTCTCCGAGGTTTGTGATTAATAGTAATATTACTAATGTTAGCGTGAAGTTTAATACTAAAATACTATCATCCCGACAGAGGCTCAAATGTGAGGTATTATATTACCCATAATTCATGAGTTTATAAGATAAACAAGATTCCAACCTACAAAAACCACCATAACATAGGAGTGTGTGTTAAAACATATATTATTTTTTTAGCTTAGCTTGGAATCAGCATGCAGGAACCAACAATCTCAAAGTCCAGCAGCTGGTCTGGTATAATAAATGTTTGAATTTGACACTAACCTCAAGAACATTCTATATATATATAAAAGGAAGGAAAAAAGAGGATGAAGACTATGGGTAAATAAGCCCAAGTGATGGTACAATGAAGATGACTAGTGGATTGTTTAGACATAAAATGTACAATTATGAACTCTCGGGCTGTGCCAATGCAAATGGGGCCAATATAAAGTTGCTAGTTTTATAACTTCACTCCGTAGACTTCCAAAAAGAAATAAATTGTTGATGAAGACAGCTAAACTACCCTTGTTCATTTGACTTCCTAGCTAGGACTAGTCTCATTAACCCACATATTATACTATATTGCCTTAATCGCACTATCACTCCAAGCTGGTTGTTAGCAGTACGGTAAGCTATTAGGGGGTTGTTAAGCCAAAATAAGCGGTCTAGTGGAACCGTTAAGTGCAAATGTAGAAGGTAACTAGACACACTTGGTCAATAAAGAGACTGTTAATCATTCGTTCGTTAATCATTCGTTAACATCAAGTATGCTTAAATGTTAATCAGATGCTTACAAGTATACTCAAGTCATATGATTACAAGTATGCTCAACTCATATGCTTACAAGTATGCTTAAATGTTAATCATATGCATGCTTACAAGTATGCTCAAGTCATATGTTAACATTTATAATATTGTCTGTAGTAGGTACAGTGGAATCATGGACCTCTATTCAGACCGTAGTTGGATGGCACGACGAAAGTCAAGTGCCCAGATAGGTGCTACAGCTAAATTTAGAGCTGGTTGTCAAGTGTTTTTAGAGTATGTGTATAGTCACCCGGAATGTATGAATGGTAAGTCGCAGATACGATGTCCATGTTTGAAGTGTAAGAATGTAAATTATATGGAGAGAGGTTTTATCAATAAAGATTTAAATTTTGTTTAAATAATTTTTAATATTATGGTGTGAATTTGAGATAATATTATAGTTCAGGGTAGTATTTATAAATTTCATTTAAAAAGTATGCAAGTGGTTATATTATATTCGTATTTATAAATTGGCCTGGGAATATATTCGAATCTTTGGCTTAGCAGGAATATTCGCATAACTACTCAATCATCAGTGGACCCCATAATGTAATTATCATTTGATCGAGAAAACGACAAAAATATTTTATCAAATAACTACGGAAGTTTTACCGCTGACACCGCTGAACTACTCTCAGTAGTAAAAGTACAAGAATACGTGTGGTCGCATAAGAAATACACCAGATTCGATTATCGATGCTTATGTGAGAAGTCACCGCTTTGATTCCATTATCACGATTAATAATATGAATTATTATAATGATAATGACGCTTTTGTTTTATTCGTATTATTAACGTAATAAAATGTAAACATCTTTTATATAAAATGTAATACTTTATTAAAGTTATTCTATAAATAATATATTATATTTTATTACGCATAATGTTGCATAAGTGTTCAGATAATGTTTTCATAGTGTTGCAGTGTTTGCATAGTAAAATGTTTTTATATAAATAGAATATATGATATTTTATTTAAAAGATTTTGCTTTTAAATATGGACCGCCGATTAAAGTAAATCAACTGGACCGCTCATGGATTAATTACTATGCATTCTATTTTCCTATAAATAAGCTCATTCCTTCATTATTTTTTTTAGAATTCACCAAACTCTGTAGAGAGAAATTATATAGAGAAGCTATAGAGAGAAAATCTATAGTAGAGAAAAAAGAAGAGTATATTCGTACTTCACTACTTTGATATCCAAAGGTCTTTTATGGTAAGGGATATTATTTCATTGTATCTCGTAAGGGTGTTATTCTTTCTTATTCATGAAGAGAACTTCGTTATTCCATTCTTTATTATTCTCATTGAATAACTCAGAAGTGCCAGATACCCTATACTGGTGAAACCTCTCGATATTCCATTCTTTATTATTCATTGAATAACTCAGATATATTCCATTCTGATACCCTATACATTGAACTCAGATAAGTGGTTTACCCTATACTTGGTGACATTCTTCTATTATTATTCTTTATTATTTGAACATCCCGCTCGCAGTGTTTTACACCCGACCGGTTCCCTTATGCCTTTATTATTATTCGCTGAACATCCCGCTTCGTGGTGTTTTACCGACCGGTTCCGCCTTTTTATCATTTCGTTTGAATATCCTATTCAGTGTGTTTTACACCGATCCGGGTTCCATCTTTTTATTATTCTCGTTGAACATCCCGCTTGTGTGAATTTCACCGACCGGTTCTCGTTATTATTATTCGTTGAATAACTCGCCTATGCAAGCACCGCATGCACGGTGATTTCTTTTGTTATTCCATTCTTTATTATACCCAAATTGGTTAAAACTTTGACTTCTATACTCCATGAAATTAGTAGAATATTCTCGATATTTGCATTTCATCCAAAGATCTTTTCATGGAAATATTCTTCCGATCATTCTTGAATTTTACTCTACAAAGCAAAGATCATGTCGATAAATTGACGTTATTAGTTCCCTAATAAATTAATTCGTGAACTTGTTTTATTGAATTATTATGTCATTGTCATCATCCTCATGTTATATTATGTTATCTTTCGCTTACGCATAGATGAACTTAGTATGATTATGACTGTGGATCATTCTAAGATAATCACGGCTTGTTATAAATGATGTGACAAAAGTCCTCAAAGGGCCTGTGAATGCAGTTGATGGATAGTTTTTGGTATGATTATGACCGTGGGGTGATTCTAAGATAGTCATTTGACCATTGATAATTTGATGAAAATCCTCGACCGTGGGTACAAGGATGATTAGATATTGTGGTTTATTCATTAAACCGAGTCTTAGTGATAAAAATTGATGAAAACCTTTTAAAACCTAAAAGATAGTAGATTTTATTTTCTACTGACTTTTTAATGGATCAGATATTCTACCGCAGCTTAAACCGGTTGTCTCATTGTATTTTATCGCTTAACATTGTTCAAGACTATTGATAATTTATTCTCGCATTATCTTAGTTATAATATTTCATCGGGCTAGTTGAGCTCACCCTTTCTTTCACCGCTTTCTTCGTGAAATGAGAATATAGCCGGGATTTAGCCTGGGAAACGAGTAATGGTCCAAAGGATAAGATTAGTAGTCCTCACTATTCTCGTGAAAATAGTGTGATAATAATTGTAATGAGGACTCCTTTCGAGTTTGTATAATATCTAGTAGACAATATTTGTATTCAAACTCACGCTTTATGTCGATCAGATTGTATACATACGCTTATATTAGTAAGTTGTATTTAATTTTTGTACCACGTAAGTGGTGGCGACCCAAGATGGGGTGACGATACCTAATTTTGGGGGCGCCACAGCTTGGTATCGTAGCTTAGGATATGATCCTCGCTAAGATGTGAGATAAGAACTAGAGGGGAGAGACGGAAATTCTTCGCTAAGTATGACCTACCTAAGTTTATTTGGTATTTAATTGGCTCACAAACAGTATAGGATAATATGTGATATGTTAATTAACCCTTTTTTGTGGCAAAGATTTGAAAATGGCATCCAAAAAATGTTGAGATAAGAATGGAGCACAGGAGACCGCTGAGTCTCCACAGATCAATAATCGTGATAATGTGCGCATGTGATGGCGATAATCCTCCCGTAAACAACAACACCGATCAAATGACGAACGATTTCAGACGCTTTAGGAGTTTTTTAGAATTCATGCAACATCGCATTTAAGGCGCTGCTTCCTGCTCATAACGCAGGTGAAAATAATGGCAACCCACTACCACGGCCACCGCTAAGCAATTCAAGGAGCCGGGACCACCGAGTTTTTGGGAAAGCCGTAACCACTTAAGTGAGACGTGGTTAAAGCAGATCACCAAGATATTTGATGTCTGGGATGCTCAGAGGAGCAAAAGGTTCCATTTGCCACCTTTATGTTATGTTGAAGAAGAGGCAGACATCGGTGGGAATCAGAAACGACTCTGCATCGACATACTCAAGATGTCTTGGGAGAAGTTCCAAGAGTTGTTCAACGACAAATACTTTCCCGAAAGTATTCGCCCACATGAAGGAGGTGGAGTTTATCAAGTCGAACAAAATAATACGACCGTGTCGCAAGACGAGGCAAAATTTATGAGTTATCACTATTCAGCATCCCATTTGGTCGATAATGAGGAGCGAATGACGCTAATGTTTTTAAGAGGTTCAAAACCCGATATACGCCAATACCTAATTTCTCATAAACTTTGTTTGTATTCAGATATTGTGAATAGGGCTCGCTTATCGAGCGATAACGAGTCAAAGACAACCAAAAAGGTAACCACCAACAACAATAATAATAATCAGATCGTGGCAACTACCATCTCTAACAACGATAACCATCGGGGAAATTATCATTTTTTGTGGTAACCATGGCCAAGATAATAGGAATGGAAATTTCAAGAAGAGGAAATTCAACAATGATGGAAAGACGCCAAAGACCAAAGACCCGTTGTTAAGGAAGGAGAAAGACCACCTATCATATGCTTCAAATGCTGGAGAGAGGACACATCGCCCCAAATCGCGCGCCATGCCATCCAAAGCATGTTATAATTGTGGAAGAGAAGGTCACTTAGCTCGATTTTGTCGCCATCAAGACAAATTCAACTAGGATGGAGGCACCAAAGGTCATTCCTGCATAAACCAAAGCCGATAGTTTAAGAGAGAGCTTTTTTTTCTCTTTTGACGAGGAACCTTAATAAAATTATCACGTAAGTTAATCATAAGCTCACAAGTCTATACCGTGTTAGATACCGCCGCTCTACCCATTATTTTATTTCACCTAGTTGTGTTCAACGCTTAAATTTGACTCAAGAAGTTAAACTTTGACTTATCGTTCAAACTTCGTTAGTAGGAGCCTTCCTTCGCTATCGCTTACTATTTTTAAATCTTGTTTGATTCAAATAAACATTTTCACGCTATTCGTCGATCTTATCTTTTTGAAAATATTTGCCTTTGATGTGATTTTAGGAATCAATTGGTTAACTACTCATCATGCTTTTCGTAAGGTTGTTAGCTTTTATATTCATAACCAACTTGTTTGCGTAATTCAAGTAACCAAACTACTAAAGTCAATCATCATATATCAAGCCATAAGTAAAGAGCCCCGAACCTTTCGTTGTTGACTTCCTTGTGTGGAATGCACCGAGGCCGACTTTTCTCAGGCTTACATCATGAAAGAAGATGGCAAGTTGATAGGCATCATTATGAGGTGCTATCTCAGTTAAGGATGTAAGTCACAGCTGGTATCAATGTGACGATTATCCAAGTTTCGATGAGAGTCACAGCTTTTGAATGATATTTCTATCATTAATAAATTTCTTGACGTATTCTTGAAGACTTTCTAGCCTACCCTAGAGCGTGAAATCGAATTTTGTATCGAATTCTCAAGATAAAAACCCATTTCTTAAACCTCAAATATTTCTTCAACTAAAAGGATCTGCTTACGTGGATTATGATGAAAGTCATAATAAAAGCATTGGACTAATGAAAATCATGGGTATACGTGGTATTAGTAAGTGTTATAATGAGTTATGTTGGTTATTATGAGAAAACATGAAAGTTTCTTAGAAATCACAAAGAGTTGAAAATCGATTTTGTGAAAAACGAATATGAAATTCAATCGACCATATCTCCTAATATATTTTGAATTTTTGAGTGTGGTCAAGTCTAGAGTTAGATCTATGAGTTTGTAGCATCTCCAAGTGGAATCACTGGAAAAGATGTTGTAGATTTACGTGTGGACTGATTTTAATAAAGAATGAAAAAGTCTGGAAATTTCAAAAAAGCTATCGATTTTATTTTTAAAAGGGCATTTTCGGCCACTTAAATTATGAGAAAAATTCTAGCTTTTTGGGAAATGAAAGTATATGGTATAAGGTAACTCCTGTCCAAAAATGAGCTTATTCTCGACTTAAAATGAGCAAGTTATGACCATTTCAATATTTAGGTTTTTTCGATTTAAAAATGCTATAACCGGAGTTCTATAACTCTCATGACCATGAAATTTAAAACGGAGGCTCACATTAACATGTGTAAGGTCCTGCCAAGATTTGGGAATTTTTGGAGTTAAACTTGAGGTAGCTAATTTCTTAAGGAATTAATTAGAAATTGATTTTGAAAAATAGTAAATGAATTTTAAAAATTTCAGAGAAAAATATATTTTCATTATGGGACTATATTATGCTAAATCCCAGTAAAAGAAATATTTTTGGGACTGATTTGGTATTTTTCATGAAAATAGTTTAGTTACTTAACATATGAGTTAAATATGTTATGTGAAGTAACAAAGTTGAAAATAGGATTTTATGGCTAGAGAATCCTATATGTAGTATATGCATATTTTTTTGAGGGATTTGATAATTGGTGATGATATCTTATGAGTATGGCATTTTGAATGATTAAATGCATTATATGGTAAAGCGTAAACAATCGAGATAAATTGTTTATAAATTTAAGAAGTGATTAAAATATTGTTATAATATTAATGATATTAGATTATGAGATTATTAATGATTGATAACATGGGGATATTTTGAATCCTCGGATAAATTATATTATAAATGTTTAATATTTATCCTTTATCTCATTTGATCGATTCTTTATATCATTATCCTCACGCTTATATTACGTTGAAAGTCATCTCGTGGCTCGTAGATAGATAGATGGACTTGGTATGATTATGACTGTGGATTGTTCTAAGATAATCATAACCGTAATTGAAAACACGATTATCTTCGCAAAGTATGGATAATTTGTGGTCGTGATACTAATGAATACACGATTATCTTCGTCACGATTATCTTCGTCATGGATAATTTGTGGTCGGATACTAATGAATACACGATTATCTTCGTCCGAGTAGTGTATGGATAATTTGTGGTCGTGATACTAATGAATACACGATTATCTTTCGTCAGTAAAGGTATGGATAATTTGTGGTCGTGATACTAATGAATACACGATTATCTTCGTCCGTAGGTATGGATAATTTGTGGTCGTGATACTAATGAATACACGATTATCTTCGCCGTAAGGCATGGATAATTTGTGGTCGTGATACTAATGAATACACGATTATCTTTCGTCAGAAAGTGTATGGATAATTTGTGGTCGGATACTAATGAATACACGATTATCTTCGTCGTAAGGTATGGATAATTCGTGGTCGTGATACTAATGAATATATCCTCCCGCCGTAGTGTGGATAAGTGGATGATTCGATGATATGGATTAATTATTATCGAGTCGAGTCTCAAAGAATGAAATATTAATTCATGGATGTGGTAAAAGTCATCTTCGTCAGAAGTAGTATCGATAGACTTGGTATGATTATAACCAAGGATTATTCTAAGATAATCACGATCAGATTGAAAACACGTAATATCCTCGCCAAAGAAAGTGCATGGATAATTCGTGGTCGTCGGATACTATTAAGTCGAAGTCTCAAGATTATTGGTTTTATAGCTTGTATATCTTTTAATTCAGAAGGTAAAAGATGAATTGTTAATGAATATCTTCGCCGGATTGCAAAGATGAATTTAATGTTTTCAACGATAAAGGTATTCAAGGTATCCTCATCTCTTTATCATACTGTGTATCGCATTCTAATTTCGAGGGCTTAAATTCCATAAGAGGGGAGATGTGAGACCCCAGATTTTATCAATAAAGATTTAAATTTTGTCAAATAATTTTTAATATTATGGTGTGAATTTGAGATAATATTATAGTCATGTGGTAGTATTTATAAATTTTGCAAAGTATGCAAGTGGTTATATTATATTCGATTGGTCTGGGAATATTTGGTTTAGCAGGAATATTCGCATAACTACCAATCATGGTGGACCCCACAATGTAATTATCATTTGATCGAGAAAACGACAAAAATATTTTATTGAAATAACGGCGGAAGTTTTACCGCTGATATCGCTGAACTACTCTAAGAGTAAAAGTACAAAGAATACGTGTGGTCGCATAAGAAAGACACCAGATTGATTATCGATGCTTATGTGAGAAGTCACCACCTTTGATTCCATTATTGTCGATTATTAATAATATGAATTATTATAATGATAACGACGCTTTTGTTTTATTCAGATTATTAACGTAATAAAATGTAAACATCTTTTATATAAAATGTAATACTTTATTAAAGTTATTCTATAAATGTAATATATTATATTTTATTACGCATTTGTTGCATATAAAGTTTTCAGTATAAAGTTTTGCATGCATAGTGTTGTATAAAGGTTTGATAGTAAAATGTTTTTTATATAAATAGAATATATGATATTTTATTTAAAAGATTTTGCTTTTAAATATGGACCGCCGATTAAAGTAAATCAACTGGACCGCTCATGGATTAATTACTATGCATTCTATTTTCCTATAAATAAGCTCATTCCTTCATTATTTTTTTACGAATTCAATTAAACTCTAGAGAGAGAAATTATAGTAGAGAAGCTATATAGAGAGAAAATCTATAGTAGAGAAAGAAGAAAAGTATTCTCGCGTACTTCACTACTTTGATATCCAAAGTTGTCTTTTACTAAGTAAGGGATATTATTTGTTGTAATTCGTAAGGGGTGTTATTCTTTCTTATTCATGAAGAGAACTTCGTTATTCCATTCTTTATTATTCTCGTTGAATAACTCAGATACGCCCTATACATAACCCTATACTGGTGAAATCCTCCGTTATTCCATTCTTTATTATTCTCTTTGAATAACTGAATAACTGATACGCCAGATACCCTATACATATAATCAGATAAGTGGTTTACCCTATACTTGGTGACATTCTTCTATTATTCGCTGGAACATCCCGTCTGTGTTTTACACCGACGACCGGTTCCTTTCTTTATTATTATTCTCGTTGAATATCCCGTCGTGTTTTTTACATTGGACCGGTTCCATTTTTATCATTCTCGTTGAATATCCTATCTCGTGTGTTTTACATTGATCCGGGTTCCATCTTTATTATTATTCTGTTGAACATCCCGCTTGCGGTGAATTTCACCGACCGTTCTCGTTATTATTATTCTCGTTGAATAACTCGCCTATGCTAAGTACCGCATGCACGGTGATTTCTTTTGTTATTCCATTCTTTATTATACCCAAATTGGTTAAAACTTTGACTTCTATACTCCATGAAATTAGTAGAATATTCTCGATATTTCGCGTTTCATCCAAAGATCTTTTCATGGAAATATTCTTCCGATCATTCTTGAATTTTACTCTACAAAGCAAAGATTCATGTCGACAATTTGACGTTATTAGTTCCCTAATAAATTAATTCGTGAACTTGTTTTATTGAATTATTATGTCATTGTCATCATCCTCATGTTATATTATGTTATCTTCGCTTACGTGCATAGATGAACTTAGTATGATTATGACTGTGGATCATTCTAAGATAATCACGGCTTGTTATAAATGATGTGATAAAAGTCCTCAAAGGGTCTGTAATGCAAATGATGGATAGTTTTTGGTATGATTATGACTGTGGGTGATTCTTAAGATAGTCATTACCATTGATAATTTGATGAAAATCCTCGACCGTGGTACAAGGATGATTAGATATTGTGGTTTATTCATTAAACCGAGTCTTAGTGATAAAAATTGATGAAAACCTTTAAAACCTAAAAGATAGTAGATTTTATTTTCTACTCGACTTTTTAATGGATCAGATATTTCACCGCAGCTTAAACCGGTTGTCTATTGTATTTTATCGCTTAACATTGTCAAGACTACTATTGATAATTTATTCTCGCATTATCTTAGTTATAATATTTTTCATCGGGCTAGTTGAGCTCACCCTTTCTTTCACCGTTTTCTTCGTGAAATGAGAATATACCGGGACGAAGCTCTGGGAACGAGAGTAATGGTCCGCAGGATAAGATTAGTAGTCCCTCACTATTCTCGTGAAATAAAGTGTGATAATAATTGTAATGAGGACTCCTTTTCGAGTTTGTATAATATCTAGTAGACAATATTTGTATTCAAACTCACGCTTTATGTCGATTGTATACCTACGCTTATATTAGTAAGTTGTATTTAATTTTGTACCATGTAAGTGGCGTACCCAAGACGGGTGACGATACCTAATTTTGGGGGCGCCACAACAGTATCGTAGAGCTTAGGATACGATCCCCGCTAAGATGTGAGATAAGAACTAGGAGGGGAGAGACGGAAATTCTTCGCTAAGATGACCTACCTAAGTTTATTTGGTATTTAATTGGCTGGCCGTAGTATAGGATAATATGTGATATGTTAATTAACCCTTATTTTGTGGGCAAAGATTTGAAAATGGCATCCAAAATGTTGAGATAAGAATGGAGCATGTGAGACCGCTGATTCTCCACAGATCAATAATCGATAATGTGCGATGTGATGGCGATAATCCTCCCGTAAACAACAACACCGATCAAATGACGAACGCACGACAGACGCTTAGGAGTTTTTTAGAATTCATGCAACATCGAAGTAAAGCGCTCCTGCTCCAAAACGTAGGTGAAAATAATGGCAACCCACCTGGCCACCGCTAAGCAATTCAAGGAGCCGGGACCACCGGAGTTTTTGGGAAAGCCAAAACCACTTTAAGGCGAGACGTGGTTAAAGCAGATCACCAAGATATTTGATGTCTGGGATGCTCAGAGGAGCAAAAGGTTCCATTTGCCACCTTTTATGTTGCGTGAAGAGGCAGACATCGTGGGAATCAGAAACGACTCTGCACCGACATACTCAAGATGTCTTGGGAGAAGTTCCAAGAGTCGTTCAACGACAAATACTTTCCCGAAAGTATTCGCCACATGAAGGAGGTGGAGTTTATCAAGTCGAACAAAACAATACGACCGTGTCGCAATACGAGGCAAAATTTTATGAGTTATCACGGTTTCATCCCATTTGGTCGATAATGAGGAGCGAATGACGCTAATGTTTTTAAGAGGTTTCAAACCCGATATACGCCAATACCTAATTTCTCATAAACTTTGTTCAGTATTCAGATATTGTGAATAGGGCTCGCTTATTGGAGCGCGATAACGAGTCAAGACAACCAAAAGGTAACGACCAACAACATAATAATAATCGAGAGTAGTCATCGGCAATGCCAACTAACGAACGATAACCATCGGGGGAAATCATCATTCTGTGGTAACCATGGCCAAGATAATAGGAATGGAAATTTCAAGAAGAGGAAATTCAACAATGATGGAAAGACCCAAGACCAAAGACCCGTTGTTAAGGAAGGAGAAAGACCACCTATCATATGCTTCAAATGCGAGGAGAGGGACACATCGGCCCCGAATCGCGCCATGTCATCCAAAGCATGTTATAATTGTGGAAAGAGAAGGTCACTTAGCTCGATTTTGTCGCCATCAAGACAAATTCAACTAGGATGGAGGCACCAAAGGTCGCCCTGCATAAACCAAAGCCTATAGTTTAAGAGAGAGCGTTTTTTTTCTCGTGACGAGGAACCTTAATAAAATTATCACGTAAGTTAATCATAAGCTCATAAGTCTATACCGTGTTAGATACCGCTTCTACCCACTCTTTTATTTCACCTAGTTGTGTTCAACGCTTAAATTTGACCAAGAAGTTAAACTTTGACTTATTGGTTGAAACTTCGTTAGTAGGAGCCTTCGTTATCGCTTACTATTTTTAAATCTTGTTTGATTCAAATAAACATTTTCACGCTATTCGTCGATCTTATCTTTTTGAAAATATTTGCCTTTGATGTGATTTTAGGAATCAATTGGTTAACTACTCATCATGCTTTTCGTAAGGTTGTTAGCTTTTATATTCATAACCAACTTGTTATGCGTAATTCAAGTAACCAAACCTACTAAAGTCAATCATCATCATATCAAGCCATAAGTAAAGATCCCCGAACCTTTCGTTGTTCGACTTCCTTGTGTGGAATGCACCGAGGCCGCATTTTTCAGTAGGCGACATCATGAAAGAAGATGGCAAGTTGATAGGTATCATTATGAGGTGCTATCTAGTTTAAGGATGTAAGTCACATTGGTATCAATGTGACGATTATCCAAGTTTTGGATGAGAGTCACAGCTTTGAATGATATTTCTATCATTAATAAATTTTTTCGACGTATTCTTGAAGACTTTCTAGCCTACCCTAGAGCGTGAAATCGAATTTTGTATCGACCCCAAAGATAAAAACCCATTTTAAAACCTCAAATATTTCTTCAACTAAAAGGATCTGCTTACGTGGATTATGATGAAAGTCATAATAAAAGCATCGGACTAATGAAAATCATGGGTATACGTGGTATTAGTAAGTGTTATAATGAGTTATGTTGGTTATTATGAGAAAACATGAAAGTTTCTTAGAAATCACAAAGAGTTGAAAATCGATTTTGTGAAAAACGTAATATGAAATTCAATCGACCATATCTCCTATTATATTTTGAATTTTTGAGTGTGGTCAAGTCCTAGAGTTAGATCTATGAGTTACCTAACTAATCCAAGTGGAATCACTGGAAAAGGTGTTGTAGATTTTGTGTGGACTGATTTTAATAAAGAATGAAAAAGCTGGAAATTTCAAAAAGCTCACCGATTTTATTTTAAAAGGGCATTTTCGGCCACTTAAATTATGAGAAAAATTTAGCCTTTTGGGAAATGAAAGTATATGGTATAAGGTAACTCCTGTCCAAAAATGAGCTTATTCTCGACTTAAAATGAGCAAGTTATGACTATTTCAATATTTAGGTTTTTTCGATTTAAAAAGCTATAACCGAGTTCTATAACTCCGATGACCATGAAATTAAAACGGAGGCTCACATTAACATGTGTAAGGTCCCTGCCAAGATTTGGGAATTTTGGAGTTAAACTTGAGGTAGCTAATTTCTTAAGGAATTAATTAGAAATTGATTTTAAAAATAGTAAATGAATTTTAAAATTTCGAGAAAAATATATTTTCATTATGGGACTATATTATGCTAAATCCCTTAAAAGAAATATTTTGGGACTGATTTGGTATTTTCATGAAAATAGTTTAGTTACTTAACATATGAGTTAAATATGTTATGTGAAGTAACAAAGTTGAAAATAGGATTTTATGGCTGTAGAGAATCCTATATAGAGTATATGCATATTTTTTTTGAGGATTTGATAATTGGTGATGATATCTTATGAGTATGGCATTTTTGAATGATTAAATGCATTATATGGTAAAGCGTAAACAATCGAGATAAATTGTTTATAAATTTAAGAAGTGATTAAAATATTGTTATAATATTAATGATATTAGATTATGAGATTATTAAGTGATTGATAACATGGGGATATTTTGAATCCTCGGATAAATTATATTATAAATGTTTAATATTTATCCTTTATCTCATTTGATCGATTCTTTATATCATTATCCTCACGCTTATATTACGTTGAAAGTCATCTCGTGGCTCAGTAAGTATAGATGGACTTGGTATGATTATGACTGTGGATTGTTCTAAGATAATCATAACCGTAATTGAAAACACGATTATCTTTCGCCGTAGTGTATGGATAATTTGTGGTCGTGATACTAATGAATACACGATTATCTTCGTCAGTTAAGTGCATGGATAATTTGTGGTCGATACTAATGATATAATATGGATAATGGTCGTGATACTAATGAATACACGATTATCTTTTCGCAGTAGTGCATGGATAATTTGTGGTCGTGATACTAATGAATACACGATTATCTTCGCCGTAGTGTATGGATAATTTGTGGTCGGATACTAATGAATACACAATTATCTTCGTCGTAGTGTACGGATACTAATGAATACACGATTATCTTCGCACGTAGTGCATGGATAATTTGTGGTCGTGATACTAATGAATACACGATTATCTTTCGCCGTAGTGCATGGATAATTTGTGGTCGTGATACTAATGAATACACGATTATCTTCGGCCGTAGTGCATGGATAATTTGTGGTCGTGATACTAATGAATACACGATTATCTTCGTCGTAGTGCATGGATAATTTGTGGTCGTGATATGAATAACGAATATCTCGCCCGAAAGTGCAGTGGATAATGATATGGATTAATTATCGAGCCGAGTCTCAAAGAATGAAATATTAATTCATGGATGGTAAAAGTCATCTTCGATAGTATCGATAGAATTCACGATGATTTACGACCAAGGATTATTTGGATAATAATCATGATCAGATTAATGAAAACACGTAATATCCTCGCCCAAAGAAAGTGCATGGATAATTTGTGGTCGTGATACTATTAAGTCGAGTCTCAAAGATTATTGGTTTTACAAGCCAGTATATTCTTTGCCCCAGTAGCAAAAGATGAATTGTTAATGAATATCTTTCGCCGGATTGCAAAGATGAATTTAATGTTTTCAACGATAAAGGTATTCAAGGTATCCTCATCTCTTTATCATACTGTGTATCGCATTCTAATTTCGAGGGCTTAAATTCCACAAGGAGGGGAGATGTGAGACCCCAGATTTTATCAATAAAGATTTAAATTTTGTTTAAATAATTTTTAATATTATGGTGTGAATTTGAGATAATATTATAGTCATGGGTAGTATTTATAAATTTTGCAAAGTATGCAAGTGGTTATATTATATTCGATTGGCTCTGGGAATATTTGGTTTAGCAGGAATATTCGCATAACTACTCAATCATGGTGGACCCCATTAATGTAATTATCATTTGATCGAGAAAACGACAAAAATATTTTATGAAATAACTACGGAAGTTTTACCGCTGATATCGTTGAACTACCAGTAGTAAAAGTATAAAGAATATGTGGTCGCATAAGAAAGATTACCAGATTGATTATCGATGCTTATGTGAGAAGTCACTCGCTTTTGATTCCATTATCACGATTAATAATATGAATTATTATAATGATAATGACGCTTTTGTTTTATTCAGATTATTAACGTAATAAAATGTAAACATCTTTTTATATAAAATGTAATACTTTATTAAAGTTATTCTATAAATAATATATTATATTTTATTACGCATATAAGGTCAGCATAAGTGTTTTGCATAGTGTTTTCGTATGTTGTTGCATAAAGGTTTCAGATAGTAAAATATTTTTATATAAATAGAATATATGATATTTTATTTAAAAGATTTTGCTTTAAATATGGACCGCCGATTAAAGTAAATCAATCTGGACCGCTCATGGATTAATTACTACGCATTCTATTTTCCTATAAATAAGCTCATTCCTTCATTATTTTCTTAGAATTCATCAAACTACAGAGAGAGAAATTATAGAGAGAAGCTTATAGAGAGAAAATCTATAGAGAGAAAGAAAGAAAAGAGTATTCGTACTTCACTACTTTGATATCCAAAGGTCTTTTTACTGGTAAGGGATATTATTTGTTGTAATTCGTAAGGGGTGTTATTCTTTCTTATTCATGAAGAGAACTTCGTTATTCCATTCATTATTATTTATTGAATAACCTCGTTGAATAACCTCATATAACCTCGATATGCAGATACCCTATACTTGGTGAAATCCTCCGTTATTCCATTCTTTATTATTCGTTGAATAACTCAGATACGCCGCATAACCTATATACATAATCAGATATCTTGGTTTACCCTATACTTGGTGACATTCTTTATTATTCGTTGGAACATCCGCTCTCGTGTGTTTTACACCCGACTGGTTCCGTTTTTATTATTATTATTCGCATTGAATATCTATTCTGTGTTTGAATATCGGACCGGTTCAATCTTTATCATTCCGTTGGAATATCCTATCTCGGGTGTTTTACACCGGATTCAAGTTCCATCTTTATTATTCTGTTGAACATCCCGCTTGTGTGTGAATTTCACCGACCGTTCCGTTATTATTATTCTCGTTGAATAACCCGCCTCATGCCAAGCACCGCATGCACGGTGATTTCTTTTTGTTATTCCATTCTTTATTATACCCAAATTGGTTAAAACTTTGACTTCTATACTCCATGAAATTAGTAGAATATTCTTGATATTCATGTTTCATCCAAAGATCTTTTCATGGAAATATTCTTCCGATCATTCTTGAATTTTACTCTACAAAGCAAAGATCATGTCGACAATTTGGACGTTATTAGTTCCTCGAATAAATTAATTCGTGAACTTGTTTTATTGAATTATTATGTCATTGTCATCATCCTCATGTTATATTATGTTATCTTTCGCTTACGTGCATAGATGAACTTAGTATGATTATGACCTGTGGATCATTCTAAGATAATCACGGCTTGTTATAAATGATGTGACAAAAGTCCTCGGTGGCCTCGTAATGCGTTGATGGATAGTTTTTGGTATGATTATGACCTGTGGGTGATTTAGGATATTTTACCATTGATAATTTGATGAAAATCCTCGACCGTGGTACAAGGATGATTAGATATTGTGGTTTATTCATTAAACCGAGTCTTAGTGATATAAAATTGATGAAAACCTTTTAAAACCTAAAAGATAGTAGATTTTATTTTCTACTGACTCTTTTTAATGGATCAGATATTCATCGCAGCTTAAACCGTTGTCTATTGTATTTTATCGCTTAACATTGTCAAGACTATGATAATTTATTCTCGCATTATCTTAGTTATAATATTTTTCATCGGGCTAGTCGAGCTCACCCTTTCTTTCACCGTTTTCTCGTGAAATGAGAATATAGCCGGGACTTAGTCTGGGAACTAGAGTAATGGTCCAGAGGATAAGATTAGTAGTCCTCACTATTCTCGTGAAATATAGTGTGATAATAATTGTAATGAGGACTCCTTTTGAGTTTGTATAATATCTAGTAGACAATATTTGTATTCAAACTCACGCTTATGTCGATTAATAAGTTGTATTTAATACCATGTAAGTGGCGACCCAAGATGGGTGACGTATATAATTTTAAGTAAGTCAGATTGTCAATTTATCAAGTATACCATTTAATGACGGGGTCATATTCACTTGTTCAAGTGCCCAAGATTCGGAAAAAGGGGGTGACGATATGGAATCACCGATATTGACCTTATTATGGTAATCGTAGTTAACTATTTCATACAATTAATTGTCATTCATAATTTCATACTAATATCCTAATTTTTTTATTTATAGATGTCTTCGAACTCACAAAGACGAAAGCCTTGGGTTAGGTGGGCCCCTAATCATGTGCTTCAAGGCCAAAGCTAATCCGGATGATCGCATTCTTATCTGAGATCCGTCCTCCTCCAGAAAGTACGTAAGTTAAACATCGTGTATATATAAGGGTTTAATATTTCCATTGTTATAAATATATTTTAATGTAAATTATTGTATATTGTAGTGATTTTCAAGATAGTAAAATTGTGAAGTGCATTTCACAATTATGCTTACAGAACTGGCCTACGCCAGTGATTACATGGGTGAGCATACCTCTCGCCCATAAGGATGCAGTTTGCGCTGAATTTCAGGTATATTTATTTAATCACTCTGATAGATAATACATAGTTAATCAACTAATAGTATAGTAATGTTGGATTATGGTAATATAACAGTTTTAATATTATTATTGTTGTTTTATTTACAGAAACGGTATAGATGGGACGACGACATCCATCGCTTATTCGAGCCTTTGTTTTGGCAAAAGTGGTAAAAGTCCGGACTAAAGATAATCTAAACAAAGAACTATGTAAAGCCCTCGCAATACATCGAGATTGACCATCCAAGACGAAGTGGTGCAAAGATATGCATGAGCATAGCCCACTGTGGTGCGCACATCCCATATAGGTGCGAGATGTGTGAGCAGCGAGAGTGAGAGAGAGCCGGGTCAAGAGGCGTAAATCGCCGCTTCTAAATGCGGATCCTCGTGTATCAAGGCGAAAAAGGCAAAAGGCACGCATCTGTACATGTAATATATCTCAACCGCAATATATTGCCGCTAAAATGTAACGTATGTATATAGAAGCTTATTGGCTTAGTTATTTGTCTTTATGTTTACAATCATGTTTTGTAGCTAAAATATCATATGTTTACATATTAATATGAGAACATGAATCGTAGGAGTCTCGAGTCTCAAGGTCAACCTATCAATTGGTTGGATGTGTATGTGCCACCCGTGATGGTTGCACTTTGATGTTGTTCGGGATAAGCGGTAATAAGTTAACTTTAAACATATTACGATAGTCGTGTGGCGCCCCCAAAAATAGGTATACATCACCCATTACGAGTTGTCAATACATGGTAGTGTAAACAACTACAACTTTATTATTACAACAAGAAAGCTGTGAGTTTGAATACAAATATTATCTTCAGACAATATCTATACTCAAATAAATCCTCATCACATTTATTGATACATTATTTTACAAAATGGTGAGGACTACTAAACAACTCTCTAGAACCTTCATTCCATACCCCGAAGCTCGTACTCGCATTATATTCTCGCCTCACGAGAAGAAAATGGAACAAAAAAAAAAAGGGTGAGCTCAACTAGCCCGATAAAGAATATTATGACTAAGATAATATACAATAAATTATCGTTAGTCTTCAACAGGAAAAATCTAATAGAATACAATAGACAACAAGTTTCGAGATCAATATTATGGTGAAAATAATAATTCATTAGAAGAGTTAAGTAGAGAATGCAAACTACTATCTTACATGTATGAATTTAAAAGTTCATCGTCTATCTTTTATCCACGTAACATCAATCAATATATATCCGGAATCAAATATTCATCTTTGCACTCTGAGCCAAAGATATTCATCGATTGGTCATGTTCATCTAAACACTGTTCATCTTTGCACTACGACTAAAGATATTCATTGAAATCATTCATCTTTTTGCACTTCTAGGCCAAAGATATTCAATAATATCATCATTTAAGGCGAGGATGATGAAAAATATTTTAAAGAAAGCGAATCCAATTGAAACAAAATGACAAGGATTAAGGATTAAGGATTCATACTTTGTTTTATCCATGTCCAACAATACCTCAAAAATAATCATAGTGGTGTAAAATTCAAGAATGATCAAAACATGGATACAATCAAGCTAGTATCCAGAATAGATATTTTGGACGAAAAGAAAAATTTTCATTTTTCGATGAATTTTGTGAATAGTACCGTATACGTGGATAGTGCCGTATACGTGAATAGTAACCCCGACACTAAAAGTTTCAAATTTGATTAAAAAGTTCAGATCAATACTTCGGCATAATGATATTGAAGAAATAATATCATTACGAAAAAAAAATAATATCCCTTACCTCGAAAGATCGATACTTACATTTGAAACAGGATATAGGCTATGACTTGAACTTGCACCGTATAACAATACTCAAAATACTCACAAGAATAAATTTCGATAATATAGAGAGAAAACTTGGATTTACGGTGTAATTTTCAATTCTAACCTAAGCACCCTATTTATAGGAAAATGCTTAGAACACCAAAGCAAAAAATTTAATATAATATTATTATTTATATTAACCATTCCTACGCACACCTTTGAATTTAGAATTCAACAATTGCACACATGCAAAATGAGGCCCACACATTGAAAAAACGTTTTTGTGAATATAAATATTTAAAACTTCCAAAAATCAATTATTTCAGAACTTCGGAACTTCAATAATTCATAATAAATAGCCCTTTTATCAGAAAATTAGAATCTCGCGAATTTTTATAGGAAATTCAATTCTCTACAACTTTGCAGAAGAAAATTTTTCCAAATTCCAAACAGAAATTGAGTGAAATTCACAAGCAGATAATTTACAGTTTATAATCAAATTCGATTCAATAATTGTGTCCACCAACACACAAAATATGTGTTAAACATTTAATGCCACAAAATACTCTTCCTCCTCATATACTCATATATCCCACATTCATTATAAAAATATCATCGTTAATATATTATTAAAATAATATATTTAAATGAATTATTTTATCGAGAAAAGATAAAATATTAATTTTCAATAATTCATCACATTAAAAAATTTCCATCTATATCCACATAAAATCAATATTTTCCTCATTATATAAATCAATAATTAATTATTCACAAATAATATTACGAAACACAAGATCATGGCAACGAGGCGGTTCCGAGGAAGAGGGCTTTCAATAAGAATTTCTCCTTCTTGGGCAAGCAATGATTAGGTGACCAAACCTCTCATTGTATGAGAACTTTCTAGACATTGCCAATAATGTTATCTAATAATATTATTCAGATAATATGAATTAATGATTCGATAATGAAAAATACCGTGTAATGACAATTATTGAAACAATAGCAATATAAAATATTAACTTATGACAATTATTAAATCAATAAAATCTTTGAGCGATAATTCGTAACCATTATCGAAGAAGTGCCTTCTTACGTAAGAATCAATAATTGGTGCAATACTGGTGTATCTTCCGTGTTTTAACCACCGAGTATTTTAACGGTAATATTATCTGGTAACAACTACATAGTTATTTTAAACAACTTATATTTGTCGTTTTCTTCATCCAATCGCTTTTTCGTTATGGGGCCCATTAAAAGACTTGCGGCATAGTAAATACGAATATTTCCGACGACATAAAGAATATTCCACGACCAAACGAATATTCCAAACAACAATGAATATTTTATAACCACTTGCTTATTTTGAAATATTTGCGTATTTTACCCATAACTATCCACATTAATCAAATCAACCCTTACTATTTCAAAATAATAAATAGAGAAAATTAAATTTCATTAATAATAAGTTGGGGTCTTACAAGTCATATTTTTTAGCATTTTTTATTTATTTTTAACTATTTATTTGTTGACCTTCTAACAGGACACTTATAAGGGCTTAATGAACGAGCGTTATCCTGAAGGCACCCCGCGTCCGGTGATTGATCAAGAATTGTGGGAGAGGGCGTCCGTCGTGAAGAAAAATTATGTTAAAGGCCAAGGACAAAGACGACGCCTTGAGCCATCGATTGCAGCAGTGATGACTCTCTTTACCAGTCTACACATCTACATAGTCATGGTCATCCAAATTCTATCATAATCCTCTTGTTGTGTGAAGGCATAAGACCCAACTTATTATTAATGAAATTTAATTTTCTCTATTTATTATTTTGAAATAGTAAGGGTTGATTTGATTAATGTGGATAGTTATGGGTAAAATCATGAAATATTTCAAAATAAGCAAGTGGTTATAAAATATTCATTGTTGTTGGGAATATTCGTTTGGTCGTGGAATATTCTTCAGTTGGGGAATATTAAATACGACGTATAAGTCTTTTATGGGCCCCATAATGAAAGCGATTGGATGAAGAAAAGCGACAAATATAAGTTGTTTAAAAATAACTACAGCGTAGTTATTCACAGATTATCTTGTTAAAATACTAAATTGGTTAAAACACAGAAGTAGCTTTACGGTATTGCACCAATTATTGATTCTTACGTAAGAAGGCACTACTCAATAATGGTTACAGTAATTACTGTTCAGTATTTTATTGATTTAATAATTATTGCGTTGATATTTTATATTGCATGTTGTTTCAATAATTGTCATTACACAATATTTTTTATTATCGAAGCAATAATTCATATTATCTGAATAATATTATTAGATAACATTATTGGCAATGTCTAGAAAATTACATGTAAGGAGAGGTTTGGTCACCTAATTCTTGCGCCAAGTAAGGAGAAATTCTTATTGGAAAGCCCTCTTTCCTGAGGCGCTTTGGTCACAAGATCTTTGTGTTTACGTAATATTATTTGTGAATATTTAATTATTAATTTATACAATGAGTAAAATATTGATTTTATGTGGATATAGATGGAGAAATTTTTTAATGTGACAGTTGTTGAAAATTAATATTTTATCTTTTTATGATAAAATAATTCATTTAAATATATTATTTTAATAATATATTAATGGTGATATTTTATAATGAATGTGGGATATATGAGTATATGAGGAGGAAGAGTATTTTTGTGGCATTAAATGTTTAACACATATTTTGTGTGTTGGTGGACACAATTATTAATAGAAATTTGATTATAGCTTGTAAAATCGCTTGGTTTGTGGATTTGGTCATTTTCATTTGAAATTTGGAAAAAATTTCTTCTGCAAAGTTATAGAGAATTGAATTTCCTATTAAAAGTTAAGAGATTAGAATTTTACGATAAAAGGGCTATTTATTATGAATTATTGAAGTTTTGAATTTCCAAAATAATTGATTTTTGGAAGTTTTAAATATTTATATTCACAAAAATATTTTTTCAATGTGTGGGCCTCATTTTGCATGTGTGCAATTGCTGAATTCTGAATTCAAAGGTGTGCGTAGGAATGGTTAATATAAATAATAATATTATATTAAATTTTACTGTTTTTGGTGTTAAGCATTTTCTTATAAATAGGTGCTTAGGTTAGAATTAAAAATTACACCGAATCGAAGTTTCTCTCTCTATATTATCGGCGTATTCTTGTAAGTATTTTGAGTATATTTTGAGTATTGTTATACTGATTGCAAGTTCAAGTCATAGCTTTATATCAGGTGTTCAAATTTAGAAAATCTTGATCTTTCGAGGTAAGGATATTATTTTTTTCAGTAATGATATTATTTCTTCAATATCATTATGCCAAGTATTGATCTGAACTTTTAATCAAATTTGGAACTTTTAGTGTAGGAGTTACTATTCACGATATCTGGCATTATCCACGTATACTGATCTTATTCACGAATCTGGCCTTTATTCATCGAAAAATGAAAAATTTTCCTTTTCGTCAAAAAATATCTATTCTAGATACTAGCTTGATTGTATCCATGTTTTGATCATTCTTGAATTTTACACCACTATGATTATTTTTGAGGTATTGTTGGACATGGATAAAACAAAGTACGAATCTTTAATCCTTAATCCTTGTCATTTTGTTTCAGCTGGATTCGTTTCTTTAAAAATATTTTTCATTATCCTCAGTCTTAAATGTTGATATTATTGAATATCTTTGGCCGGTAGTGCAAAGATGAATGATTTCTGATGAATATCTTTGGCCTGTAGTGCAAAGATGAATATTTGATTCTAGATATATATTGATTGATGTTCTGAGGGGATAAAAGATAGGCGATGAACTTTTAAATTCATACATAGAAGATAGTAGTTTGCATTCTCTACTTAACTCTTCTAATGAATTATTATTTCACTGCGAATATTGATCCGAAACTTGTTGTCTATTGTATTCTATTAGATTTTTCCTGTTGAAGACTAACGATAATTTGTTGTATATTATCTTAGTCATAATATTCTTTTTGGGCTAGTTGAGCTCACCTTTTCCTTTTGTCCCATTTTTCTTCTCTCGGAGGCGAGAATATAGCAGTATGCAGTCGGGGTATGGAATGAAGGTTCTAGAGAGAGTTGTTTAGTAGTCCTCACCATTTTGTAAAATAATGTATCAATAAATGTGATGAGGATTTATTTGAGTATAAATATTGTCAGAAGATAATATTTGTATTCAAACTCATAGATTTCTTGTTGTAATAATAAAGTTGTAGTTGTTTACGTACCATGTATTGACAACTCGGAATGGGTGATGTATACCTATTTTGGGGGCGTCACGGTTGGTATCGAGCTTAGGATATGATCTCTGGCGGAGATCGGGGAATAGAACTAGGAGGAGAGGCGAGTAAATCCTTCGCTAAAGTGTGTCCTACTAAGCTTATTTGTTAGTTGGTCGATATATAGGATATTATGTGATATATTGATTTCCTTAATTAACCCTTGTGTTTATGACAAAGATTTGAGAATGTCATTGAGAATATTAACAATGGAAATGAAGACAAGTGGAGGCGCATACTCACCTGCAGCGAGGAGAAGCGTCAATGTGGTGACAATGTTCCTCTGTGAACAACACCATTTGAGCGAGATGATGAGCGAGGGGATGCTTAGAAGCTTTTTGCAGTTCATGCAAAATCGAGACGAGGAGACTTCGTGTTCAAAATCTGAGGAGGAAATGATAGCAATTAACGGGTTATCACGACAAGCGATTCAAAGAGTTGGGACCACGAATTTAAGGAAAGCGAGATCCGATCATAGGCGGAAACATGGGTCAAGCAAATTACCAAGATATTCGATGTCTTGGGATGATGGAGGAGGCAGAAGGTTCCATTCGCCACCTTTATGTTCGTGGAGAGGCGGACTCTTTGGTGGGAGTCTCGTAGAAGCGTACATCCATCGGCACTTTTCGGCGTATCTTGGGAGGCGTTTGAAACTATTTAATGACAAATACTTTTTCTAAAAGTGTTAAATCATATGAAGGAAGTGGAGTTCATCGATTAGAACAAAACAACATGGCGTGTGTCGAAGACGAGGCAAAGTTTGCAGAGTTATCCGAGTTTGCACCTCATTTGGTGGAGAATGAGGAGCGTTATGGCGGATGTTTCTTAGAGGTTTGAAACCCGCATACGTCGATATCTCATTTCTCACAAATTTTCTCTCTATTAGGATGTTGTAAGCGGGGCTCAATTATTAAGCGAGATAACGAGTCTGGTCAACCAGGGGACCACAATCGAGGATTATCTGGGAGATAGAAGTCAACAAAACAACGATAACCGGCGGAGAAAAAAAAAAGACGGACAAAATGGTAATCACTCTGGTGGTAATCATGGCCGTGAAAATAGAAGAAAGCGAGTGGAGGAGATTTTAAAAGAGGAGATTTAACAACGACCATGTGAAGACAGCGGTGCGTCGCAACAAGCTGGTTCTAAGGGAGAGAAACGACCACCGGTCGTATCTTATAAATGCGGAAAGAGGACATATCGGTCCAAAGCGCCCATAACAGTTCAAGGTATGCTATAATTATGGAAAGGAAGGACATATCGCTTTCGAGATTATGCGGTAGGAAAACCTAGTTCAATGGGATGGTGACTCGAAAAAGAACATCCCGAAAAGTCAAAATCAAGCGGTTCTGGAAGGCGTTTGTTGTATTTGGTCAAAATCGAGAACCCAAACGAGGTGATCACGGGTAATTTATTTATAAATTCTTGCGAAGTTTATACCTTACTTGATCTGGGGTCTACCCATTCATTTATCTCTTACGCTTGTGCTCAAGCGTTTAAACTTGACTCCGAGAAATTAGACTTTGACTATCTGTGGAAACTCAGTTAGAGAAACTTTCATCACATCCTTTGTTTATAAATCTTGTTTGATTCAAGTTGGCACCATCACCTTACTGTTGACCTTATCTCTTTAAAGATACTTGCTTTTGATGTGATTTTAGGGATTGATTGGTTAACTACTCATCATGCCAAAATTGATTGTTTTCGTAAGGTTGTTAGTTTTCATATTCCTAACCTACTGTTATGCGAATTCAACCAAATAAACCATTAAAATCAATCAACATCATATATCTAATCATAAAGCTATTCGTTTATTGAAAAGCGGATGTCAAGCTTTCTTAGCCCATGTTATGGATTTGAATAAAGACACGTCAAATTTGAATAATATTCTTGTTGTTATTGACTTTCTGACGTATTTCTGAAGAACTTCCGGTCTACCCCGGAGCGTGAAGTTGAATTCTTTATTGATCTTGAACTGATACAAAGCCCATTTCTAAAACCCCATATCGAATGGCTCTATTGAACTTCAGGAGTTAAAGGTCCAACTACTGAGGAGTTGTTGGACATCGATTTCATTAAATCCTAGTACATCTCCTTGGGGTGCTCTGTTTTATTAAGTAAAGAAGAAAGAGCGGTAGTATGCGACTTTGTATTGACTATCGGGGAATTGAACCATGTCACCATCAAGAATAGGTATCCTCTACCTCGTATTGATGACTTGTTTGACCGATTGCAAGGAGCACAATTTTTTCAAAGATCGATCTTCGTTCGGATATCATCGAAATTTGAAGATTAGAACGAGGATATTCCAAAGGCGCCTTTAGAACTTCGATGCGGGCATTATGAATTCTTAGTCATGTCTTTCGGATTGACTAATGCTCTGCTGCGGCTTTCATGGATATGATGAATCGAGTATTCAAGGAATATTTGGATCAATTCGTTGTTGTCTTTATTGATGACATCCTCATATATTCCAAAAGCCGTGAAGATCATGAGCACCATTTGAAATTTGGTACTCAAAGGCCCGTGAAAACAAGCTTTATGCCAAGTTGAAGAAATGCGAGTTAAAGCGAGGAAGTAGCATTCCTTGAGGCGTGGTGTCGAAACATGGAGTATCTGTTGATCCGTGAAGATTGAAGCAATCAAAGTTGGGAGCAATAGAAGTCGGTGATTGAAGTCACGTAGTTTTTGGGCTTAAATTTGGTTATTATCGGAGATTCGTGGAAGGGTTTTCTCGAATCGCTACACCATTAACCCTTGACTAACTTTCGGAAGGATACAAAATTCATTTGGGGCGAAGAATGCGAGAAGAGTTTCAAGAGCTTAAGAGGAGACTTATTTGACTTTGTTCTAACAATACCATCGGTTCGGATGGATTTGTTATCTACAATGATGCTTGGGCAAAGGGTTAGGATGTGTTCTCATACTGGCGTGGGAAAGTCATAGCTTTATGCCTCGCGACAACTTAAAGAGTATGAGAGGAATTATCCTACTCATGATCTAGAGTTAGCGGTGATCGTTTTCGCGCTTAAAGATATGGAGGCACTATCTATATGGGGAGAAAGTGGAGATATATTCGGACCATAAAAGCCTTAAATATTTCTTCACTCAAAAAGAACTCAACATGCGCAATGACGTTGGCTCGAGCTATTAAAGACTACGACCACACTATTCAATACCATCACGAAAAGCGAGCGTGGTAGGCGGCGCATTGAGTAGAAGATCATATGCGAGGAATGAGTGCGATGATGTCAGTATATACAGCATAGAGCCAACTTTAATAGAAAAAGTTAAGGTTGCTTTCGCCACCCAGGCCGGAGTTGATGCGTATGAAGAAGAAAGTACAAGAAGGTGCTTTATTCGAGCGAGAATTGATGAAGAAGGAATACTTGAGTCCACTCCGGACTTTGTGTCCCTAATGACTCGATTTGAAGTACAAGATTATGATGGAGGGCACAATACACCATTTGTAATCCATCTGGAAGTACCAAAATGTATCGTGATCTTGACATACATTTTGGTGGAACAATATGAAGAGAGAGATTGCAAAGTTTATCTCAATGTGTTTAACTTGTCGGCGTGTAAAGGCGGAGCATCTAGTACCTAAGGGTCCGTTGCAACCACTTGAGATTACGAAATGGAAGTGGGAACACATTACCATGGATTTCGTTACGGGTCTTCCTACGGTTTCTCAAGGCATCAATGCTATTTGGGTTATTGTTGATAGATTAACCAAATCGCTCATTTCTTGCCGAAATCTGGGAGACTTATTCCTTGAGCGTCTTGCTAGTACATATGTAAATGAGATTGTGAGGTTGCATGGCATGCAAGTATCCATAGTTTTGGATCGTGACCCAAGATTCACTTCAAGATTTTGGGTTAGCTTGCAAAAAGCTATGGGCGCGATTTATGATTGATTCGGCATACCATCCTCAAGCAGACGGAAAATAGAGAGGACTATTCAAACTCTTGAAGATCTATTAAGACTACGTGTCCTGTAGACTTGAGGCGGTTAGGATAAGTATTTACCATTGGTGGAATTCTCCTACAACAACAGTTATCGAGGCAAGTATAGGTGTGGCTCCATTGAAACATTATATATGCGAAAATGTCGCTTCTCCGATTATGTTGGGACGAGGTGGGTGAAGCAACATTGTTGGGACCCGAGTTGAATGCGTATGACTACGGAAAAGATCCAAATGATTCGACAACGATATCTAAGCGACACAAGATCGGCAAAAGAGTTATGCGGATCTTCATCGAAAGGGCGTGGAATTTAGTATAGGGGATTATGTATTGTTGCGAGTTGCTCCATGGAAGGGAGTTACAAGATTTGGGAAGAGAGGAAAGCTCGATCCACGATTTATTGGTCCATTTCAAATTCTTGATGAGAGTAGGAAATGTAGCCTATAGACTCGTGTTACTCCTCTAAAGTATGTCTCGTGTTCATAATGTGTTTCACATATCTCGTACTTTGTAAATATGTGAAAGACCCCAACCACGTTATAGAGTTAGAACCCAGGACGAAATAATAGAAGACTTAACGTATGAGGAGGTACTGTCAAGATCTTGGATAGGAAGGAGCATGTCCTACGTATGAAAGGTCATACCACAAGTTAAAGTTTTGTGGAGGAATCATGCTATAGAGAAATGACACAGGAATTGGAAGCAGAAATGAAAGCGAGGTATCCTCACCTTTTTGAAACACCAGTGCGTCGTCGATTTCGAGGACGAAATTTCATAAGGAGGGAGGTTGTAAGACCCCAACTTATTATTAATGAAATTTAATTTTCTCTATTTATTATTTTGAAATAGTAAGGGTTGATTTGATTAATGTGGATAGTTATGGGTAAAATACATAAATATTTCAAAATAAGCAAGTGGTTATAAAATATTCATTGTTGTCGAGGAATATTCGTTTGGTCGTGGAATATTCTTTTTTGTCGGGGAATATTAAATGCTGATGGTAGCTTGATCTTTTATGGGCCCCATAACTTAAAAGCGATTGGATGAAGAAAAGCACAAATATAAGTTGTTTAAAAATAACGGCGTAGTTATTCTGAATTATCTTGTTAAAATACTAAATTGGTTAAAACACGTGTGCTGCACCAGTATTGCACCAATTATTGATTCTTACGTAAGAATGCACTACTCAATAATGGTTACGATAATTATTGTTCGATATTTTATTGATTTAATAATTCTTTGCGTTGATATTTTATATTCTTTATTGTTTTGATAATTGTCATTACACAAAGTATTTTTCATTATCGAAGCAATAATTCATATTATCTGAATAATATTATTAGATAACATTATTGGCAATGTCTAGAAAGTTCATACTAAGGAGAGGTTTGGTCACCTAATTGCTTGGCATGTAAAGAGAAATTCTTATCGAAAGCCCCATCTTTCACAAGGCCGCATTTTGGTTGCCGATCTTGTGATTACGTAATATTATTTGTGAATAATTAATTATTGATTTATATAATGAGGAAAATATTGATTTTATATGGATATAGATGGAGAAAATTTTTAATGTGATGAGTTGTTGAAAATTAATATTTTATCTTTTTACGATAAAATAATTCATTTAAATATATTATTTTAATAATATATTAACGGTGATATTTTTATAATGAATGTGGGATATATGAGTATATGAGGAGGAAGAGTATTTTGTGGCATTAAATGTTTAACACATATTTTGTGTGTTGGTGGACACAATTATTGACCGAAATTTGATTATAGCCTGTAAAATCACCCGTTTGTGAATTTCGGTCAATTTCTGTTTGAAATTTGGAAAAATTTTCTTCTGCAAAGTTGTAGAGAATTGAATTTCCTATAAGTGGTCATGAGATTCGAATTTTCTGATAAAAGGGTTATTTATTATGAATTATTGAAGTTCGAAGTTCCGAAATAATTGATTTTTGGAAGTTTTAAATATTTATATTCACAAAAACATTTTTTCAATGTGTGGGCCTCATTTTGCATGTGTACAATTGCTGAATTCTGAATTCAAAGGTGTGCGTAGGAATGGTTAATATAAATAATAATATTATATTAAATTTTCTGCTTTGGTGTTCTAAGCATTTTTCTATAAATAGGGTGCTTAGGTTAGAATTGAAAATTACACTTAAATTGAAGTTTTTCTCTCTCTATATATTATCGAAGCGTATTCTTGTGAGTATTTTGAGTATATTTTGAGTATTGTTATCTGATTGCAAGTTTAAGTCATGCTTTATATCCAGGTGTTTCAATTTAGAAATCTTGATCTTTCGAGGTAAGGGATATTATTTTTTCGTAATGGTATTATTTCTTCAATATCATTATCTTCAAGTATTGATCTGAACTTTTAAACAAATTTAGAACTTTTAAGTGTCTGGGTTCTTATTCACGTATACGGCACTATCAACGTATACGGAACTATTCACGAATACGACACTATTCATCGAAAAATGAAAATTTTCCTTTTCGTCCAAAATATCTATTCTGGATACTAGCTTGATTGTATCCATGTTTTGATCATTCTTGAATTTTACACCACTATGATTATTTTTGAGGTATTGTTGGACATGAATAAAACAAAGTACGAATCCTTAATCCTTGTCATTTTGTTTCACTGGATTCGTTTCTTTAAAAATATTTTTCATCATCCTCAGTCTTAAATGATGATATTATTGAATATCTTTGGCCGGTAGTGCAAAGATGAATGATTTCTGATGAATATCTTTGGCCTGTAGTGCAAAGATGAATATTTGATTCCAGATATATATTGATTAATGTTACAGGGATAAAAGATAGACGGTGAACTTTTAAATTCATACATAGAAGATAGTAGTTTGCATTCTCTACTTAACTCTTCTAATGAATTATTATTTCATTGCGAATATTGATCGAAACTTGTTGTCTATTGTATTCTATTATATTTTTCCTTGTTGAAGACTAACGATAATTTGTTGTATATTATCTTAGTCATAATATTCTTTCTTGGGCTAGTTGAGCTCACCCTTTTCCTTTTTGTTCCATTTTTTTTCTTCTCGGGGAGGCGAGAATATAGCGATACGAGTCGGGGTATGGAATGAAGGTTCTAGAGAGTTGTTTAGTAGTCCTCACCATTTTATAAAATAATGTATCAATAAATGAGATGAGGATTTATTTGAGTATAGATATTGTCAGAAGATAATATTTGTATTCAAACTCACGCTTTCTTGTTGTAATAATAAAGTTATAGTTGTTTTACATACCATGTATTGACAACTCGAATGGGTGATGTATACCTATTTTGGGGCGTCGTAAGAAGCGATCTGTCAAAATCGTGATCTTAACTTCTTATCTTGGGGGAACATCTGCATTCTACGAATCTCGATGAGTTGGCGAAGGCGATGGCGGAAGCACCAAACATCACGAGGATCGTGGTGGCGACCAGTACTTATATGTTTCATTACGTACATTATCTATTGTTTAGCTTTCCCAAGTCATGCATGATATCAACACATGTAACATATATGTTTTATTCTTTTGTTAATTCTGAGGTACTAATTTGGATGATCCATGAAGAACTAGACGGTCGTATTAGATTTGTAAAGCCTTGTTAGACTTGTTTTTAGATTTTTAAAGCCTTGTAATCTTTTAAACTACTTATCTTTGGTTTGTATTGGTTTACGATTCTATTATATGGATGTTTACAATTGTATTGTGTTGTGTTGGTTTAGATTCATTCTTTGGACTGTATGGATGGATGTTTATCATATAGTAGTTATCATGGATGGATGGATGCTTATATATACTGCTGTGTGTTGGGATAAAAAGCAGGTACAAAGCAGGTTATTTTTGGGAAATCAATAAAATAGAAAAAATATTATATAAAAAAAAAAAACAAAAGTCGTGACGCTTATGCCGATCACGAAATGATAGCGACCGAGTAAGGTCCTTAGAAGTTAGCGATCGCCTGCGGTCGCTATCACCGGTCGCTGCCACGTGTGCCACATCACGTCTGACAGATGACTCAGCATGAGTCAGAATAGCGATAGCTGAGGTCGCTGATTGCGGTCGCTAACCAATGTGGTCGCTATTGTTGGTCGCTGATGTCATTTCAGCGATTAGATTTTCTCGACTAATATTAATATGCGATGTACGGTGCTAACACCCATCTGCGACTATATGCGGTCGTAGATGGACGGTCGCTGATAAGCCTTTTTGTTGTAATGTTTAGTCTATAATAAACTGCACCAACGAGTAGAAAACAGAAATATTATTTGACATACATCACTCTGTCCATTTATTCCAAGAACATGCAAGAAAATCACACAGACTAGCTAACTAGCTAGGGTTCCAATATATATATATATATATATATATATATATATATATATTCATTATAATGCCAACTATTTTTCAAGTTAAGCAACTTCAAGAAACGGGTAATCGGTGTATCCGATTACCGGATCCGACGAATAAAAAGTGCTCCTTTCGTGCTTATTAAGAGACGCATCGAGCTCAAATCGCTTAGGTAAATCCGGATTAGCCAAAAACAAACGACCAAATGCAATTAAATCCGCATAATCATCCTCTATAGCTTTGTTACCATCACATTTTCCATAACCACCACATACAATAAAAGTCCCTTTAAAAGCTTTTCTCACTGCACCAAGTGTCCTAGGAACTTCCTCCTTATCGGATGTCTTTACATACCTTTTTTCCACCATGGTAATGTACAAAATGCCGAGTTTACTTAGCTCATTTGCCATGTATACGCCTAGGGTTTCCGGATCAGAGTCTAGGGCTCCATTAGGGTCATAATATGGAGATAATTTTATTCCAACTCTATCAGCTCCAACCTCATGGGATATTGCTTCTATTACTTGTAGCGCAAGGCGACATCGATTCTCCAAGCTCCCCCCATATTTATCTGTCCTTTTGTTTACTTGATCACTCATGAAGCGCTCAATCAAGTACCCGTTTGCTGCTTGGACCTCGACTCCATCGAATCCTGTAGTAGCAGTTGTAGAAATTAATAGCAGCAGTAGAGTGATAGATGATGAAAAAATGATTTCCGGTCCTTTGTATGCAGCACAGATTTGTAATCTTATATCCCATTATCTAATTTTTGTAGATTTTGGGATGTGTTTTTCAATAATATATCATATTTATAGCCTTTTATAAAAAAAAGAAGAAGAATATATGCTTACCGGCTTCCATGGCATTGCAGGCAGCAAGTCTAAAATCATTGATTAAACAAGTGATATCATCTGTTGTGAGTTGATGAGGAGACAATTCACTCTCAATATTTGGTAACGAATCTTTTTCCCCAGCCACATGCATCAAGCAATAAATTCATCGGTCAGCGCAATATCATGAAACAATAATCCGAATAGGATCTTAGCTAGTAATTGAATTCCACTAGTCATAGTACTTAATTGGCTAAACAATATTTTTTTAAAGTAATTCACTTGAAAGTACGTACTCCCTCCTTTCTAAAAGATTTATTCTACTCCAAAACCAAAACTAGAGATACATTCAATTTTATTTTAGAATTTCTTCATTTATGCAAGGTAGGTAATGTTTGCAATATGCTTGGTATTACTTAAGGTGTATCTGTAATTTCAAAGCCTAACTTAATTTGAGGAAGAAAATATACACAAATGAAACATGAGGGTAAAATACAAATAATCCATTATGAATAATTAAATCTTACCGCATGAATATAAATGGCTTTCCCAGTCAAAAATCAATTTATTTTGATTATAATCAGGAGATACGTGGCCCGTATGCCAAAGCTGACAAAAGAATACACCACCCTTCTCATGCACAGCATTTACAATTGGTTTCCATGCTTCCACTTGCTCCTTTGTCCATATTCCAGGCATATTTGGGAACCTTCAATTCAGTCCATATTCCAGGTGATCGATAAATTAAGTTAAATCAATTGAGAGAGAATCATTTCACGACTGACTATAAATAAAAACCTATGAAATCAAAACGTATAATTAAAGGCTAAATACAGTCTACTAAATAAAGTATCATCATATTTATGATTAGGTCCCCAAAGAATTTGGGCTTCACTTTACTAAATCAAATGTCTAATTTGATACAATTTAACTCTCAATTTCAGAATCCGACCAAAATTGACTAGAACACTTAATTTTCTGACCAGATAAGAATTGTATACGGTTTGACCGTATAGATTACGGACTAATAACACTTATGTTACATTAAGTACCACCAAATTCACAATTTACTACATCAAGTATCTAATTCGTATAAATATTTATTTTGACGTATTAAATCTGTATAAATCCTTATAAATAATTATTATATGTTAAATTATTAAAATTAAATATTAATACAAAGATTAGCAAATATAATTTTTTATTTTAATTTTTTTAAAAAGACTTAATACCAAAAAATAATAAACTTTTAAACATACAAATTATATTTTTAACACGAATAACATTAAACTTTTAAATAATTGGCAAAAGTGCCCAAAATTTAATTAATTAAATAATACTCTTTTTATATTGAAAGAGCATACAAAAGGAGGAGAAAAAAATTGAAAGAAAAAAAAATGACCCATTTGTTATCTCTCATCTCTAGCTCCCTCTTCCTTAATCATCAAATTGTTTTGTTCCTTCAAATTTGAAAATTTCAATACCTTGGCGATTACATCAAGTATCTTTGATTAACTTAAGCGAAAATAACTTGAAATTTTATGTTAATTCAAAGACTTTTCTAAATGGAAAAAGACTAATTATCGCCACTAAAAGAAGAGAGGAGATTGTGTGCAAAAAGTTACTCCTCCGTCCCATAGTTATGGTGATTTTTCGTTTTGAGATGTCCCAATATATAGGCTACTTACTTATTTATAAAATTTAGTTGGTTCATTGTTTTACTTTTATGCTCTTATAATAAATATTCAACCATTACTTTCTTTTTTGAAGAAACAACATTCGATGTCATTATTTTTATCAACACATTTAATGTTTTTTTGTATTCTCTTTGGTTAAAGTTTATGGATTTTTAATGGTTAGTACACGTCAATCAATGAAATTGAGAATTCCAGTGTGATAAGTAAGGAGTAATTAACTTATTCATTAATTCCGTATTAAGGGGTATATGTGAAAAATTTATGTTAAAAATTGCCACTTAACTGATTTTCTTAAACTATGTGTCAAAAGAAATCAGCCTATAACTATGGGACGGAGGGAGTAGTTGCAAAGACAAAAGATACATCAGACGACATAGATAATGTATTTTAGTTTTGGAAAATGAGTAGTTTTTATTTAGTTAAAAGATTCTTCAAATAAATAGCAGTTAATTAGTTTATCCAACAACATTGTCTTTTCGTCCGTTTTTCATTTTATTCTTCAAACAAACAATAGTTAATATACATATATTGTATTTATAAAAAAAATCTAATTTTAAAATTGTATCTATAATTTAACAAATTGTATGTATAGATTTTACAACTTAAATCTTGCAAATTATAAATTATATCATAAATTATAAAGTTTACGTCTTAAAATTTTCAAATTATATCACAACTTAAATTTTATAAATTGTATTTATAATTTTATTTATAAATATTTATAATTTTAATTGTATTTATAATTTTATCTAGTATTTCTCTGAGTATTAGTTACTTTTTTAAAGGGCTAAAAATTATTATATTTATACTTTTTTTTCTTTGGGAACCGAATCATGAATATAGTGCTACTTGATGTAGCAGGCGTAAATAGTCTTTTTTAAATTAAGTCAAAATAGTATATTTATACGGTCAACTCCAGTATTAAATACACAAGATCGGATCGAATTTTTGAGCGGAATCGAGTATTAGTTAAATTATGGCGAATTTTGAAATTGGGAGCTAAATTGAATCAAATTAGACTTTCGATGTAATAAATTGTAAGACTAAATTTTTCGGTAGAATTATGAATTTGATGATACTTCATGTAATAGAAGTGTAATATGTCTTATAATTAATGTTATCTCACATTATCTCTTCGTACGTAATTATGTTTTTTTTCTATTTTCTTCAATTTCTACATGTCTTATTAGCCATCAATATATATATATATATATATATATATATATATATATATATATATATATATCATCTCTAGGTTTGTGTCATCGTTTGTGTGGAGCTAGCCTACATGTTTAGATAATTCCACCAAAAAGTTTTGTAAGTTTTCTACAAAATTTGTTTCCTTTTCTAAATTCATATTCTTGTGAAAATAATAATAAAGAAATTAAAAATTACCCTTGGGAAATGTCACATGCTCCATTTGATTCAGAAATTAGAAGACCTCCTTTGGTTGTACGCTGAGAGTAGTACTCAATGGCATGTGGCTGTGGAACATTTCTGTAAGACCTACTTCTGGTCAATGATGGTAATATAACTCTGCAGCCAAATTATAAAAAAAAAATTTAATATGATTTTAAGGAAATGAATATATATTAATACTTCGAAACAAAACATCTTGACTTTAATTTGTTGATATGCATTAAAAAAGTTTGACAAATATAAAATGAAACTCTCATATATATGTAATAGAATGTGCGTGTTTGTGTCTGTGTCTGTGTATATGTAGGAATTCTCATCCATTATTTACATATTCATGAAATAGATTATGCTTTAAAAATGCTTGTATACATACACAATTAGTAGAAAACTGGGGAATACATACCTATGGGATAGGTTGAATCTTCCCATTTTATAGGGAGCAAGGAGAGGATTGGTTTTGGAGATGTTGGCAGCTTCCATCTTTAATTTCTCTTTCTGTCTGCTAGGTATTATCACAACCCAACCACTTCTATTTATACACACACAATATTCAATTTATGAAGTATCAATTAATTAAACTAATTAACATATTTAAATATATATAATTGAGTCTCTTCATCTAATAGTATATCCATATAAGAAGCTGTGACGCCTCCAAAATCGGGACTATAGCATTATGTACTTTAAATTCATACATATAGCATTATGTAATTTTGTGTTCAAAATCTCCGTTTCGAACTCCGGACACCTTCGTTTTAACACTTTTATGTCTAATATAATTTTAAACGGGTTCGTGCATTTTATTTAACTTTATACCCGTTTTCATATTATTTCTCAACTTACGTTTGCGTAAACATGTAAACTTATGTTTACATTACATGTTTATTGTTTCCCTTACGCTCAAGATGAATTTTCATGGCAAAAAGTTGTTATATTACATTTTTACTTCCATCCCGGTGTCTTGCTACATGTCAAATCATTAAAGCTAACCAAAAATCGCATCGTGGAACCAATCGCCAAATGCATTTAATCTTTCGCTAGCAATTTGGGCCTCAGCGATAACCTGCGTGGCTCAACAAGACTTGGCGTTGGTTTGGTCGATCCCCTTGCTTTGACACTCGTTTAAGTGATGTTATATCTTTTAAACCACTCGTTCATATGCTTTGAATTTTGGATATGTTTTAGGTAGTATATCCATCTAATTATAAAAATTATAATCCAAACATTACAAGAAACTCAAATTGCCAAAACCAATTTGGGTAAACTATCTCTGACAACACGGTTGCAGGATGGCGTCTTGGCGTCTTGTTGTGTGTGTAAGATGCCCGATTAAATTCTTGCCCCCATAACGAAATGCCTAGTTTGCACATTTTTAACTTTTCGCTCGTAGTTCGGATTCCAACCAAATTTTGATATGATATAAATACTATAGTAAACTATTTTTATAAAATACAAACCACCCATTTCGGACCTCATAATGACCTAAAAACAGGCTCAAAAATGTCCACTCAATGCTTTTCAAAAAAATTTCCAGCCTGACCTTGTTGCGCTAAAACAGTCATAACTTCTTCGTGTCAAAACATTTTTGAGTGATTCTTAAGCCCATGCGAAGCTAACTTTCGGGACTACAACTTTTATTCTTTGACAATTTTCAAATTCTAAACACAGAATTCCAGAAAATTCGTGTAAGGGGTTGCTTCGAATCTGTTTTCCAGATTTTTGGCAGATTCGACGCGACTACTTTGAACTGTCATAACTCCTTGCTCCGAAGTCGGAATTAGTCCGTTTTAGAGTCCATAGAAAGCTTATTCAGTGTACTATACTTCCTCAAAAGCCCAGAATTTTCTGAAAAATATAGCTAGCCCCGAATTTGTCCTTAGGGTCAGCAGTCCACAATTTTTTGGTTTTTGTTTCTTCAAACTTCCCAACGGTTAGCGTAACTTTTGCTATACAAGTCTGAATGACTTCGAGACCTTGCTATAAGGTACATTAATACAAGCAAGTTCGTCCCAAAAAAAACATGTGGTGGTTCATTGTCCATAATTAATTATTTTATCACAATGAAATTCTCCATCAATTGCAATTCCATTTCCCCAAGTAACAAAATATTGTTGATATTTACTCCTTCATTCTGCTGTACACGTGAAATGATTGAGCATCTAGTAGGATCACTAGCCTCACACTTGTTGGGCAGTATAATATGGCTAACAACTCATCTAAGAGAGACTCTTCAGACCAATTGTTTAACCATGAAACTGGGGCCCTAGAACTATATATAATATCAAGCTTATTAAGTAGGTAGTGGGCACCCCAATTTAAGAGAACGTGACAAGTACTTCTGTTAATAGTCTCTATATTACTATCAAGGGTCACACCTTGTTTTGATTCACTTAATAAACTTGGGTTATCGTATAACCCATGTATACATGTCATCTTGCCCAAAATATAAGCTAATTATCAAGTTTTAACATAACAACCTTTTAAAGGCAAAACTTCACACACCTTGAAGGTGTACTTTCAAGAAACAAAACTCATAACCATTTAAAGATAATTAAGCCAAGATTTTTCTTTAATTCTTCTTCCTTATTACTTTACACAACAACTACTAATCCACTTACATATCTATTCACAATCCAAGCACAGATTTAACGCTAATTACAATACTTCTAATAAAATAATTGAAACATAGAACTTACCTTGTAAAGCTTAATTTTGCTGAAATAATGACTTAAACAATTAGTAACCCTTTCGGGTGCTATAGAGCTTAAAAACTAATGAAGAAAGGAAACTGGAACGGATGGAGAAGAGAGGAGTGAGAGATGAGAAAGCTGAATATGATTATTGTTTTTCCTTAGTTATCGGTTTCAAGCTTAGTGTCCTTTCTACAGCCTAATTTGGTGCCACCACCGCTTGCATATATTGACTCATCACTTGAGCTCAAATTCTTATTCTCAAAGACTTAATTCCAATATGCATACTACATACATATTTTACCATATTCTCATTCTTATTCTTATATTCTTATAATATATATAATGCATATATCTTTGCATTATATATATATATATATATATATATATATATATATATATATATATAATATTCTACTTTTAATACCTACATAAAAATAATTTGTGTACCCCACCATTTACCACAATTGAATATTTATATATTTTTAATCATATATAAAAAATTATCTTACTAATTAAGGAATTAATCCATAATTAGTTTAACATTTTTTATAACGAATCTCCACTTCAATCAATTAAATATTTTAAATAATTCCTTTAATTTATACAATTAATATATAGTATAAATTAAATTCAACTTACTCATTCTCTCCATAAATTATTTTCAAACAATTTATTTATATATTAAATATATAATTTAATATATTCAAATATGAATTTAATTTACTAGCTGGTTGATACCAATATACATATTTTATATATTGGATCTCATCTCATATTTTTATTTTATATCATTTGGTATAATATCATATATCCAATTATTTTCTTTCCATTCTATAAATTGTCTTCACAATTTATTTAAGCGTAATAAATATATTAATATATATTCACTACATTAAATACATGCATACATTACACTATATGATTTCTTCAATAAAATAGTGGTTATACATGAAGTATATTTAATGCCACCAATTTACCACATTAAAATAATTTAATATTATAAATTATTTTAATTCTACCAAACCATCTCATTTCCTTTAATAAATTGTCCATATAATAAATATATAATACCAATATATTTATTAAGCATAACATCACATATTGCATAGTTCTTACTCATTTATGCAATATTATATCACATAACATATCATTTAATAAGAATTTTTATTTGTTAATTCTTATTTTAATATTCTCAAAAATTTGGGTTATCACAAGAAATATCGCATAATTTCTTATTATGTCATTATTATTGTGGGCCCATGTGCAAAATTAGGGTTCACATGACCTAATTAAATTAAATGCACAATTAGGGTTCCACGACCTCATGAAATGCACAAATTAGGGTTCGCGATAACCTAATTGAATGAAAGGCAGGAAGTCGAAATAAAGGTCTTAGGCAGAGAGAAGCCTCACGTGTCCCGGCGAGGAAGGCTCGTGGAGGCAACCTCGTTTTGGGAATTGATTGAGGATTGGATTGGTGGCTAAAAGGACAAGGCAATATGGGCAATATTCTAATGACTAAAGGGAATTTCTGGAATTTCCACAAAGCATGTGACTTCTTACATGACTACTTTCCGAAGAACCTATAAATACCCCTTCCATTCCATTGGGAAGGGACTTCTCTCGAGACTCAAGACTTGGACTCTTGGAAGATCAAAGGGACCCTTTTGGTGACTTAAAGGCTTGGAGATTCCACCTAAAAGCACTAAAGGGGTTTGGACATTCTCTCAACTCGAAGGACTCAAGAAGGCTCTTGGAATCCCTGTTACCCTAACACGGTTCCCGGATTCTAGGAGTTCTACCACGCGTCGTTGGAGTAATCGCCCACCTGTCGTTCTCCCCTCTTCAATCAACCAATCAATTCCGTGTTCTTCGTAGATTTCTCTCCTCCTCAGCCAACACGAAACCCTAACCCTAGCAAGGTACGATTTCCTTGCCTACATTTATTCGGGCAACTCTGTTGGGGAGGTGTAGAATTCGTGAAAGGTATGCCCACAACTCGAAGTGGGAGAACAATAGGAAGATCTTTACCAACAAATAGCATTACCTCACCGGGTCCGGTTCAAGGCAAGCAAGTCAAGCTTTCAGGCGTAAATCTAAATCTCGATCAACATATCCACGAAGGCGCATCTTGGAAGGAAGTTCAACATCACCATACATGGTTGATCAACAATCGGCCGAATGTCAAGCGAAGACGGTAGCGGGAAGTCAAATCCGGGAAGAAAGAGGAGAAGCGAGCAAATGATGTGCAATTTGGAGATGCTCAAGGCATTGAAAGAAGCACATGAAGAACAAGGATGATGATGGCTATGATCTTTGGAGATGCGAGAGAAAGAAGAGGAAATGAGAAATTTCTGCCAACAGTTGATGCAGATTCCCGCTTTTAAAGCCATGTTCCCTGAAAATTTATAAGGAGAACTAGCAGGAGTGGAGGAAAACAACAACAATAGCAACAATAAGGATAATCAGACAACACCTCTATTGATGGAGAATCAGTTCGTTCCAATCATCCACTTGGAACCTCATAACAGTGGTGACGCGCCACAACCCAGACTGGAAGTCAGCCAGCCTAAGACAAACATCATTCCAACCACTATCCCCGTATTTTCACAAGTGCAGATGCCAATCATCCCAAGCCTCGTTCAACGAACCGGGCCACAAGCACAACCGATACAGAATTTACATGATGTCAGTATACATCAGCCAATTTATGTACCACAGAGAGTCCATACCGTGAGCCAATATGTGACAAAGGATGATATGATCGATGTAATCAATCAACTTCACAGGCAGACATCCCGACCTTCGGAGTTAGACTTTAGTCCACCTTACCCGGCACATATTCGGAGACAACCCTACCCGGCAGAGTATATTGAACATCCCCCGCAATTTTCAGAATACAACGGGGAGAAAGAAAACGCCAGGGAACATATTTCCGTGTTCGTGAAGTCGATGTCTCCGTGGTATTTGGGATATGATGAAGTGAACAACCACTACTTGTTGATGCGGAATTCAACAAAACCTTGACGGATAGTGCCTTCGGTTGGTACTACAATTTGGAGAAGGGGTCGGTCCATGATTGGGATGACCTAAAATTGTAATTTTTTAAGAAATTTTCTATGTGCAGAAACAGGTAACCATCATAGAGCTTATGCGATTCAAGCAGAAGCCATACGAGGAGCTGTCAGATTACGTGGATAGGTTCAGGGCCCAAGCACAGAAGTGTGCAGAGCCAATTGAAGAAAAGAACTTGGTTAACATATGCAACAATGGTGCTTTAGACGCCTTCAAGCCCCACCTCATTTACAAGGCGTGTGATTCATTTGCGACCCTCTCATCTTTTGCACAAGACTTGGGGGGAATCATGACATTTTCCACTACCATCGTACCATGGATACATGGAAGAAGCGAAGAAGACAAGAAGCGTGGCTTTGGTGGGTTCTCAGTCAAAACCACAGAGAGGCAAGAGGGAGAAGAATGAGAAATTTGAACGAAGTAGGGAAAAGCATGGGGACAGGTATACCAGAATGCCAGTTTCGGAGGCTATTATATGCAGCGAGAAGGCGTTCAAGAGCCTGTACTAACAGTGGGTCGAACACGGAGTGGTGAAACCTCCAAGGCCCCGGTCGGTTGTAACGGAAGAAATGAAAAGAAGACCAGACTTCTGTGTATACCACCAATCGCCAGGTATTCTACTATGGAACTGTTACAGTTTGCGAAGGATATACCATGAGAAAACTGGCGGCGGGAGAGATTGAACTAGGAGAAAAACGTGCAAGACTATCACCCATGGTGCAGTCCCGGAAGTCAAGAACTCAAAAACTGGCTCTACGTACCATCAAACAAACTCTGAACTACAGATGAATTAAAAATCCATCCAAGATGGTGGTCCACCAAAAATGGTGGTTTAAGTCCTCAAGAATATTCCTTGCCAAGTAAATTGGATGACCAAGGGAGGAGGCACAAGAATTGACGAATAATAAAAAAACCCACCCAAGATGGTGGTCCACTCTAAATGGTGGTCAAGTCCTCGTAGACTACACTTGCCAAGAAATTAGACGACCCAAGTGATGAGGCACCCGATTTCAAGTCCTAGTAGACTGCACTTGCCAAGAACTTGGACGACCCAAGTGACGAGGTACCTGATTTCAAGTCCTCGTAAAGTGGTGCATTTGCCAAAAAAAAAAAATTGGACGACCAGTGATGAGGCACCGAAAGTGTTACACTTTATCATCAAAAGTGAATGAGGCACCGATTATAAGCCCTCAGACCCGAAAAGTTATACTTTCAACTTTAATAAAAGTAATTGAGGCGCTTAAGTATAAGCCCTCAACCCCGAAAAAGTTACACTTTATCTCTAAAAGTGGTGAACGTTATGCTTTCACCGACAAAAGCAAGATTTATTATATGAAACGTTATGCTTTTCGTTAAAAGCAAATTTTATTATCAATAAATTGACAAACTTTCACTTATACTTGAACGTTTTTTTAAAATTTCTTAAAAAAAAAAGAAAAAAAATAAAGAAAAGAAAAGTATAGATTCAAGTGTTAGTTTGTATGAAATAAATGTACACGATCTTCTGATACAGGAAATGAAAAAAACTACGAAAGTTCATGATCGATCTAAAGGTCATGACCTGTCGAATTGAAGAGAGATGAATACCTAAAGCTTGGTCTTCGTGGCCATCAGGCCTTCAAGGCTATCAGCAGGTCTTCGAAGCTATCAGCAGGTAATTCAAGGCTATCTTCCGGTCTTCGATGCTATCAGGTCTTCGATGTTATCAGGCATTCAAAGCTATCAGCAGGGCTTCGAGGCTATCAAAAGGTCTTTGAGGCTATCAAGCCTTCAAGGCTTTCAGGCCGTCACGGACTTCTTGATTCTCAATGACTTCTTGATTCTAAAAAAAAAGAGAAATTTCAAGAGAGGGTAAGAAAGATTAGATTGAAGATTTTTAAAATATCTTAGGAGAGCTCCCCTAAGGCTCGCCCTTCTAGGGTTTTGCTCCCTAGAGGTTCCCCTCCCAGGACTTTCATTTTTGAGGCTTGCAAAACATCAAGCCTCGAAAAGTGTTCAGACACTGGAATCAAGACTTCAACACTTAATATTTTGTGCGATCATCTCACCAAAGGCGTGACTCACGCGCAGGGGGCAAATGCTTACTCGATAGATGACATAGACATCCTCCAGAGTAAAGGTGCATTCATCCCAAGCAGTGATGAATGTGCATATAGAAGAACACCATGGTCCTATTGGATACGAATGTTCTACATGCATTTGGATGCAAGAAGAATGTCGACTATCCACATAATCGGCATTCCCAAGTAGCTCATCGATTCAATGTTGCTATTCTTGAAGGTGGTTAGATGAATCGACAAGAAGTCATCCCAACCTCCACAAGCCATTGCAGTATATTGAAACAAGCCTTCCTTCTCCGGTGGAGGAAAAGTTGTATGCGGTCATAAGTGCGGACTTCTCCCAAAAGGCGTCGAAAAAGACCAAAAAAGGGAGCCCTTCCTCAATCATCGAGAGCAGGGCCTCCTTGGCGGTTTTCAAAGTCTGCGTAATGACCAACGGAGAGGGCACGCAAGCAAAAAAGAATTTAGCATAAGGGCTCTAAAGATCATATATAATTCCGTCTAAGCGTTGATTCCCCCAGGGTTCGTCCCCCTTGAGGTTTGGCCCCCTAGGTTCGGACCCCCTAGGGTTCGATCAATTGGAGTGGTTTCGCCGCATATAGAGCATTTTTTCTCCCTTCGTGTTTTCCTTGACAAGAACGTCAAATCTTTCTTTATTATCCGAGGGAAAAAATCGAGATGTAATCAAGGTAATGGGGCTCGGAAGACAAAAGAATGATTGGAGGGTCTTGAAGAAAAAAAAATAGCCTATAGGCTTCGGCCATGCATGTAGAAGCTTGACCCCCTAGGGTTGACCATGTAAAGCTTGGCTACTAGGGGTTGTTCCTTCATCCTTAAAAAAATAGCCTATAGGGGTTCTCGCCATGTGAAGCTTCGACCCCCTAGGGTTCGGCCGTATGAAGCTTTGACCACCTAGGGTTCATTCTTCATACCTCCAAGGTCCTGTCGCTCCACGAATCAACTGCTTGGAACGAATCCTTTTTCGTCGCGAAAAGTATAACCTTCCTCTAATGAATTCCGAGGGAAAAACCAAGATATAATCAAGGTAATGGGGCTCGGAAGACAAAAGAAAGATTAGAGGTGTGACGCCCCCAAAATAGGTATACATCACCCATTCTGAGTTGTCAATACATGGTACAGAAACAACTACAACTTTATTATTACAATGAAGAAAGCTGTGAGTTTGAATACAAATATTATCTTCTAGACAATATCTATACTCAAATAAATCCTCATCACATTTATTGATACATTATTTTACAAAAATGGTGAGGATTACTAAACAATTCTTTCTAAAACCTTCATTCCATACCCAGGCTGCGTACTCATTTATATTCTCGCCTCCTAAGAAGAAAAATAGAACAAAAAGGAAAAGGGTGAGCTCAACTAGCCCAGTAAAGAATATTATGACTAAGATAATATACAACAAATTACCGTTAGTCTTCAACAGGAAAAATCTAATAGAATACAATAGACAACAAATTTTAAATCAATATTCGCAATGAAATAATAATTCATTAGAAGAGTTAAGTAGAGAATGCAAACTACTATCTTCTATGTATGAATTTAAAAGTTCATAAATCTATCTTTTATCCTGTAACATCAATCAATATACATACGGAATCAAATATTCATCTTTGCACTACTGTGCCAAAGATATTCATCGATTAGTTATGTTCATCTAAACACTGCTCATCTTTGCACTTCACGGCCAAAGATATTCTTGAAATCATTCATTTGCACTCTGAGGCCAAAGATATTCCATAATATCATCATTTAAGACCGAAGATGATGAAAAATATTTTAAAGAAGCGAATCCGGTGAAACAAAATGACAAGGATTAAGGATTAAGGATTCGTACTTTGTTTTATCCATGTTCAAAAATACCTCAAAAATAATCATAGTGGTGTAAAATTCAAGAATGATCAAAACATGGATACAATCAAAGCTAGTATCCGAATAGATATTTTGGACAAAAAGAAGAAATTTTATTTTTTGGTGAATAAGTGTCGATATCGTGAATAGTAACTCAGACACCAAAAGATAGAAATTTCAAAAAAAAAAATATCTTCACGCTTCGCTTAAATAGTACTCGTGAATAGTAACTTCGTGAATAGTAACTCATGAATAGTAACTCGTGAATAGTAACCCGACATAAAAAAGTTCCAAATTTGATAAAAAGTTCCAACCAATATTTCAAAGATAATGATATTGAAGAAATAATATCATTTGAGAAGAAAATAACACCCTTACCTCGAAAGATTAGTACTTTCTAAATTTGGAATAAGGGTATAGTCTTTGAAGGAACTTACACGAATCTAAAAATACTCAAAGTATACTCAAAATACTCACAAGAATATTTCGATAATATAGAGAGAAAACTTGGATTTACGGTGTGATTTTCAATTCTAACCTAAGACCTATTTATAGGAAAATCTTAGAACACCAAAGCGAGAAAATTTAATAAAATATTAATATATATTATAAATTTCCTACGCCAACCTTTCAAGAACTGAATTCAGCTCATTCAACACACATGTGTAACACACCATAATGAAAAAAACGTTTTTGTTATTTAAAATATTTTAAACTTCCAAAAATCAATTATTTCGGAGCTTCGGAACTTCAATAATTCATAATAAATAGCCCTTTTATCAGAAAATTCAAATCTTGCGAGTTTTTATAGGAAATTCAATTCTCTACAACTTTGCAGAAGAAAGTTTTTCCGAATTCCAAACAGAAATTGACCGAAATCCACAAGCGGCGATTTTTAAATTTATAATCAAATTTCGGTCGATAAATGGGGTCCATCGACATGTTTAACATGTTTTAAACATTTATTGCAACAAAAATACTCTTCCTCCTCGTATACTCATATATCCCACATTCGTTGTAAAAATATCACCATTATTATATTATTAAAATATAATAATATATTTAAATGAATTATTTTATCGGAAAAGATAAAATTTCAATTTTCAACAATTGTCACAATAAAAATTTTCTCCATCTATATCCACATAAAATCAATATTTTTCTCATCATATGAATCAATAATTAATTATTCACAAATAATATTACAGTAATCACAATATTGACAACCATGCAGGTTCCAAGGAAGAGGGGCTTTCAATAAGAATTTCTCCATCTTGGCGCAATTAGGTGACCAAACCTCTCCTTGATGCGAACTTTCTAGACATTGCCAATAATGTTATCTAATAATATTATTCGGATAATATGAATTATTGCTTCGATAATGAAAAATAATGTAATGACAATTATTGGAACAACAAAGAATATAAAATATCAACGCAAGCAATTATTAAATCAATAAAATCTTGAATAAGAATTATCGTAACCATTATTGAGTAGTGCCTTCTTACGTAAGAATCAATAATTGGTGCAATACTGGTGTCTTCTTGTGTTTTAACCACCGAGTATTTTAACAATGATAATTGAATAACTACGCCGTTTTTTAAACAACTTATTTTTGTCATTTTCTTTATCCAATCGCTTTCCGTTATGGGGCCCACACATGGCTGCGCCGTCGTACGAATATTCCCCGACAGCAATGAATATTTTATAACCACTTGCTTATTTTGAAATATTGTGTATTTTACCCCTAACTATCCACATTAATCAAATCAACCCTTACTATTTCAAAATAATAAATAGAGAAAATTAAATTTCATTAATAATAAGTTGGGGTCTTACAACCTCCCCTCCTTATGAAATTTCGTCCTCGAAATTGACGACGATACTGGTGTTTGAAAAGGTGAGGATACCTCGCTTTCATTTCCGTTTCCAATTCCTGGGTCATTTCTCTAAAGCATGATTCCTCCACAAAACTTTAACTTGTGGTATGACATTTCTTGCGTAGGACATGCTCCTTCCTATCTAAGATCTTGACAGTACCTCCTCATACGTTAAGTCTTCTGGCTATCTCGTCCCGGTTCTAACTCAATAACGTGGTTTGGGTCTTTCACATATTTACGAAGTACAGATATGTGAAACACATTATGAACACGAGACATACTCGGAGGTAACGCGAGTCTATAGGCTACATTTCCTACTCGGTCAAGAATTTGAAATGGACCAATTAATCGTGGATTGAGCTTTCCTCTCTTCCCAAATCTTGTAACTCCCTTCCATGGAGCAACTCGCAACAATACATGATCCCCTACACTAAATTCTACGTCCTTTCGATGAAGATCCGCATAACTCTTTTGTCGATCTTGTGCCATTTGTATACGTTGTCGAATCATTTGGATCTTTTCGGTAGTCATACGTACTAACTCGGGTCCCAACAATGTTGCTTCACCCACCTCATCCCAAAATATTGGAGAACGACATTTTCGTCCATATAATGCTTCGAATGGAGCCACACCTATACTTGCCTGATAACTGTTGTTGTAGGAGAATTCCACCAATGGTAAATTATTATCCCAACTACCCTTGAAGTCTAGGACACAGAGTCTTAATAGATCTTCAAGAGTTTGAATAGTCCTCTCTGATTGTCCGTCCGTTTGGGGATGGTATGCCAAACTAAATCGCAAACTGCGCCCATAGCTTTTTGCAAGCTAACCCAAAATCTTGAAGTGAATCTTGGGTCACGATCCAAACTATGGATATAGGCATGCCATGCAACCTCACAATCTCATTCACGTCACATACTAGCAAGACGTTCAAGTGAATAAGTCTCCGTGACGGCAAGAAATGAGCAGACTTGGTTAATCTATCAACAATAACCCAAATAGCATTGATGCCACGAGAAACCGTAGGAAGACCCAGAACGAAATCCATGGTAATGTGTTCCCACTTCCATTTTGGAATCTCAAGTGGTTGCAACGGACCCTTAGGTACTAGATGTCTCGCCTTTACATGTTGACAAGTTAAACACATTGAGATAAACTTTGCAATCTCTCTCTTCATATTGCTCCACCAAAATGTATGTCAAGATCACGATACATTTTAGTACTTCCAAGATGGATTGCAAATGGTGTATTGTGTGCCTCCATCATAATCTTGTACTTCAAATCGTAGTCGTTAGGAACACAAAGTCTAGAGTGGACTCAAGTATTCCTTCTTCATCAATTCTCGCTTTGGAATAGCTCCTTCTTGTACTTTCTTCTTCATACGATCACCCGGATTCGGTGGCTTGAAGCAACCTTAACTTTTTTCTATTAAAGTTGGCTCTACGCGTATACTTGACATCATCGCACTCGTTCTCGTGCATATGATCTTCTACTCAACGCGCGTCCACTACCACGTTCGCTTTTCAGGATGGTATTGAATAGTGTGGTCGTAGTCTTTCAATAGCTCGAGCCAACGTCATTGCCGCGATGTTGAGTTCTTTTGAGTGAAGAAATATTTAAGGCTTTTATGGTGCGAATATATCTCCACTTTCTCCCCCATATAGATAGTGCCTCCATATCTTTAAGCGAAAAACATCGGGCCGCTAACTCTAGATCATGAGTAGGATAATTCCTCTCATACTCTTTTAAGTTATCGCGAGGCATAGGATATGACTTTCCCACGTTGCATGAGAACACATCCTAACCCTTTGCACGAAGCATCATTTGTAGATAACAAATCCATCCGAACCAGATGGTATTGTTAGAAACACAGTGCCAAAATAAGTCTCCTCTTAAGCTCTTGGAAACTCTTCTAGCATTCTTCGCTCCAAATGAATTTTGTATCCTTCCGAAAGTTATTTGGGTTAATGGAGTAGCGATCGAGAAAACCTTCCACGAATCTCCGATAATAACCAAACTAAGCCCAAAAACTACGTACTTGGGCCATCGACTTGGTTGCTCCCAACTGTATTGCTTCAATCTTCACCGGATCAACAGATACTCCATGTTTCGACACCACGTGCCCAAGGAATGCTACTTCCTCAAGCCGAACTCGCATTTCTTCAATTTGGCATATAGTTTGTTTTCACGAAGCCTTTGGAGTACCAAACTTCAAATGGTGCTCATGATCTTCACGACTTTTGGAATATATGAGGATGTCATCAATAAAAACAACAACGGCCCGATCCAAATATTCCTTGAATACTCGGTTCATCATATCCATGAAAGCAGCAGGAGCATTAGTCAATCTAAAAGACATGACTAAGAATTCATAATGCCCGTCTAGGGAGTTCTAAAGGCAATCTTTGGAATATCCTCGCTTTTAATCTCAAATTTGATGATATCCGAGCTAAGATCGATTTTGAAAAGAATTGTGCCCCTTGCGGTTGGTCAAACAAGTCATCAATACGAGGTAGAGGATACCTATTCTTTATGGTGACATGGTTTAATTCCCGATAGTCAATACAAAGTCGCATACTCCCCGCTCTTTCTTCTTTACGAATAAAATAGGAGCACCCCAAGGAGATGTACTTAGGACGAATGAAACCGATGTCCAACAATTTCGTAGTTGGACCTTTAACTCGAAGTTCAATAGGAGCCATTCGATATGGGGTTTTAGAAATGGGCTTTATACCGGGTTCAAGATCAATAAAGAATTCAACTTCACGTTCGGGGTAGGCATCGGAAGTTCTTGAAATATCGTCGGGAAAGTCAATAACAACAGAATATTATTCAAATTTGGCGTGTCTTTATTCAAATCCATAACATGGGCTAAGAAAGCTTGACATCCGCTTTTTTCAATAAACGAATAGCTTTATGATTAGATATAGCGTTGATTGATTTTAATGGTTTAGTTGCTTGAATTAATTGCATAAATGGTAGGTTAGGAATATGAAAACTAACAACCTTACGAAAACAATCAATTTTGGCATGATGAGTAGTTAACCAATCAATCCCTAAAATCACATCAAAAGCAAGTATCTTTAAAGAGATAAGGTCAACGGTAAGGTAATGGTGCCAACTTGAATCAAACAAGATTTATAAGCAGTGGATGTGATGAAAGTTTCTCTAACGGAGTTTCCACAGATAGTCAAAGTCTAATTTCTCCTGAGTCAAGTTTAAGCGTTGAGCACAAGCAGGAGAGATAAATGAATGGGTAGACCCAGTATCAAGTAAGGTATAAACTTCGCAAGAATTTATAAATAGCTTACCCCGTGATCACCTCGTTTGGGTTCTCGCATTTTGACCCGATCCACAACAAACGCTCTTCCGGAATCGTTGACTTTGACTTTTCCGGGATGATCTTTTGAGTCACCGTCCTCATTGAACTAGGTTTCTGCCATCTGCATAATCTCGAGCGATATGTCCTTCCTTTCCACAATTATAGCATACCTTGAACTGTTGTGGGGCGGTTTGATCGATATGTCCCTCTTTCCGCATTTAGTAGCATATAATGGGTGGTCATTCTCCTCCTTAGAACGGGCTTCACGCAAGACTGTCGTCTTCACATGGTCGTTGTTAAATCTCCTCTTTTAAAATCTCCTCCTCGACTCGCTTCTTCTATTTTCATGGCTATGATTACCACCAGAGTGATTACCATTTTTGTCCGCTTTTTCTTTCTCCATTTGGTTATCGTTGTTTTGTTGATCGCTATCGTGGTACGATCCCGATTGTGGTCCCTTGGTTGACCGTACTCGTTATCTCGCTCTAATAATTGAGCCACATTTACAACATCTGAAGAGAGAAAGTTTATGAGAAATGAGATCTTCGACGTATGTCGGGTTTCAAACCTCTAAGAAACATCCGCGTCATACACGCCTCATTCTCCACCAAATGAGGTGCAAACACGGATAACTCGCAAACTTTGCCTCGTCTTCGAGACACCGTCATGTTGTTTTGCTCTAATCGATGAACTCCACTTCCTTCATATATTTAACACTTTCGGAAAGTATTTGTCATTAAATAGTTCTCAAACGTTTCCCGGGACATCTTTGAAGTGCGGTGGATGGGTACGCTTCACAGACTCCCACCGAAGAGTCCGCCTCGCCATTTTAACATAAAGGTGGCGAATGGAACCTTCGTTCTCCGTGCATCCCAAGACATCGAATATCTTGGTAATTTGCTTGACCCATGTTTCGCCATGATCGGATCCGGCTTTTCCTTAAATTCGGTGGTCCCAACTCTTTGAACTCGCTTGGTTGTGACAACCCGTGAATTGCTATCATTTCCTCCTGTATTTTGAACACGAGTCTCCTCAAATTCGATTTTTGCATGAACTGCAAAAAGCTTCTAAACATCCCCTCGTTCATCATTTGCTCGGTGGTGTTATTCACGGGAGGAACATTGTCACTGTTGCACGTTTTTCCTCGTTGGTGAGTACAAAGCGTCTCCACGGCCTCATTTCCATTGTTAATATTCTCGGTTGACATTCTCAAACACCATCATAAAACAAGGGTTAATTAAGGAAATCAATATATCACATAATATCCTTATATACCGACCAACTAAAAAATAAGCTTAGGTAGGACACACTAGCGAAGGATTTACTCGTCTCTCCCTCCTAGTTCTATTCCTCGATCTCCGCCGGAGATCATATCCCTAAGCTCGATACCAACCGTGACGCCCCAAAATAGGTATACATCACCCATTCCGAGTTGTCAATACATGGCATGTAAACAACTACAACTTTATTATTACAACAAGAAAGCTGTGAGTTTGAATACAAATATTATCTTCAAGACAATATCTATACTCAAATAAATCCTCATCACATTTATTGATACATTATTTTACAAAAATGGTGAGGACTACTAAACAATTCTTTCTAAAACCTTCATTCCATACCCGACTGCATTTCATTATATTCTCGCCTCCGAGAAGAAAAATGGAAAAAAAGGAAAAGGGTGAGCTCAACTAGCCCAAGTAAAGAATATTATGACTAAGATAATATACAACAAATTACCGTTAGTCTTCAACAGGAAAAATCTAATAGAATACAATAGACAACAAATTTTAAATCAATATTCGCAATGAAATAATAATTCATTAGAAGAGTTAAGTAGAGAATGCAAACTACTATCTTCTATGTATGAATTTAAAAGTTCATCGTCTATCTTTTATCCCTGTAACATCAATCAATATACATCCGGAATCAAATATTCATCTTTGTACTCATGTGCCAAAGATATTCATCGATTGGTTATGTTCATCTAAACACTATTCATCTTTGCACTACGGCCAAAGATATTCTTCAGAAATCATTCATCTTTGCACTACTGGGCCAAAGATATTCCATAATATCATCATTTAAGATCAAGATGATGAAAATATTTTTAAAGAAACGAATCCGGTGAAACAAAATGACAAGGATTAAGGATTAAGGATTCGTACTTTGTTTTATCCATGTTCAAAATACCTCAAAAATAATCATAGTGATGTAAAATTCAAGAATGATCAAAACATGGATACAATCAAAGCTAGTATCCGAATAGATATTTTGGACAAAAAGAAAAAATTTATTTTTGGTGAATAGTCTTAGTATCGTGAATAGTAACTCGACACCAAAAGATAGAAATTTCAAAAAAAAAACATCTTCACGCTTCACTTAATAGTACTTTCGTGAATAAGTAACTCATGAATAGTAACTCATGAATAAGAACTCGTGAATAGTAACCCGACATAAAAAGTTCCAAATTTGATAAAAGTTCCAACCAATATTTCAAAGATAATGATATTGAAGAAATAATATCATTTGAGAAGAAAATAACACCCCTTACCTCGAAAGATTAGTATTTAAATTTGGAATCTAGGGTATAGTCTTTGAAGGAACTTCAGACCGCCTAAAAATACTCAAAGTATACTCAAAATACTCACAAGAATACTCGATAATATAGAGAGAAAACTTGAGTTTCGGTGTGATTTTCAATTTAACCTAAAGACCCTATTTATAGGAAAATGCTTAGAACACTAAAAAGCGAAAATTTAATAAAATATTAATATATATTATAAATTTCTACGCCTAACCTTCCAAGAACTGAATTCAGCTCATTCAACACACACATGTAACACACCATAATGAAAAAAACGTTTTTGTTATTTAAAATATTTTAAACTTCCAAAAATCAATTATTTCGGAGCTTCGGAAATTCAATAATTCATAATAAATAGCCCTTTTATCAGAAAATTCAAATCTCGCAAGTTTTTATAGGAAATTCAATTCTCTACAACTTTGCAGAAGAAAGTTTTCCAATTCCAAATGTAAATTGACCTAAATCCACAAACGGGCGATTTTACAGGCTATAATCAAATTTCAGTCAATAAATGGGGTCCACCGACATGTTTAACATGTTTTAAACATTTATTGCAACAAAAATACTCTTCCTCCTCGTATACTCATATATCCCACATTCGTTGTAAAAATATCACCATTATTATATTATTAAAATATAATAATATATTTAAATGAATTATTTTATCAGAAAAAGATAAAATTTCAATTTTCAACAATTGTCACAATAAAAATTTTCTCCATCTATATCCACATAAAATTAATATTTTTCTCATCATATGAATCAATAATTAATTATTCACAAATAATATTACGTAATCACAATATCGACAACTGAGGCGGTTCCTGGAAAGAGGGGCTTTCAATAAGAATTTCTCCTCATCTTGGCAAGCAATTAGGTGACCAAACCTCTCCTTAGACAGAACTTTCTAGACATTGCCAATAATGTTATCTAATAATATTATTCGGATAATATGAATTATTGCTTCGATAATGAAAAATCTTGTGTAATGACAATTATGGATCAACAAAGAATATAAAATATCAACGCAAAGAATTATTAAATCAATAAAATATGAACAAGTAATTATCGTAACCATTATTGAGCAATTGCCTTTCTTACGTAAGAATCAATAATTGGTGCAATACTGTGTCTTCTTGTGTTTTAACCACCGAGTATTTTAACAAAGATTAATAAGAATAACTACGCCGTTTTTTAAACAACTTATTTTTGTCATTTTCATTATCCAATCGCTTTCCGTTATGGGGCCCACACATGGTTGCGCCGTCATACGAATATTCCCCGACAGCAATGAATATTTTATAACCACTTGCTTGTTTTGAAATATTGTGTATTTTACCCCTAACTATCCACATTAATCAAATCAACCCTTACTATTTCAAAATAATAAATAGAGAAAATTAAATTTCATTAATAATAAGTTGGGGTCTTACAAGAGGTACCTAAAAAAAAAATTCCATGTAGCAGTCGGATGGTTCACAGATACTGCAGATCAAGCGACTCCTCAATTTGGCGGTTTTTTGGGATCTACCCAAAGGGATCCACCCAAAGCAGGTGCAAGAAGGTTTATTCCGTCTCCTACAACCGTTGACATTGTTTCTGGTTGTTTTGCTGTCAGAGGATAAGGAGGTTCCGGTGGGCCAAAGCATAGGAGGTGTCGCTTTGTCTGTTGCTATGGAAAGGCTCCTTCAGAAAATTATTGTTGTGATTTTCATCACCGCTTTAATGCTCGGTCCAGACCTTAACTTGTTTACCATCTCGAAAGAAGATTTGAGCCTTGCAATTTCATTGGGTTCGGTTCGTCCAGTTTATGCATGGTGTGGTTGAACAAGATTTACAAATTGTATTTTCCCGAGGAGTCCAAATTAAAGTGGATGATTAAACTTGAGAGCGCATTGTATCACAATTTCATTTTCAGACCACGAGGAGCCTTTGGACGAATGTTTTCTCATTGAATCATTGTGCCGAATCACTTGGGTAATGTCAGGATCGGTCAACAATGACGGGGAAGGAGTGGAGAAGGCTACATGACTTGATGACTCATGGGATATAGCAGACAATTTGGAAGGAACCAAATAATTGGCATTGGGAAGCAAGAGTTCACATGTGACAACACGTTCATTCTTTTCATGGGCCTTATTTTCTTTTAGTTTCATGAGGTGTTAATCTGATAGTCATTGGATGAGGCGATCAACAGTTCAGATCACATGTATTACTAAGCCTCACAAGTCACGAGCTTGATCTCTTTTTTTACCTCTGATCCTCTTGGCAATAGGGGAGTACTACTGATTCATTATACCATATAGTTATTATTATTATTATTTTTTAGTATATTTTATTGAATGTATATTCTACTTAATTAGTAGGAAACATTGACATGAATTACTATGTATATATAATTACGATATTTGATAAAATAAAAAAAATATGGAAAAAATATATTATTATTATTATTTTTCTGAATATAGAAAAGATTTGATTTTATTCCCAACAAAGGGAAATTTTGAAATATATGTTTGATTTCCTTCTAAATAATAATAAGGAAGGATTTTGTCTTCAAAAATCAAATAAAGAAATATTTGATTTTATTTCCAAAATAAAGAAAGATATATGTGATTTTATTTCCAAAAAAAAATTAATTAAGATTTGATTTTATTAAGATTTGATTTTATTTTGGAAATAAAATATTTGATTTGATAAAAAGGAGAAGACATGAGTTTTATTATTTTATATCACTCAACGGACTCCTATTTAAAATAAGATTTGATCTTGGTTCCAAAAATAAAATAAGAAAAGATTTGATCTTAGTTCCTAAAATAAAATAAGAAAAGATTTTATTTTATTTTCTAAAAAAAAAATCTGAAACTCACTGTATTGTTTCTATTTATAGGATTTAAATTGCTTAATTACCTATTGTGCAAGTTTAATCACAATTCCAATTTTCTGTCGACAGTCTGTTGCCAATGAGGTAATGCCAGCTTTTTTTTAAAAGAAAGGAAGATAGCGGTAGGATTATGGGAAGTTGGTTCATATGAATTGAAATTCTTTACTTTTTCCTGACTTAGGGGCTGCAAGTCAGAATTTGGTTTTATTATGGATTGTTGTCCAATGACTTATTTTCAAAGTTGGTCTATGATAGCCTGATCTTGAAAAAAAAAAGGAATTCAATTTGGCCAAGGGCACGTTAATCCCTTGCTTCGACTAAGCAACCTCATCGCTGCAAAAGGTCTCCTTGTCACTTTGTCACCTTCTCAACACCACAAAAAGTCAGAAAAGTACTCCGAAAAGTAAACAAAATGATTGACAAACTTACTCACATCGGCGAATATGGTGGTATGATCAGGATTTGGGAAAGATTTCCAAGAAATCCTAGGAGAGCTCCCTTAGGGGTTCCCTCTCCCGAGATTTTTCATTTTCGACACTTGAAAGATCGAACTCCGTGGATCGTTTTAAACATTTAAAGCATGAATCAAAGACCGAAGTATTTTTGCACGATCATCACCCTGAAGGCGTAACTCACGTGCAGGGGGCAAATGTGGGCCCATGTGCAAAATTAGGGTTCACATGACCTAATTAAATTAAATGCACAATTAGGGTTCCACGACCTCATGAAATGCACAAATTAGGGTTCGCATAACCTAATTGAATGAAGACAGGGAAGTCAGAAATAAAGGTGCTAGACCCGAGAGAAGCCTCCACGTGTCCCGAGACAGAAGGCTCGTGGAGGCAGCTCGTTTTGGGAATTGATTGAGGGATTGGATTGGTGGCTAGAAGGACAGGGCAATATGGGCATTATTCTAATGACTAAAGGGTATTTCTGGAATTTTCCTGAAAGCATGTGCCTTGCACATGACTACTTTCCAGTGAACCCTATAAATATCCCTTCTATTCCATTGGGAAGGGGACTTCTCTTCAGACTCAAGACTTGGACTCTTGGAAGATCAAAGGGACCCTTTTGGTGACTTAAAAGCTTGGAGATTCCACCTAAAAGCACTAAAGGGGTTTGGACATTCTCTCAACTCGAAGGACTCAAGAAGGCTCTTGGAATCCCTGTTAACCTAACACGATTCCCGGATTCTAGGAGTTCTGCCACGCATCGTTGGAGTAATCGCCCACCTGTCGTTCTCCCCTCTTCAATCAACCAATCAATTCCGTGCTCTTCGAGGATTTCTCTCCTCCTCAGCCAACACGAAACCCTAACCCTAGCAAGGTACGATTTCCTTGCCCACATTTATTAAATTAAAAGGTTTAATTATATTTTAAGAAAAAATATGAAGCAAAAAAAATCTTAAAACTTATAAATACTCTACAAGAAAAAAGCCTAATTCCGACGAACGACTCTGTCGGATATATCTTTATTCCGTCGAGGTTAACATTATTTCTGACAGAATAGTCTGTCGACCATTCAATCGTAATTATAGCCCTCGACATTAAATTCGTCGAGAATTCAGTCGAGAGTAAATAAGATTGACGGACTATAATTGACAGAATAATCAATCGAGAATAATATAAGATCAAAGAAATAGAACTATTTATGACAAACTTTCCGTCGGTAGTAAACATTTTTAAAAGTAGAAATAAATTTAAATTGCAACTAATTCCGACCGACCATCCATCAAGAAAAAAAATATTCTGTCAAGAATATCTATTTGTCTCAAAGAAAAAGTTATGTCGAGGAAAGATGTTAGGTTATTTAATTGCGCGCTAATAAGGACAAATTCTTATCGGAAAGCCCCTCTTTTCTCGGGAATGATCCGTTATCAATATTGTGAGTTATAATATTAATGATAAATAATTGTTGAAAGATGAAAAATATGTCTATGAAGATAAGTGATTTGAGGTAAATATTTATTCAATTTTGATATAAATAGAGGGTTTGTCATGAAGTATTTGTTGTAAGTTTGGCTTATTACATGGATCCCCACTTACTAATTTTTCAAAATTGCCGTAGAAAGTTGTCTCGCTTTTTTTTTTATTATTATTATTATTATAGTAATAAAAATAATTTTTTATATAAAATAAAATACTTTTTATATTATATATAAAGTTATTTTTTATTAGATTATAAATAGAATATATTATATTTTATATAAAGCTTTTATTTTATTAGAATATTTTATTGCACAATAATGAATAGTAAAATCAAATTTTCATACGAATTCGTCAAAGTGAACATTCGCCTCGTGAATTTTTTTTTTCTCAAATCCATGATTATATTCAAATAGGTTTTCGCCATTCTCCTATAAATAGGATGCTTAGTTAAGAAATGAAAATTACATCAAAATCAGAGAATTCTTCTTCTATAATATTGTGTGTATTGCTTTCTACTATAAGGATACTTTGAGTGTAGCAAATAGTGCAAATTTTCTTCAAGAATATCTCCGCTATATTAGTCAGATTTACTCTCCTACTAAGGTAAGGGATATTATTTTTGCTCAATATTTATAAGGAATATTATTTTCTTCCACACTCTATAGTATGTAAGTGATATTATTTCGTTTCATATTCCTAAATCTACATTTATTTTGATAATTGCTTTTATAATCTTTGAAATTAGTAGAATATCCTTAAATTTTGTGCTTCATCTACTATCATTTCATTAGAATATTAGTCTGAACTTTCTTATTAAATTTTAATATTTTCATTCAGGGTACTATTCACTCCAGTACTATTCATTCGTGTACTATTCACGATAAAAATTAGTTTCTTTTCTGTCCAAATTATTTTTGATACATGAATATCATTCTTGAATTTTACTCCACAATTAATTATCATGTTGACAATTTGGACACTAGATAAATTGAATTATAAATCTCTAATATTTATTATTGATCTCACTTGATTGATTCTTTATATCATTGTCATCATCCTCATGTTTATATTGCGGTGAAAGTCATCTTTGGCCCGTAATGCATAGATGGTCTGTTGAAAGGTATGATTATGACCAAAAATTGTGTATCGGTATAATCATGACCGTAATATTTACGCATAAATGATGTGGTGAAAGTTCTCTTTGACAGTAGTGCATAGATGGACGGCGGTTGTTTGGCATGATCATGAATTATTTGGTGATACTAACGATTATCTTTGGCCTAGGTAGTGCATGGATAATTTGTTGATTTGAAACATTTATTAATTTGTGTTACAAAGATAAAATATTGATGATGAAATTTTAAATCATAAAAGATAGTAGACATCATGATCTACTTGACTCGCTTAATTGTTTGCTTGTTCATTGCAATTGTTGATCTAAACTTGTTGTCTATTGTATTCTATCGATTTTACACTATTGAGGACTAAGGATAATTTATTCTACATTATCTTTGTAAGACCCCAACTTTTATGAATAAAGATTTAATTTTTCTTTAAATATTATTTTTAAATAATAAGGTGTGAATTTGATATAATGTTATAGTTGTGGGTAATATTTACAAATTTTGCAAAGTAAGCAAGTTGTCATAAAATATTCGTACGACAACACAATAATTGGTGGACCCCACAACGGAATTACTGTCAGAATTAGAAAACAACATAAATAACTTTTTATAAAAATAACGGCAAAAGTTTTACCGTTAACTGTTGAAATACACGGTGATAAAAGTACAGTAATACGTGTGGTTGCATAGTAGCACATGGTATTGTACAGTATCTTTGATTATTGATGCTTACGTGAAAAGTCACTCAGTTTTATTCAATTATTGCCACAATAATTGCTGCATAGTATCTCATATTATTGATTCAATTATTGTCATAGTATCATCTGCACAATATTTTATATTATTAAATCAATAATTGAGACGAAAAAGTTATTCATATTATTATTTGCATTATTGATGATGTCTATAAAGTTCTGTCGAGTAAAGGGTTTTGTGACGCCCCCAAAATAGGAATACATCACTTATTCTGAGTCGCCAAATACATGGTACTGAATACAAATAGAAACTAATTATACAACAGTCGTGTAAAATACGACAAAACATATGATGTGAGTTTTAATACAAATATTGTCATCTAGACAATATCCACACTCAATGGAGTCCTCATTACATTTATTATTACACTATTTCACAGAATAGTGAGGACTACTAATGCACCATCTAGGACCATCACTCTGTTCTCCGACTAGTCCCAGCTACGTTCTCATTTCCTGAAGAGAACAATGAAAGCAAAAGGGTGAGCTCAACTAGCCCAGTAAGAAATATTATGACTAAGATAATGCAGAGTAAATTATCATTAGCCTTCAACAGTGTTAAACTGATAAAATATAACAAACATCAAGTTTAACTGCAGCGGAACAAGCAATCCATTAGAAGAGTCACGTAGAGAATAAAATATACTATCTTCTATGATTTAAAAGGTTTTTCATCAACTTAATTGTTGAGACTCAGCTTAATAAATAATCCACATCATTAAATCATCCCTGCACTACAGGCCAAGGATATTCTTTAGTATCACGACCACGAATTATCCATGTTCTACAGCTAAAGATAATCGTGTTTTCATCAACAGTCCTGATCATGCCATAAAATAATTCATCTTTGCTCCCTTGGCCGAAGAGAATCCATAGCCATAATCATACCAAAAATTGTCCATCAATGCACTACAGGCCAATGAAGACTTTTTCCACATCATTTGTAACATTACGGCCATGATTATATCGAATAATCCTCGGTCATAATCATACCAAGTCCATCTATGCACTCTGCACCACGATGACTTTCAACATAATATAAACATGAGGATGATGACAATGACATAATAATTCAATAAAACAAGTTCAAGAATTAATTTATCCATGAACCAATAACGTCCAAATTGTCAACATGATATTTCTTTGTAGAGTAAAATTCAAGAATGCTCAGAAGAATATTTACATGAAAAGATACTGGATGAAGCGCAAATATCAAAGATATTCCACTAATTTCATGGAGTATAGAAGTCAAAACTTTAACCAACTTAGTATAATAAAGAATGGAATAACAAAAGAAATCACCAGGCATGCGATAGGCCGCGCATACGCAGTTATTCCAACAAAATAATAAATAACGGAACCGGTCGTCCGCCGTAAAACGCATGCACAAGAGATATTCCAAATGTAATAATAAAGACGGAATCAGTATGCGACGTAAAATGCATGTACACGGATATTCCAATGAATAATAAAGAGCGGAACCAGTCCGACGTAGAAACGCATGCACGAGGATATTCCAACATAATAATAAAGAGCGGAACCAGTCCCAAGATAGAACGCATGCATGCAGGATGTTCCAACAGAATGATAAATAATGGAACCAGTCCCGGCATAAACGCACGCATGAGGATGTTCCAATGTAATGATAAAGAATGGAGTAACAAATGTAAGAATTTCACCAAGTATAGGGTATTTCAGCGTATCTGAGTTATTCCAATAGAATAATAAAGAATGGATTAATGAAGTTCTCTTCATGAATAAGAAAGAAATAATACTCCCCTATGAAAGTACAACAAATAATATTCCCTACCTTAAAAAAACCTGGATCTAGGAATAGTGAGGTAGCAAACTTTCTTCTTCTTCTTCTCTCTATAATTTCTCTCTATAATAATTGCTTTATAGATTTAGTGAATTAGTGAGAAATGAAGGAAGAATGAGCTTATTTATAGGAAAATATAGTTTCGATAATTACACGTTTTGGAGCTCAAAAATTACAAAGACAATACCTCCAACTTTTCTTTCATTTTTAATTTAGTCCTGCAAGTATTATCAATCTTGCACCAACTCCCCTAATAGTAAATCATGTGAATCAATAGTACAATCATGTGAATAAATAGTATAATCATGAGAAAAAAAATAATTAAGATATAGTACCTTCAACTATACCTCCATTTTTAACTTAGTCATGCAAGTATTATCAATCTTGCACCACCACCCCTAATAGTATAAGAATGTGAATCAATAGTACCCCGTGAATAATAACTCGTGAATAGTAACTCGTGAATAGTACTCCGACACGAAAAGTGCTTGAATACCGAAAGTGAACAATATAACCTCCGGAGACATCAATTATCATCGAAATAAATGTCAATTTCCACTAACACTAATAATCCAAATACAATGGAACAATCAATTTCATCTTTAATCAACACAACTTATTCATCATTAATATTATAACTCACAATATTTAACAACCAGATCGTTCATAGGAAAGAGGGGGCTTTCAGATAAGGATTTCTCCTTATTAGTAGCGCAATTAGGTAACCAAACCTCTCCTCGATGGAACTTCTGACATTGTCAATATTGCAAATAATAATATGAATAACTTTTTCGTCTCAATTATTGATTTAATAATAATAAATATTATGCGAGATGATTTGTGACAATAATTGAATCAATAATATGAGAGAGATGATGCAAAGAATTATTGTAGTAATAATTGAGTATAAGCGATTTATTTCTCACGTAAGCATCAATAATCAATACCGCGCTACTATGCAACCACGCCAGACATCGCATTACTTTTAACACCGGGTGTTTCAACAGTTAACGGTAAAACTTCCGCCGTTAATTTCATAAAGTATTCTTGTCGTTTTCTCAATCCGACAATAATTTTGTTGTGGGGTCCACCAATGATTGTACCGTCGTACGGATATTCCCTGACAAAAAGAATATTCCCCGACCAATCGAATATTATATAACAACTTGCGTACTTTGTAAAATTTATAAATATTACCCACAACTATAACATTATATCAAATCCACACCATAATATTTAAAAAAAAATATTTCAAGAAAATTAAATCTTTATTCATAAAATCTGGGGTCTCACAGGTTTGGTCACCTAATTGCGCGCCAATAAGGAGAAGTCCTTATCAGAAAGCTCTCACTTTCCTTGGACTGATCTATTGTTAATATTGTGAGTTATAATATTAATGATGAAAAAAATATTATTAAAAATATGTTTAGTGAAGCCAAGTGTATTGCGATAAATAAATGGATTTTTTATGAAATATTTGATGTAAATTTAGCTTATTACATGGACCCCCGTTTACCCATTTTTCAAAATTATCGGTAGAAAGTTATCTCAGTTTTGTGTCAGTACTTATATACTCCCTCCGTCCCATAGTTATAGGCTGATTTTCCATTTTGAGATATCCCAATATATAGGCTACTTACTATTTATAAAATTTCGTTGGTTCATTGTTTTACTTTTATGCCCTTATAATAAATATTCAATCATTACTCTTTTTTTGAAGAAACAACATTCAATATCATTATTTTTATATATTGTTGTATTCTCTTTGGTTAAAGTTTATGAATTTTATTGGTTAATACACATCAATCAATGAAGTTAAGAGTTCCAATGTGATAAGTAAGGAGTAATTAACTTATTCATTAATTTTATATTAAGGGGTATATGTGGAAAATTTATGTTAAAAAGTGTCACTTAACTGATTTTCTTAAACTATGTGCCAAAAAGAAATCAATCTATAACTATGGGGACGGAGGAGTATATATATATATATATATATATATATATATATATATATATATATATATATATATATATATTATGTGTGTGTGTGTGTGTGTGAATTATATATCTATATATATATTATAAGGGCAAAAGGACAAAAAGCCTCGATGTTTATCATGATGTCCCACTTCATGGCTTTAAACTAATTTTTTTTTCCAAAAGTACCATTAACGTTATATTTTTGGGTCATCCGTGTCACCATAGTTAACAAAAGACAAACGAGGTTAAAATGTGATGACGTGGCATGCTTAAATATAAAATATATTCTAAATAAAACAATATATATCATTTAATCAAAACAAAAATACAAAAATTCAAAATTAAAAAAGCATAACATATTTACATCATTTATTCAAAATAATAAAATTTAAATTATTTTGTTAACTAATCAAAACAACTAATTAAATAAAATAAGTTATATAACATATTTACATCATTTAATCAAAATACTTAAATTACTAACATAACATATTTACATCAATTACTAATTTAAAAATACTAATTTAAAAAAATACTAAAATACTAAAAAAATCAAATTAAAAAAATACTAAAAATACTAAAATTTAAATTATTTTGTTAATTAATCAAAACAACAAAAATTTAAATTACATCATTAAAATACTAAAATCATAATACTAAATACTAATTGATATAAAATTTTAAATTACTAAAATCATAATACTAAATAATATTTTTAAACTATATAAAAATTTGATGATGTAATAATCTATACATAATCCATATAAGTTATAAATAGTATAAATAATTTGATGATGTAATAATCTATACATAACATATATATGTTATAATTTGATGATGTAATAATATTTGAAAAAATGTATTAAAAATTCAAATTACATCATAATATTTTTAAATTGATATGATTTTAAAATTAATATTAAAATTACTAAAATAATCATAATACTCCAGTTTGAATTTTAAAAATATTATTTAGTATTATGATTTTAGTAATTTAAGTATTTTGATTAAATGATGTAAATATGTTATACAACTTATTTTATTTAATTAGTTATTTTGATTAGTTAACAAAATAATTTCAATTTTATTATTTTGATTAAATGATGTAAATATGTTATGCTTTTTTTTATTTTGAATTTTAGTATTTTTGTTTTGATTAAATGATATATATTATTTTATTTAGAATATATTTTATATTTAAGCGCGCTTAATGCGTCATCACATTTTAATCTCATTTGTCTTTTGTTAACGGCAGGGGCACGGATGACCCAAAAATGTAACGTTAAGGGTACTTTTGGAAAAAAAATTAGTTTATGGTGCAAGTGAGACATTAGGCTAAACATCAGGGACTTTTTTGACCCTTTTCCTATATTATAAGTTTTGTTTTTTATATAGAATATAATATATTATATTTTATTGCATAATCTTGTATATAGTGTAATGCGTAGTGTTGCATAGTCAAAGATAGTAAAATCAATTTTTTTTTAAAACGAATTCGTCCATGAATTATTCCTACTGTGCGTCCGTGATTTTTCTTAAATAGTACACTGTCATTCTCCTATAAATATGATGCTTAGTTTAGAAATGAAAATCACACCACAATCATGTAATTCTTCTTGATAATATTGGCGTATTTTTTTTAGAGTTTAAGGAAGCTTTGAGTGTAGAAAAGCAGTCTGAGTTTTCTTTAAGAATATCCATACATCTGGGTCGAAAAACTCTCTTTTTATGGTAAGGGATATTATTTTTATTTGATATTCGTGAAATAATATTTTCTTCCATACTGTAGTATATAAGTAATATTATTTCATTTCATATTCCTAATTCTACACTTATTTTGATAAGTATTGCTTTTATACTCCTTGAAATTAGTAGAATATCTTTGAAATTTGTTTCATCTAGTATCGTTCACAAGGATATTTTTCTGAACATTCTTGTTAAATTTTAATTTTTTCATGCCGGGGTACTATTTATGACAAAAATTAATTTCTTTAATGTCCTAATTAATTTTGATACATGAATATTATTCTTGAATTTTACTCCATAAAACAGTTATCATATTGACAATTTGGACATTCTTGAACTATGGATAAATTGAATTATCTATTTTGTTTCATCTAGTAGTATCGTTTACGCGAGGATATTTTTACGAACATTCTTATTAAATTTTAATCTTTTCATGTCAGGGTACTATTTATGACAAAAATTAATTTCTTTTATGTCCAAATTAATTTTGATACATGAATATTATTCTTGAATGTTACTCCACAAAACAGTTATCATATTGACAATTTGGACATTCTTGAACTATGGATAAATTGAATTATTTATTTGTCTTCTTGGCAAACAATTGAGGTATTCCGACCAATTTTGGTCGGAATCTAAATTTGGGGCTATATTAATTGTATGCAATTAGATATTTTATGTCGTAAATTGTAAACTCAAATTTTTTAAAGGCCGAATTATGAATATGATGATATAAGATATAACGGAAGTATATTTAGCCCTTATAATAACTATACATTTCGCTTATATTTATAAACACGCGAGATCATATTAATTTAGAGAATGTTTATTAGTTTTTACTGTAGTTCTAGAAAAGAGTCTCATTGGTAAAGTTTTAAATTTTAATAAAAAATTCCACAAATACCTCTAAATTATTAATTATTTAATTTAATATAAATTAACCATATAATAAATAAATTTTGATGATGGATGTAACCGAAAAATGATCATAAACCCACGATTCTCCAGTTAATTAGGCATTATGGTTAATTTCTATAATATATATTTGAATTATCTAATCCTTTGTAGTTTGAAGTGTTCCTTAAATGGAAGATTAGTCTGGATGGTAGGAGTCTAGAGGAGAGCTCAATTAAGAAAATTGATACATGAACATGTTTATAGGCATTTTTAATTTTTTTTTTGTTTGTGACTTTCAAAAAAATATATAATATTTATTTCTACTGAAATTTTTATAAATTACAGCATTTTAGATGTAATTTGGATATATATATAAAAATATGATTATACAGACGGTACAACTTTATTCTTGTATATGTATCTAAATTATACTTAAAATACTAGTAATATTTATGTCTGCCAAGACTTATTGACTGCATAGGGTCATGACTGCAAATAATGGGTAACCAATAACGTCCCGGCCATTAAAAGGACGAATAGGCAAGGTCCTTCCATATCTACCAGCTGTACATGCACAAGCCCTATGCGTAACTATATAACAGTTGTTATGTGAACACTCAACGCCGTATCATCAACAGTTGGGCATTAATTCGGGCATGGGCCCAGTTGCTAGTTCGACCGGACCAAATATTGATGCCTACTGGACTACGTAAGCAATAATGATTTGTATTTAAGACACGGAAAAGTCTAGAGGGACAGGTTTCTATCGATCCTGTTTGTTACGTATATTTAAATGACACAACTAAAAAATAAAAATGGACGATTCATAGCTCCATAAACCAGAGATCATAATGCTATTTAATGGATTCGGTTAGTATGAATTTATTTTTTTAGTAAATTGGTCAATTGACCAATAGAATATTGACACACATATAACTTAGTCTGCGTATCAGTATTCTATTAGTCAATTAACCAACTTGCTCCACAAACCAGAGATCCTAATGCTATTTAATCATGCATTCAATTTTATTTGGATCTGGCAGTGATTTCAAAATTGATGTGGCCATTTCCCATTTTAATTTCCAAATAAATTTTTATAAATAATTAATCAAACAATTACAAGAGCTTATACTGTAACCCAAATATTTACATTATAATGACATGATTTGGCAATTTAATATATATATATATATATATATATATATATATATATATATATATATATATATATTGAATTGAAAGGTTAATCCCAAATATGGGTGGAATATGGACAAATCAAGGAGCAATGAGTAAGTAGTAAAGTTGCCAAATTGAAACCGAAACCACACCAAAAATCGCACAAACTGGTATCAGAGCTAAGGTTATTTGCTCGGTTGTTTTTTGATAAATTTTATGGAGGAATCAGTCGGAACCATGATTAAATTGATCTCTTCAAATTTTTCGATCTGAAAGCCTAGAATGGAGGATATCCTTTATTGCAAGGATTTGTATGATCCGTTGGAGCTCGAGGAAAGAAAGCGCGGATAAGTCCGAAAGTGATTGTAATAAAATGAATAGGAAGACTATTGGTCACATCCGTGATTGGATTGATCAAAGTGTATTCCACCGTGTTTAGCGAGGAGACGGATGCTCACACTTTATGGACAACACTAGAATCTACATATACGAGAAGAAGAATGCACAAAATAAAACTTTTGTCATTCGAAAAATTGTGAATCTAAAGTCTGAGGGCGGGGAGGCGGTGTGTCGAGCATATGAGTGAGTTCAAGGTTTAGTGAACCAAATTGGCCCACCATGAAGTTGAATCTTGATGATGAGATTCGAGCTCTTTTGCTTCTCAGTTCATTGCCAAGCAATTTGGGAGACTTTGGTGGTGTCTCTAAGCAATTCAACTCCGGAAGGAAAAATGACTATCACGAGATGGTCGAGGATAGTCTTCATAATGAGGAGACAAAGGCGAAAGATCTGAAGCGTAAATTTTGAGACTCATGCTCTCATGCATAGAAACGGTGAAGGTAATTTTAGAGGATCTCCAAAGGAGATACAAGTCGCAAAGAAAAGAAAAAAAATTACAGGAGCAAGTCAAAGACCAGACAAGGTGAAACGTATAGATGCTTCCATTGTAATAAGGAAGGTCATTACAAAAGAAATTGCAGAATCTGGTTAGACAAGCAGAAAAATGGTGAGCAGGGAAAGGTTGAGGAGAAGAACACTGCCCACTACGATCCATAGAAGATGTTGTGATTCTTTCATTTGGGGAAGAAGAATGCTTGCATGTTGATGATCAGAAAGTTGATTGGGTGGTTGATAATGGTGCTTCGTATCATGCTACACCTAAGAGAGAATTTTTCACAACTTACAAAGCTGGAGACTTTGGTTACGTGAGAATGGAAAATACTAATCAGTCCAAGATTATTGGAATTGGTGATGTTTGCATTCAGACAGGTGTTGGTTGCACTGTTACCTTGAGGGACGTTAGACACGTTCCAGATTTGCGTCTCAACTTGATTTCTGGCATGACCTTGGACAGAGAAGGCTATGAGAATCACTTCGGTAGTGGAAAGTAGAAGCTTACCAAGGGCTCTATGGTAATTGCAAGAGGAGTTGATTGTTGTTCGTTGTACAAGACTTATGTGAAGGTGTGTTCTAGTGAGTTGAATGTAGTTGAGGATGACTCTTCACCAAACTTGTGGCATAAGAGGCTTGGCCACATGAGTGAGAAAGGGTTGTAGTTATTAGCAAAAAGGTCACTCATTTCTTTTGCTAAAGGTACTGTTTTAAGCCCTTGTGATTATTGTTTGTTTGGGAAACAACATAGAGTTTCTTTTAGTAGTTCAGCTAAAAGAAAATCAGAGCTACTAGAGAGAGTATATTCTGATGTATGTGGACCCATTGAGGTTGAGTCTTTGGGTGGAAATAGGTACTTTGTTACCTTTATTGATGATGCTTCGCGGAAGGTGTGGGTATTTCTGTTGAGAACAAAAGATCAGGTATTCCAGCATTTTCAGAGTTTTCATGCTATGGTTGAAAGGGAGACTGGAAAATTGTTGAAGTGTCTTCATAGCGACAACGGAGGGGAATACACTTCAAAGGAGTTTGTTGAATACTGTAGTAAACATGGTATTCGGCATGAGCAGACTGTTCCTGGTACTCCACAACATAATGGCGTGGCTGAAAGAATGAACTGCACTATTATTGAGAGAGTGCGATGCATGTTGAGAATGGCTAAACTGCCTAAGTCATTTTGGGGTGAAGCTGTTCGTACTGCTTGTTACCTGATTAATAGATCTCCATCAGCACCGTTGGATTTTCAGATTCCAGAAAAGATTTGAAGCGGTAAGGATTTGTCTTATTCTTATTTTAGGGTATTTGGGTGCAAGGCTTTTGCACATATCCCCAAGGATCAAAGATCGAAACTTGATGACAAATCTACTCCATGTGTATTTGTTGGCTATGGAGATGCAGAGTTTGGATACCGATTATGGGATCAAAGGTAAAAAAAATTGTTGGGGAGCAGAGATGTGTTTCATGAGCACCAAAATTATGAGCATTTTGATAATGCTTTACCCCGAAGATAATAGAGTTCGAGATCTCAATGGAGTTCCTCCTCTAGATCTGAATGCCACAGTTGGAGAAGGAGGTCAGAATGAAGATATGATTGATACACACTTGCACGATGGTGATGGGTCAGATGCAGAGAGGGTTGATCAGGGGGAACTGAAAGTAGTATGCATACAAGCAATCATGTTTGATGATAAAGCATATACTTTGAAACAATCTTATTCATTTATTAATAAAAAGTATTAATTTATTAAGGGCTTTTAATTATCTACATGATCTTTTGTTTTATAATATGTGATAAACCCATAGTTTTAAGCAATGCTTTTAGAATAATGATGATGATCATTCTAATGAGATCTAAATTCTTAGAAAGCTTAAAACTAAAATAGTTCCCAATCATTGGACTACTAAATTGGGGATTAGTGAATGGGATAGATTGGTACATACGTTGCTTGCTTCATTGGATGAGGATGATTGATCTCACGATCATTTGTGTGGAGACACTAAAGCAAGTATGTAGGTGCTTATTAGAGAATAAGTTCAATTGAACATTGGCTCGCTAAGGAATACCTAATGGAGTTTTACTTTTTGTCAATAGGAATTCTGTGATGATAGTAATACAAGTGATCCTTGGACTTGAGATCATTATAGTATCTTGTGTATGATGAGTTATACTTTGACTTATTCCTTAAGACCCTTTAGGGTATATCTGTGGCGCCCCCAAAATAGGTATACATCACCCATTACGAGTTGTCAATACATGGTACGAAACAACTACAACTTATTATTACAACAAGAAAGCGTGAGTTTGAATACAAATATTATCTTCTATACAATATCTATACTCAAATAAATCCTCATCACATTTATTGATACATTAATTTACAAAAATGGTGAGGACTACTAAACAATCCTTTCTAAAACCTTCATTCCATACCCCAGACCAGCACTCGCTATATTCTCGCCTCCGAGAAAAATGGAACAAAAAGGAAAAGGTGAGCTCAACTAGCTCAAGAAGAATATTATGACTAAGATAATATACAACAAATTATCGTTAGTCTTCAACAGGAAAAATCTAATAGAATACAATAGACAACAAATTTTAAATCAATACTTCAATGAAATAATAATTCATTAGAAGAGTTAAGTAGAGAATGCAAACTACTATCTTCTATGTATGAATTTAAAAGTTCATCGTCTATCTTTTATCCCTGTAACATCAATCAATATACATCTCGAATCAAATATTCATCTTTGCACTACAGCCAAAGATATTCATCATTGGTCATGTTCATTTAAACACATTCATCTTTTGCACTACAGCCAAAGATATTCTTCAGAAATCATTCATCTTTGCACTACAGGCCAAAGATATTCTTAAGAAATCATTCATCTTTGCACTACAGGCCAAAGATATTCCATAATATCATCATTTAAGACTGAGGATGATGAAAAATATTTTTTTTAAAGAAACGAATCCAGTGAAACAAAATGACAAGGATTAAGGATTAAGGATTCGTACTTGGTTTTATCCACGCCCAAAAATACCTCAAAAATAATCATAGTGGTGTAAAATTCAAGAATGATCAAAACATGGATACAATCGAAAGCTAGTATCCGAATAGATATTTTGGACAAAAAAGAAGAAATTTTATTTTTTCTTGAATAGTCTTCAGTATACGTGAATAGTGTCAGTATACGTGAATAAGTGCCGTATATGTGAATAGTAACTCGACACCAAAAGATAGAAATTCCACAAAAACATCTTCACGCTTCATTGAATAGTACTCGTGAATAAGAACTCGTGAATAGTAACTCGTGAATAGTAACTCGTGAATAGTAACCCATGAATAGTAACCCGACATGAAAAAGTTCCAAATTTGATAAAAACTTCAGATCAACATTTCAAAGATAATGATATTGAAGAAATAATATCATTACTGAAAAAAAATAATATCCTTACCTCAAGAGAAGAAGATTCGACCGAAATATTTGAATGAACTTGCATCAGTATATCAATACTCAAAGTATACTCAAAATACTCACAAGAATACGCTCAAAATATCGAGAGAGAAATAGAGAGAAAACTTGAGTTTCGGGTGTGATTTTCAATTCTAACCTAAGCACCCTATTTATAGAAAAACGCTTAGAACACCAAAGCGTAAAATTTAATATAATATTAATATAATTATACAAATTTTCCTTAGCCCACCTTTTTGGTCAAAACACCAGCCACACATGTTAATGATGTCCAAAAAATACAAAAACGTTTTTCTTAACAAAAATAATTTAAACTCCCAAAATCAATTATTTTGAGCTTCTAACTTCAATAATTCATAATAAATAGCCCTTTCATCAGAAAATTCGAATCTCGCGAGTTTTTATAGGAAATTCAATTCTCTACAACTTTGCAGAAGAAAGTTTTTCCAAATTCCAAATAGAAATTGACCGAAATCCACAAATGGGCGATTTTACAGGCTATAATCAAATTTCAGTCAATAAATGGGGTCCACCGACATGTTTAACATGTTTTAAACATTTAATGCCACAAAAATACTCTTCCTCCTCATATACTCATATATCCCACATTCGTTGTAAAAATATCACCGTTAATATATTATTAAAATAATATATTTAAATGAATTATTTTAAAAGATAAAATATTAATTTTCAACAATTGTCATTTTAAAAATTTTCTCCATCTATATCCACATAAAATCAATATTTTCCTCATCATATAAATCAATAATTAATTATTCACAAATAATATTACAGAATCACAATATTGACAACCGTGCAGGTTCCTGGAGAAAGAGAGGGCTTCCAATAAGAATTTCTTCATCAAGGCAATTAGATGACCAAACCTCTCCTTGAGATGTAACTTTCTAGACATTGCCCATAATGTTATCTAATAATATTATTAGGATAATATGAATTATTGCTTCGATAATGAAAAATCTTGTGTAATGACAATTATCAAACAACAAAGAATATAAAATATCAACGCAAAGAATTATTAACTCAATAAAATATCGATCAAGAATTATCGTAACCATTATTGAGTAGTGCCTTCTTACGTAAGAATCAATAATTGGTGCAATACCGTGTGCTTACCGTTCAACAACGCATGATTAGTGTGTTTTAACCAAGGGTATTCCAACAAGATAATCTGTGAATAACTACGCCAGTTATTTAAAAACAACTTATATTTGTCGCTTTCTTCATCCAATCACTTTCCAAGTTATGGGGCCACACATGGTCAGGCGTCAGCATTTAATATTCCCAGAACAAGCATTTAATATTCCACGACCAAACGAATATTCCCCGACGATAATGAATATTTTATAACCACTTGCTTATTTTGAAATATTCAAGTATTTAACCCTTAACTATCCACATTAATCAAATCAACCCTTACTATTTCAAAATAATAAATAAAGGAAATTCCTTTTTATTTAAAAATTTCTTGGTCTTACAACCTCCCTCCTTATGAAATTTCGTCCCTCGAAATTGATTTTACGTATTACTGTGTGTTTCAAAAGGTGAGGATACTCGCTTTCATTTCGCTTCCAATTCCGTGTCATTTCTCTATAGCATGATTCCTCCACAAAACTTTAACTTGTGGTATGACTTTCTTGGCAGTAGGACATGCTCCTTCCTATCCAAGATCTTGACAGTACCTCCTCATACGTTAAGTCTTCTATTATCTCGTCCTGGTTCTAACTCAATAACGTGGTTCGGGTCTTTCACATATTTTTAATAAGCACGATATGTGAAACACATTATGAACACGAGACATACCGGAGGTAACGCAAGTCTATAGGCTACATTTCCTACTCGGTCAAGAATTTGAAATGGACCAATAAATCGTGGATTGAGCTTTCCTCTCTTCCCAAATCTTGTAACTCCCTTCCATGGAGCAACTCGCAACAATACATGATCCCTACATTAAATTCCACGTCCTTTCGATGAAGATCCGCATAACTCTTTTGTCGATCTTGTGCCGCTTTGTATACGTTGTCGAATCATTTGGATCTTTTCGGTAGTCATACGTATTAACTCGGGTCCCAATAATGTTGCTTCACCCACCTCATCCCAACATATATGGAGAAACGACATTTTCGGTCCATATAATGCTTCAATGGAGCCACACCTATATACTTGCTCGATAACCGTTGTTGTAGGAGAATTCCACCAATGGTAAATACTTATCCCAACTACCCTTGAAGTCTAGGGACACGAGTCTTAATAAATCTTCAAGAGTTTGAATAGTCCTCTCGATCGATTGTCCGTCTGCTTGGGGATGGTATGCCAACTAAATCGCAAACCGCGCCCATAGCTTTTTGCAAGCTAACCCAAAATCTTGAAGTGAATCTTGGGTCACGATCCAAACTATGGATACAGCATGCCATGCAACCTCACAATCTCATTCACGCACATACTAGCAAGATGTTCAAGGAATAAGTCTCCCGTGATCGGCAAGAAATGAGCGAGACTTGGTTAATCTATCAACAATAACCCAAATAGCATTGATGCCTTGAGAAACCGTAGGAAGACCCGTAATCTAAATCCATAGTAATGTGTTCCCACTTCCATTTAGGAATCTCAAGTGGTTGCAACGGACCCTTAGGTACAAGATGCTCCGCCTTTTACACGCCGGGCAAGTTAAACACATCGAGATAAACTTTGCAATCTCTCTCTTCATATTGTTCCACCAAAATGTATGTCAAGATCACGATACATTTTAGTACTTCCAGATGGATTGCAAATGGCGATTGTGTGCCTCCATCATAATCTTGTACTTCAAATCGAGTCGTTAGGAACACAAAGTCAGAGTGGACTCAAGTATTCCTTCTTCATCAATTCTCGCCCCTAATAGCTCCTTCTTGTACTTTCTTCTTCATACGCATCGGGCCTAAAATCGGTGGCTTGAGCAACCTTAACTTTTTCTATTAAAGTTGGCTCTATGCGTAAACTTGACATCATCGCACTCGTTCCCACATACGATCTTCTACTCAACGCGCTATCACTACCACGTCGGGCTTTACGGGATGGTATCAATAGTGTGGTCGTAGTCTTCAATAGCTCGAGCCAACGTCGCCTGCCGCATGTTGAGTTCTTTTTGAGTGAAGAAATATTTAAGGCTTTTATGGTGCGAATATATCTCCACTTTCTCCCTATATAGATAGTGCCTCCATATTTTTAATGAAAACGATCACGCTAACTCTAGATCATGAGTAGGATAATTCCTCTCATACTCTTTAAGTTGTCATGAGGCATAGGCTATGACTTTCCCACGTTGCATGAGAACACATCCTAACCCTTTGCTCGAAGCATCGTCAGAGATAACAAATCCATCCGAACCGGATGGTATTGTTAGAACATGTCTTAGAAATAAGTCTCCTCTTAAGCTCTTGGAAACTTTTCTCGCATTCTTCGCTCCAAACGAATTTTGTATCCTTCCGAAGTTAGCCGAGTTAATGGAGTAGCGATTCGAGAAAACCCTTCCACGAATCTCCGATAATAACCACTAAGCCCAAAAACTACGTCTGATCATCACCGAGCTTGTTGCTCTAACTTTGTATTGCTTCAATCTTCGCCGGATCAACAGATACTCCATGTTTTGACACCACGCGCCCAAGGAATGCTACTTCCTCAAGCCGTAACTCACATTTCTTCAATTTGGCATATAGTTGGTTTTCACGAAGCCTTTGGAGTACCAAATTCAAATGGTGCTCATGATCTTCACGCTTTTGGAATATATGAGGATGTCATCAATAAAGACAACAACGAATTGATCCAAATATTCCTTGAATACTCGGTTCATCATATCCATGAAAGTCATAGGAGCATTAGTTAGTCCAAGAAAGACATGACTAAGAATTCATAATGCCCATACCGAAGTTCAAGGCGTCTTTTGAATATCCTCGATTTTAATCTTCAATTGATGATATCCGAACTAAGATCGATTTTGAAAAGAATTGTGCCTTGCAATTTGGTCAAACAAGTCATCAATACGAGGTAGAGGATACCTATTCTTGATGGTGACATGGTTCAATTCCCGATAGTCAATATAAAGTCGCATACCCCGCCTTTCTTCTTTACTTAATAAAACAGAGCACCCCAAGGAGATGTACTAGGACGAATGAAACCGATGTCCAACAATTCTCTGTAGTTGGACCTTTAACTCCCTGAAGTTCAATAGGAGCCATTCGATATGGGGTTTTAGAAATGGGCTTTGTACCAGTTCAAGATCAATAAAGAATTCAACTTCACGCTCGGGGTAGAGGCTAGGAAGTTCTTCAGAAATACGTCAGAAAGTCAATAACAACGGGAATATTATTCAAATTTGACGTGTCTTTATTCAAATCCATAACATGGGCTAAGAAAGCTTGACATCCGCTTTTTAATAAGCGAATAGCTTTATGATTAGATATGACAAGTGATCGATTTTAATGGTTTAGTTGCTTGAATTGCATAACAAAGTTGGTTAGGAATATGAAAACTAACAACCCATTTAAAACAATCAATTTTGGCATGATGAGTAGTTAACCAATCAATCCCCTAAAATCACATCAAAAGCAATTATCTTTAAAGAGATAAGGTTAACAGTAAGGTAATGGTGCCAACTTGAATCAAACAAGATTTATAAAATGTGGATGTGATGAAAGTTTCTCTAACTGAGTTTCCACAGATAGGTCAAAGTCTAATTTCTCCGAGTCAAGTTTAAACGTTGAGCACATGCAGGAGAGATAAATGAATGGGTAGACCAGATCAAGTAAGGTATAAACTTCGCAAGAATTTATAAATAGCTTACCCGTGATCACCTCGTTTGGGTTCCTCGATTATGACCAAATCACAACAAACGCTTCTTCCGGAATCGTTGACTTTGACTTTTTCGGGATGTCTTTTGAGTCACCGTCCTCATTGAACTAGGTTTTCGCTACCATACAATCTCGAAGCGATATGTCCTTCCTTTCCACAACTATAGCATACCTTGAATTGTCAGGGCGCTTTGACTGATATGTCCCTCTTTTCCGCATTTGTAGCATATATGACGGTGGTCGTTTCTCCTCCTTAGAACCGATTCTTGTCACGCCAAGACTTTGTCGTCTTCATACGGTCGTTGTTAAATCTCCTCTTTTTAAAATCTCATCCGACTCGCTTCTTCTATTTTCATGGCTATGATTACCACCGTAGTGGTTACCATTTCTGTCCGTCTGTTTCTTTTCTCCGCAGTTATCATTATTTCATTGATACGCTATCTCGACACGATCCTGGTTGTGGTCCTCAATTGACCGTATTTTCGTTATCTCGCTCTAATAATTGAGCCTGCTTACAACATCTGAATAGAGAGAAAGTTTATGAGAAATGAGATACCGACGTATCGCCGGGTTTCAAACCTCTAAGAAACATCCGCGTCATACGTTCCTCATTCTCCACCAAATGAGGTGAAAACTGGATAACTCGCAAACTTTGCCTCGTCATCGAAACACCGTCATGTTGTTTTGTTCCAATCGATGAACTCCACTTCCTTCATATACCGAACACTTTCGGAAAGTATTTGTCATTAAATAATTTCAAATGTCTCCCCACATCTTTGAGTCTTGGTGGATGGATGGGTACGCTTCACGACTCCCACCCAAGAGTCGCTTCGCCCACGGAACATAAAGGTGGCGAATGGAACCTTCGTTTCTCTCCGTGCATCCCAAGACATCGAATATCTTGGTAATTTGCTTAACCCATGTTTCCGGCATGATCGGATCGGCTTTCCTCAATTCGTGGTCCCAACTCTTTGAATCGCTGGTTTGTGACAACCCGTGAATTGCTATCATTTCCTCCTGTATTTTGAACACGAGTCTCCTCGTCCGATTTTGCATGAAACCGCAAAAACTTCTAAACATCCCTCGTTCATCATCTCGCTCCATGGTGTTGTTCACGGGAGGTACATTGACTGTTACAGACGTTCTCCTCGTTGGTAAGACAGCATCTCCACGGTCCCATTTACTCCATTGTTAATATTCTCAATCGACATTCTCAAATACCATCATAAAACAAGGGTTAATTAAGGAAATCAATATATCACATAATATCCCTATATCTTGACCAACTAACAAATAAGCTTAGGTAGGACACACTAGCGAAGGATTTACTCGCTCTCCCTCCTAGTTCTATTCCCGATCTCCGCCAGAGATCATATCCTAAGCTCGATACCAACTGTGGACGCCCCAAAATAGGTATACATCACCTATTACGAGTTGTCAATACATGGTATGTAAACAACTACAACTTATTATTACAACAAGAAAGCGTGAGTTTGAATACAAATATTATCTTCTGATAATATCTATACTCAAATAAATCCTCATCACATTTATTGATACATTAATTTACAAAATGGTGAGGACTACTAAACAATCCTTTCTAAAACCTTCATTCCATACCCCGACTAAGTACTCGCTATATTCTCGCCTCCCGAGAAAAATGGAACAAAAAGGAAAAGGGTGAGCTCAACTAGCTCAATAAAGAATATTATGACTAAGATAATATACAACAAATTATCGTTAGTCTTCAACAGGAAAAATCTAATAGAATACAATAGACAACAAATTTTAAATCAATACTCGCAATGAAATAATAATTCATTAGAAGAGTTAAGTAGAGAATGCAAACTACTATCTTCTATGTATGAATTTAAAAGTTCATCGTCTCATCTTTTATCCCGTAACATCAATCAATATACATACGGAATCAAATATTCATCTTTGCACTCTGAGCCAAAGATATTCATCGATTGGTCATGTTCATTTAAACACTGTTCATCTTTGCACTACAGCCAAAGATATTCTTCAGAAATCATTCATCTTTGCACTACTGTGCCAAAGATATTCTTAAGAAATCATTCATCTTTGCACTACTGGTGCCAAAGATATTCCATAATATCATCATTTAAGACCGAGGGATGATGAAAATATTTTTTTTTAAAAAGCGAATCCAATTGAAACAAAATGACAAGGATTAAGGATTAAGGATTCAGTACTTGGTTTTATCCACGCCCAAAAATACCTCAAAAATAATCATAGTGGTGTAAAATTCAAGAATGATCAAAACATGGATACAATCAGAGCTAGTATCCGAATAGATATTTTGGACAAAAGAAGAAATTTTATTTTCTATTGAATAGTTTTGTATACGTGAATAGTGTCAGATACGTGAATAGTGCCGTATATGTGAATAGTAACTCCAGACACCAAAAGATAGAAATTTCACAAAAACATCTTCACGCTTCATGAATAGTACTCGTGAATAGTAACTCGTGAATAGTAACTCGTGAATAGTAACTCGTGAATAGTAAACTCATGAATAGTAACCCATGAATAAGTAACCCCGACATGAAAAAGTTCCAAATTTGATAAAAACTTCAGATCAACATTTCAAAGATAATGATATTGAAGAAATAATATCATTACGAAAAAAAATAATATCCCTTACCTCAAGAAGAAGCAAGATTTCGAGCTAGAATCTGGAATAATCTTTGAATGAACTTGCAAGCAAGTATATCAATACTCAAAGTATACTCAAAATACTCACAAGAATACGCTCAAAATATCGAGAGAAAATAGAGAGAAAACTTCGGTTTCGGTGTGATTTTCAATTCTAACCCAAGCACCCTATTTATAGGAAAATCTTTAGAACACCAAAAGAAAATTTAATATAATATTAATATAATTATACAAATTTTCCTTAGCCCACCTTTTTGGTCAAAACACCAGCCACACATGTTAATGATGTCCAAAAAAATACAAAAAACGTTTTTCTTAACAAAAATAATTTAAACTCCCAAAATCAATTATTTTGAGCTTCGGAACTTCAATAATTCATAATAAATAGCCCTTTCATCAGAAAAATTGAATCTCACGAGTTTTTATAGGAAATTCAATTTCTACAACTTTGCGAGAAGAAAGTTTTCCAAATTCCAAATAGAAATTGACCGAAATCCACAAACGGACGATTTTTTGTGCTATAATCAAATTTCGGTCAATAAATGGGGTCCACCGACATGTTTAACATGTTTTAAACATTTAATGCCACAAAAATACTCTTCCTCCTCAGTATACTCATATATCCCACATTCGTTGTAAAAAATATCACCATTAATATATTATTAAAATAATATATTTAAATGAATTATTTCGAGAAAAAGATAAAATATTAATTTTCAATAATTGTCATTTTAAAATTTTCTCCATCTATATCCACATAAAATCAATATTTTCCTCATCATATAAATCAATAATTAATTATTCACAAATAATATTACAGAATCACAATATTGACAACCAGCGGTTCAGGGAGAGAGGGGCTTCCAATAAGAATTTCTTCTTCTTGGCGCAATTAGGTGACCAAACCTCTCCTTAGAGCGAACTTTCTAGACATTGCCCATAATGTTATCTAATAATATTATTCAGATAATATGAATTATTGCTTCGATAATGAAAAAATCTTGTGTAATGACAATTATTCAAACAACAAATAATATAAAATATCAACGCAACAATTATTAACTCAATAAAATCTTGAATAAGTAATTATCGTAACCATTATTGAGTAGTGCCTTCTTACGTAAGAATCAATAATTGGTGCAATACCGCAGTGTCTTCGCTCAACAACGCCAGACGTATTAGTGTGTTTTAACCATTCGGGTATTCCAACAAAGATTAACAGTAATAACTACGCCAATTATTTAAAAACAACTTATATTTGTCGTTTTCTTCATCCAATCACTTTCCGTTATGGGGCCCACACATGGCTGCGCCGTCGTACGAATATTCCCCGACAGTACGAATATTTCACGACCAAACGAATATTCCCCGACGATAATGAATATTTTATAACCACTTGCTTATTTTGAAATATTTGCGTATTTAACCCTTAACTATCCACATTAATCAAATCAACCCTTACTATTTCAAAATAATAAATAAAGGAAATTCCTTTTTATTTAAAAATTTTGGGGTCTTACAATATCAAAGCGGGGTATCTTTGGGTATAATAAGTCAGATATATAGAGATAATGTATAATCAAATAAAGAATCTACCACTTCTATTAAAAGAAGAGAAATGTCTATGTGATTCGATAAATGACAACCCAAAGAGTCCTTGGTTAAGATGAATGAAATTAGAAAGGAGTTTCTAATTTGCATTATTTGGAGTCATGCGTTTAAGGATCGAAATACATATAATTAAATAAAATAAGACTTTACGGTAGAATTCCATGTCTTATATTTAATTGGGACATTCAGATGGTGGAAGGATTGAATTGCATTTAAAGAACTATTTACTCAAAGGTTTCTTTATGATTAATGTTGAAATCTATATTATCCGGAAAGTCGTTGATCGCTAGGAGGCTTATCCCTATTGTAGAATAAATATTATTTATTTAAATAAATTAATTATTTAATTTATTTATTTAAATAAGATTAGAATTGTTCTAATTGATTTATTCACAACCTAGCTTAATATGGAGAACCTAAAGGGTCAGCACCATAAAAGGAAGAATAATTATTTAAGAAGTTAATGGCATAATCGTAATAATATGTTATGTATATTTAATTTAATCTATGGTGATAGAATAAATTAAATAGCTTAATATTTATTATTTAATATTTTAGAAATATTAAATATAAATTAATAAGAGGAGTCTTATTAATATTATTACAATTATTATTATTATTTTAATTTCTAAAAGAGTTTAGGAATTAATTTAATATAAATAATTTATTCCTAATAAGATTAGAAGGAAAATTAATTAAAGGAGTTTAATTAATTATCCTAATAAGATTAGGAGCCCATTTAATTAAAAGAGTTTAATTAAATAATACCTTATTTTAATAGTGGTTACTTAATATCTATATAAGAGAGTCTTATATCGTATATCAATGATATGCAATTCCAAAAGTTCGAGAAGACGTTCTTTTCTATGTAGATAGAAAAACAGTGTTTAAAAAAACCACCCATCTTCTTAAATCCTTCTTCTTCCTGGTGGATCACCCTTGAGAGGCCAAACACTTGGGTGGCTAACGTTGATCAAAGGAAGGAACCAAACCGGTGGATTCAAGTTGAACGCGAAAAGGATCGAGGTGAACTTGCACTGAGGAAGTCTTGATCTTCAAGTATGTTTCTTATTCATCTTTTCGTTTAATTAATAATTGTGCATAAAGGGTGATCCGTATATGGTTTGTAAAATTTTAAACTCCGATTTTTACACGTTTAAAGCTTATTTTGCAATTTGATTGCGTCATGAATATTTCAAACCTAACAGAACAACAACGATATTGAAGAACCTCAACTAAGAAGATCCACTAGAGAACGTGTGCTATCAATGATAAACTTTTATAAATAAAGATGAATTTTCTATAAATATTATTTTTGAATATTATGGAATAAATTTGATATAATGTTATAGTTGTGGGTAATATTTATAAATTTTGCAAAGTATGCAAGTTGTTATAAAATATTAGTTTGGTGGGGAATATTCTTTTTGTTAGGGAATATTAAATCTAATGGCTCAATCATTGGTGGACCCCACAATGAAATTATTGTCGGATTGAAAAGCGACAAAAATATTTTATAAAAATAACGGCGGAGGTGTTACAGTTAAAGCTGTTGAACTACTAAATTGGTAAGAAATGCGATGTCTGGCGTAGTTGCATAGTAGCATTACGGTATTGATTATTGATGCTTACGTGAGAAGTCACTCATTTATGCTCAATTATTGCTACGATAATTCTTTGCATCATATCTCTTATATTATTGATTCAATTATTGTCAAGATTATCATCGTATAATATGTTATAGTATTAAATCAATAATTGAGGCGACAAGTTATAAATGATTAATAATTGTTGAAAGATTAAATATGTGTTGATGAAAAAAAAAAATGATTTGTGGTAAGTTTGATTATTTTATGGGGGCTCGTATGTCATCATCATCTAAAGTCTCATTCGTCAATAAGTAGTCTCTTCGTCGATAGTAATTCGTCGAATAGTAATTACCTTGTGAATAGTATTTACAACCGTCGATAGTAATTACCTTCGTCGATAGTAATTACCCTTGTGAATAGTATTTACCTTCGTCGATAGTAATTACCTTCGTCGATAGTAATTACCCTTGTGAATAGTATTTACCTTCGTCGATAGTATTTACCTTCGTTAATAGTAATTACCTTTACCGGACGTCGAACCACTTGTCGTTTCACATTCTGAGCGCCGAACCACTTGTCGTTTCACATTACGAGCGTCGCCAAACCATCACATCAAGTCGTTGAGCCACTTGCCTTTTCACACACGGCGGTCTGCTAAGCTAGAAATCTTCTATAAATAGAGGCCTAGGGCTTCATTATTTTTTTCGCAATTCATTCAAGCTATAGAGAGAGAAAGTATAGAGAATAAGAGAGAAAGAAGAAGAGTATTTTATTCTTACTACTGCTGCGGTATTCAATCTCTACCAAATGTAAGGGTGTTATTCTTTCTTATTCATGAAGAGAAGCTGTTGTTATTCCATTGCTTATTATTCATTGGAATAACTTTGTATATCGTGGTTTACCCTATACTTGGTGACATTCTTTATTATTACATTGGAACATCACATGCATGTGTTTTACAGGACTGGTTAAAATCTTTATTATTATTACATTGGAACATCATGCATGTGTTTTACAGGACTGGTAAAATCTTTTTATTATTACGTTGGAACAACATCATGTGTGTTTTGTTATGTTTTACTATTGGACTGGTTAAAATCTTTTATTATTACATTGGAATATCCTATCGTGTGTTTTTACAGGATGCAGTTCCATCTTTATTATTACATTGGAACATCACATCGGTGTGAATTTCACACGACTGGTTCCGATTATTTATTATTACATTGGAATAACTTTTATGCATGCTGGTCTATCGCATGCGTGGTGATTTCTTTTGTTATTCCATTCTTTATTATACCCGGTTGGTTAAAACTTTGACTTCTATACTCCATGAAATTAGTAGAATATCCTTGATATTTGCGTTTCATCCGATATCTTTTCATGGAAATATTCTTACGATCATTCTTGAATTTTACTCTACAAAAGCGATATCGTATTGATAATTTGGGCGTTAATAATTCTGGATAAAATAATTCTTGAACTTGTTTTATTGAATTCTTATATCATTGTCATCATCCTCATGTTTATATTTTTTAAAGTCATACATGGCTTTGTAGTGCATAGATGGACTTGGTATGATTATGACGAGAGACTATTGGTGTAATCATGGTAGTAATGTTACAAATGATGTGGTAAAAATCCTCGATTGGTAGTAGTGCATTGATGGACGAGTTGTTGGCATGATCATGACCATTAATGAATACACAAATATTCTTGGCCCGTAGTGCATGAATAATTGTGGTGCGTGATACTAAAGAATATCCTTGGGTAGTAGTGCGGGGGTGATTCGATGATGTGGAATATTTATTAAAAGTGAGTCTCGGCTATAAATGATGATGAAAAACCTTTTAAAACCTAAAAGATAGTAGACTTTATTTTCTACTTGACTCTTTTAATGGATTGCATATTCATTGCAGATTAAAGCTGGTTGTCTATTGTATTTTATCGGTTTAACATTGTTGAAGACTATTGATAATTTATTACGCATTATCTTAGTCATAATATTTCTTCTTGGGCTAGTTGAGCTCACCCTTTCTTTCTTTATTCTCTTGAGGAAATGAGAATATATTTGGGGACGAGTCGGGGAAGCAGTGATGGTCACGAAGATAGCATTAGTAGTCCTCACTATTACGTGAAATAGTGTGATAATAATTGTAATGAGGACTTTTTTTGAGTTTGTATAATATCTAGTAAGCGATATTTGTATTTAAACTCACGATTTATGTCGTATTGTACCACGGCAGTTATGTTAATAAGTTGTATTTAAATTACATGTACCATGTAAGTGGCGACCCAAGATGGGTGATGTATACCTAATTTTTGGGGCGTCACGGTTAGTATCGAGCTTAGGGATATGATCCTGGCTAAGATGTGAGAATAGTACTAGGAGGGGAGGCGGGGAATACCTTCATTTAGTATGACCTACCTAAGTTTATGTCTTTATTTTATTGGTTGGTGGGAAGATAGGGATAATTTGTTACATGTCAATTAACCTTTTGTTTTGTGTGGCGATGTCTGAAAATGACATCGAGAATGTTGAGAATAGCAATGGGCGCTTGAGCGATCGTTGATTCACCACATATCAATAATCGAGGATAATAATGCATCGAGGAAGGCGACAATCCTCATGCAAACAACAACCTTGACCAAATGATGAATGATCAAATGTTCGGAGGCTTTATGCAATTTATGCAACAATGATGAGGCGACTCTGTCCAAAACGTGGGGTGGAAACACGGAAAACTCTCGAGGCGGTCACCGCTAAACAATTCAAGGAGCTGGGACCACCGGAGTTTAAGGGAGAGCAAAACCACTTTGGCGGAAGCATGGATAAAGCAGATTACCAAGATATTTGATGTCTTGGGATGCTCAGGAAGAAAAAGGTTCCTTCTACGCCTTTATGTTGCGCGGAGGCGGATTCTTTGGTGGGAATCGGTAAAAGCGTACTCAACTTCTTTGTCTTGAAGATATCTTGGGAGAAGTTCAGAGGGCATTCAACGACAAATACTTTCTGAAAGTATTCGCCACATGAAGGAGGTGGAATTTATCAAGTTGGAACAAAACAATATGGCCAGGTGTCATGATACGAGGCAAAATTTGCGGAGTTATCACGGTTTTCGTCCCACTTGGTGGATAATGAAGAGAGAATGGCGCGAATGTTTTTAAGAGGTTTGAAGCGGAATCGTCGACATCTTATTTCTCATAAAGCGTGTTTGTATTGGATGTTGTAAATAGGGCTCGATTAGTGGGCAGCGATAATGAGTCAACCTGACTAAAAAAGAAGCGGTAGGCAAAATTATAATACCGGCGAGAGTAGTCATCGGCGGTGACAACAAGCGTGGAGGGAATCAACGGGCGGATATGGTAACCGCCGGTGGTAATCGAGGCCAAAACAATAAGAATGGACATTTCAAGAAAAGGAGATTCAATGATGATGGAAAGAGCGTCGACCAAAGCACCCATTGTTAAGGAAGGAGAAAGACCACCTATCATATGCTTCAAATGCGGAGGAGAGGACACATCGATCAAGCTGCGTCATGCCAGTCAAAGCATGTTATAATTGTGGAAGAGAAGGTCACTTAGCTCGATTTTGTCGTTTCTTAGAAGACAAATTCAAAGCTAGGATGGAGGCACCAAAGGCCATCCCGGAAAATTCAAAGCCGGTAGTCTGAGGAGGCGTTTGTTGTGACCTCCCAAAGAAGCAAGGAATCGAATGAGGTCATCACGGTAAAGCTTATCATAAACTCTAAATGAAGTCTATACTTTATTTGATACTGGGTTCTACCCATTCTTTTATTTCTCTACTTTGCGCTCATCGATTAAATTTGACTCAGGAGAAATTAGACTTTGACTTATCTGTGGAAACTCCGTTGGGAGAAACCTTCATTACATCCCTTTGTTTATAAGTCTTGTTTGGTTCAAATCGGTACCCTCACATTACTTATCGATCTTATTTCATTAAAAATACTTGCATTTGGCGTGATTCTAGGGATTGATTGGTTAACTACTTATCATGCAAAAATTGATTGTTTTCGTAAGGTTGTTAGCTTTCATATTCCTAATCAACCTATTATATGCGAATTCAAACGACCAAACCATTAAAATCAATCACGGTCATCTCAAGCCATAAAGCTATTCGTTTATTGAAAAGCGGATGTCAAGCTTTCTTAGCTCATATCACTGATTTAAATAAAAATCGTCGGTTTTAAAGCGATATTTCTATTGTTAATAAATTTCTGACGTATTCCCAGAAGAACTTCGGCCTACCCCAGGCGTGAAATTGAATTTTGTATCGACCTTGAAACGGTACAAAACCTATTTCCAAAGCCCATATCGAATGGCTCTATTGAACTTGAGGAGTTAAAGACCCAGCTGCGAGGAATTGTTAGACATTGGCTTTATTAGTCCTAAGTACTTCTCCTTGGGGTGCTGCTCTGTTACATTCGTGAAGAAGAAAGATGGGAGTATCGACTTTGTATTGATTATCGGGAGTTGAATCATGTCACCATCAAAAATAGGTATCCATTGCCACGTATTGATGACTGTTTGACCCGGTTGCAAGGAGCCAAATTCTTTTCAAAGATTGATCTTCGTTAGGATATCACCAATTGAAGATTAGAAGCCGTGACATTCCAAAGGCGACTTTCGAGAACTTCGATGCAGGCATTATGAATTCTAGTCGTGTCCTTTGGATTGACTAATGCTCCTCTTTGCCTTCATGGATATGATGAGCCAAAGTATTCAAGGAATATTTAGATCACTTTGTGGTCGTCTTTATTGATGACATCCTTATTTATTCCAAAAGCGTGAAGATCATAGAAGCAACACTTGAGGTGACACTCCAAAAGCCGTGAATATAAGCTTTATGCCAAGTTGAAGAAATGCGAGTTACGGCTTGAAGAAGTAGCATTCCTTGGGCACGTGGTATCAAGTCATGGAATATCATTGACCAGCAAAGATTGAAGCTATTCAAAGCGGGAACAACCTAAATCGATGATAGAAATCGTAGCTTTCTCGGTTTATTTGGTTATTATCGGAGATTCGTGGAAGGATTTTCTCGAATCGCTACTCCATTGACTCGGTGACTCGGAAAGATACAAAGTTCGGTTGGGCGAAAATGTGAGAAGAGTTTTCAAGAACTCAAGAGGAGACTTATTTGATTTTGTTACGACAATACCATACGGCTCGGAGGATTTGTCATCTCTGATGATGCTTGAGAAAAGGGTTGGGATGTGTTCTTATACTGACATGGAAAAGTTATAGCCTATGCCTCGCGACAACTCAAAGAATATGAGAGGAATTATCCTACTCATGATCTAGAGTTAGCGGTTGTTATCTTTACACTTAAAATTTGGAGGCATTACTTGTATGGGGAGAAAGTGGAGATCTTTACGGATCATAAAAGCCTCAAATATTTCTTCACTCAAAAGGAACTCAACATGCGACAACGACGTTGGCTTGAAGCATTGAAAGATTATGATCATACCATCAATACCATCTGGAAAAGCGAGCGTGGTAGGCGGCGCATTGAGTAGAAAATCATATGCAAGAAATCTGAGTGCGATATTGTCAATATGAAGCCCATTTGTGTGACTTGCAAAGGATGGAGATAGAGTTAAAGACTCGAGGGGACGCGTGTGATGATAGCGAGTATCTGAGTAGAGGCCGACTTTAATCGATAAAGTTAAAGGCTGCTCAAAGCTACGGACTGGAGGTGATGCGTATGAGGAAAAAAGTGCAAGAAGGTGCTATCATAGGAAGCAAGAATCGATGAAGAAGGAATACTTGAGTCAACTCCGGACTTTGTGTTTCTAACGACCACGATTTAAAGTATAATATCATGATGGAGGCACTGACACACCATTTGCAATCCATCTGGGAGTACCAAAATGTATCATGATATTAAATAAATACATTTTGGTGGAGCAATATGAAGAGAGAGATAAGCGTTGTTTATCTCAAGGTGTCTAACTTGTCAACGAGTTAAAGCGGAGCATCAAGTACCAAAAGGTCCATTGCAACCACTTGAAATTCCGAGAATGGAAGTGGGAGCACATTACCATGGATTTCGTTCTTGGGTCTTCCTAAGGTTTCTCAAGGCATTGATGCGATTTGGGTCATTGTTGATAGATTGACCAAGTCTGCTCATTTCTTACCGATCGAGAAACTTATACACTTGAACGTCTTGCTCGTATGTACATAAGCGAGATTGTAAGGCATGCGTGGTATGCCGGTATCCATAGTTTTCGATCGAGACCCGAAGATTTACTTCACGATTTTGGGTTAGTTTGCAAAAGCTATGGGCACAGACTTACGATTTAGCTCGGCATATCATCCTCGGAGACAGACCGGACGATCGGAGAGGACTATTCAAACTCTTGAAGATCTATTAAGACTCTGTGTCCTTGATTTCAAGGGAGTTGGGACAAGTTCTTACCATTGGTGGAGTTTTCCTACAACAACGGTTATCAAGCAAGTATTGGCATGGCTCCATTCGAGCGTTGTATGGAAGAAAGTGTCGTTCTCGGTATCTTTGGGATGAGGTGGGTGAAGCAACGTTGTTGGGACCGGAGTTGATACGTATGACTACGGAAAAGATTAAACGATCCAACAAGCGTATAAAAACCTCACAAAATCGACAAAAGAGTTATCTTGATCTTCATCGAAAGGGCGTGGAATTCGATATAGGAGATCATGTGTTGTTAAGAGTTGCTCCATGGAAAGGAGTTACAAGATTTGGAAAGAGAGGAAAACTTAACCCTCGATTCATCGGTCCATTTTAATCCTCGATCGAGTAGGGCGTGGCTATAGACTCGCTTTCTGCCTTGAAATATGTCTCGTGTTCATAGCGTTTTTCACATATCTATATTACGTAAATATGTGAAAGACCGAACCATATTATTGAGTTAGAGCCGGACGAAATAGCGGAAGATTTGACGTATGAAGAGGTTCTGTTCAAATTTTGGATAAGAAGGAACATATTCTACGCTCGAGGTTATACCTCAAGTCAAAGTTTTGTGGAGGAACCACGATGTTGAGAAATGACTTGGGAGTTAGAATCGAAATGAAATCAAGGTATCCTTACCTCTTGACATACCAGTCGTACCCCTAATTTCGAGGGTAGAAATTTCATAGAAAGGGGAGGTTGTAAGACCCCGACTTTTATAAATAAAGATGAATTTTTCTATAAATATTATTTTTGAATATTATGGAATAAATTTGATATAATGTTATAGTTGTGGGTAATATTTATAAATTTTGCAAAGTATGCAAGTTGTTATAAAATATTAGTTTGGTGGGGAATATTCTTTTTGTTAGGGAATATTAAATACAATGGCTCAATCATTGGTGGACCCCTAATGACGGAATTATTGTCGGATTGAGAAAGCGACAAAATATTTTATAAAAAAACGGCGGCGGAGGTATTACAATTAAAAGCTGTTGAACTACCGGTGGTAAAAAAATGCGATGTCTGGCGTAGTTGCGTAGTAGCATTACGGTATTGATTATTGATGCTTACGTGAGAAGTCACTCATTTATGCTCAATTATTGCTCTGATAATTCTTTGCATCATATCTCTTATATTATTGATTCAATTATTGTCACATTATCATACATATAATATGTTATAGTATTAAATCAATAATTGAGGCGACAAGTTATAAATGATTAATAATTGTTGAAAGATTAAATATGTGTTGATGAAAAAAAAAAAAAATGATTTGTGGTAAGTTTGATTATTTTATGGGGGGCTCGTATATGTCATCATCTAAAGTCTCTTCGTCGATAGTAATTACCTTCGTCGATAGTAATTACCCTTGTGAATAGTATTTACCTTAAATCGTCAAGTAATTACCTTCACATCGATAGTAATTACCCTTGTGAATAGTATTTACCTTCATCGATAGTAATTACCTTCAATCGATAGTAATTACCCTTGTGAATAGTATTTACCTTAAATCGATAGTATTTACCTTTGTTAATAGTAATTACCTTTACGGAGACGTCGAACCACTTGTCGTTTCACATTCTGAGCGTCGAACGAACCACTTGTCGTTTCACATTACTGAGCGTCAAACCGATTAAATCAAGCCACTTGCCTTTTCACACCACGGCGGTGCTAAGCTAGAAATCTTCTATAAATAGAGGCCTAGGGCTTCATTATTTTTCACGAATTCATTCAAGCTATAGAGAGAGAAAGTAGAGAGAATAAGAGAGAAAGAAGAAGAGTATTTTGTTACTACTACATCTGCGATATTCAATCTCCTACCAAATGTAAGGGGTGTTATTCTTTCTTATTCATGAAGAGAACTGTTGTTATTCCATTGCTTATTATTACATTGGAATAACTTTGTATCTGTGGTTTACCCTATACTTGGTGACATTCTTCTATTATTCATTGGAACATACATGTGTGTTTTTAGGACTGGTTAAAATCTTTATTATTATTATACATTTGGAACATCCTGCGCATGTGTTTTACACCGGACTGGTTAAAATCTTTATTATTCATTGGAACATCACATGCGTGTGTGTTTTACAGGACTGGTTCCGTCTTTATTATTCTGTTGGAATATCCTATCATGTGTTTTACACGGATCTGGTTCCATCTTTATTATTACATTGGAACATCATCGTCGGTGTGAATTTCACGACACTAGTTCCGTTATTATTATTACATTGGAATAACACATACATCGCAATCTATCGCATGCATGGTGATTTCTTTTGTTATTTTATTCTTTATTATACCCGGTTGGTTAAAACTTTGACTTCTATACTCCATGAAATTAGTAGAATATCCTTGATATTTTGCGTTTCATCGATATCTTTTCATGAAAATATTCTTACGATCATTCTTGAATTTTACTCTACAAAAGCATATCATATTGACAATTTGGGCGTTAATAATTCTGGATAAAATAATTCTTGAACTTGTTTTATTGAATTCTTATATCATTGTCATCATCCTCATGTTTATATTTTTTAAAGTCATCGTGGCACCTGTAGTGCATAGATGGACTTGGTATGATTATGATGAGAGACTATTCGATTGTAATCATGGTAGTAATGTTACAAATGATGTGGTAAAAATCCTCGATTGGTAGTAGTGCATTGATGGGACGATTGTTGGCATGATCATGACCATTAATGAATACACAAATATTCTTGGCCGTAGTGCATGAATAATTGTGGTCGTGATCTTAAAGAATATCCTTGGTAGTAGAGTGCGGGGTGATTCGAGGATGTGGAATATTTATTAAAGTGAGTCTCAATTTATAATGATGATGAAAAACCTTTTAAAACCTAAAAGATAGTAGACTTTATTTTCTCTTGACTCTTTTAATGGATTGCATATTCATTGCAGATTAAACCGGTTGTCTATTGTATTTTATCGGTTTAACATTGTTGAAGACTATTGATAATTTATTACGCATTATCTTAGTCATAATATTTCTTCTTGGGCTAGTTGAGCTCACCCTTTCTTTCCTTTATTCTCTTGAGGAAATGAGAATATAATTTGGACGAGTCGGGGAAGCGAGTGATGGTCTGAAGATAGCATTAGTAGTCCTCACTATTACGTGAAATAGTGTGATAATAATTGTAATGAGGACTCCTTTTGAGTTTGTATAATATCTAGTAGAGCGATATTTGTATTTAAACTCACAGTTTTATGTCGTATTGTTACCACAGCAGTTATGTTAGTAAGTTGTATTTAAATTCTGTACCATGTAAGTGGCGACCCAAGATGGGTGATGTATACCTAATTTTGGGGGCGTCACAATAAGGATACTTTGAGTGTAGCAAATAGTACAAATTTTCTTCAAGAATATCTCCGTTATATTAGTCAGATTTACTCTCCTACTAAGGTAAGGGATATTATTTTTGCTCAATATTTATAAGGAATATTATTTTCTTCCACACTCTATAGTATGTAAGTGATATTATTTCGTTTCATATTCCTAAATCTACATTTATTTTGATAATTGCTTTTATAATCTTTGAAATTAGTAGAATATCCTTAAATTTTGTGTTTCATCTACTATCATTTCATTAGAATATTAGTCTGAACTTTCTTATTAAATTTTAATATTTTCATTAGAAGCTACTATTCACTCGAAGATTATTCATTCGTGTACTATTCACGATAAAAATTAGTTTCTTTTCTGTCCAAATTATTTTTGATACATGAATATCATTCTTGAATTTTACTCCACAATTAATTATCATGTTGACAATTTGGACACTAGATAAATTGAATTATAAATCTCTAATATTTATTATTGATCTCACTTGATTGATTCTTTATATCATTGTCATCATCCTCATGTTTATATTGCGGTGAAAGTCATCTTTGGCCCGTAATGCATAGATGGTCTGTTGAAAGGTATGATTATGACCAAAAATTGTGTATCGGTATAATCATGACCTGTAATGTTACAGACAAATGATGTGGTGAAAGTTCTCTTTGACCCGTAGTGCATAGATGGACAGTTGTTTGGCATGATCATGACCACTGGTGATACTAACGATTATCTTTGGCCGGTAGTGCATGGATAATTTGTTGATTTGAAACATTTATTAATTTGTGTTACAAAGATAAAATATTGATGATGAAATTTTAAATCATAAAAGATAGTAGACATCATGATCTACTTGACTCTGCTAATTGTTTGCTTGTTCCGCTGCAATTGTTGATCTAAACTTGTTGTCTATTGTATTCTATCAGATTTTACACTATTGAGGACTAAGGATAATTTATTCTACATTATCTTTGTAAGACCCCAACTTTTATGAATAAAGATTTAATTTTTCTTTAAATATTATTTTTAAATAATAAGGTGTGAATTTGATATAATGTTATAGTTGTGGGTAATATTTACAAATTTTGCAAAGTAAGCAAGTTGTCATAAAATATTCGTACGACAGCACAATAATTGGTGGACCCCACAACGGAATTACTGTCAGAATTAGAAAACGACATAAATAACTTTTTATAAAAATAACGGCAAAAGTTTTACTGTTAACTATGTTGAAATACACGGTGATAAAAGTACGATGAATACGTGTGGTTGCATAGTAGCACGGTGTTATACAATATCTTTGATTATTGATGCTTACGTGAAAAGTCACTCGGTTTTATTCAATTATTGCCACAATAATTCTTTGATAAGTATCTCATATTATTGATTCAATTATTGTCATAGTATCATCTGCGCATAATATTTTATATTATTAAATCAATAATTGAGATGAAAAGTTATTCATATTATTATTTGCATTATTGATGATGTCTATAAAGTTACATCGAGTAAAGGGTTTTGTGGCGCCCCAAAATAGGAATACATCACTTATTACGAAGTCGCAAATACATGGTAATTGAATACAAATAGAAACTAATTGATACAACGATTCGTGTAAAATACGACAAAACATATGATGTGAGTTTTAATACAAATATTGTCATCTAGACAATATCCACACTCAATGGAGTCCTCATTACATTTATTATTACACTATTTCACGAATAGTGAGGACTACTAATGCATCATCTAGGACCATCACTGCTCTCCGTTTAGTCCTAGTCGACATTCGTTCTCATTTCCTCAAGAGAACAATGAAAGCAAAAGGGTGAGCTCAACTAGCCCAAGAAGAAATATTATGACTAAGATAATGCAGAGTAAATTATCATTAGCCTTCAGCAAGTGTTAAACCGATAAAATATAACAAACATCAAGTTTAAGCTGCAGTTGGAACAAGCAATCCATTAGAAGAGTCACGTAGAGAATAAAATATACTATCTTCTATGATTTAAAAGGTTTTCATCAACTTAATTGTTGAGACTCAAACAATAAATAATACACATCATTAAATCATCCACGCACTACTGTGCCAAGGATATTCTTTAGTATCACGACCACGAATTATCCATGTTCTACTGACTAAAGATAATCGTGTTTTCATCAATGATCCGATCATGCCATAAAATAATTCATCTTTGCTCCTTGGCAAGAGAATCCATAAGCCATAATCATACCAAAAATTGTCCATCAATGCACACTACGAGCCAATGAAGACTTTTCCACATCATTTGTAACATTACTACCAGTGATTATATCGAATAATCCACGGTCATAATCATACCAAGTCCATCTATGCACTACAAGGCCACAGATGACTTTCAACATAATATAAACATGAGGATGATGACAATGACATAATAATTCAATAAAACAAGTTCAAGAATTAATTTATCCATGAACCAATAACGTCCAAATTGTCAACATGATATTTCTTTGTAGAGTAAAATTCAAGAATGCTCGTAAGAATATTTACATGAAAAGATCTTTGGATGAAGCGCAAATATCAAAGATATTCCACTAATTTCATGGAGTATAGAAGTCAAAACTTTAACCAATTTGAGTATAATAAAGAATGGAATAACAAAAGAAATCACCGAGCATGCGATAAATCGCATACGCAGTTATTCCAACAAAATAATAAATAACGGAACAAATCAAGACGAAACGCATGCAGACAAGATATTCCAAGAATAATAAAAAGCGGAATCAAATGCGACGTAAATGCATGCATGTGATATTCCAATGTAATAATAAAAGACGGAACCAGTCCGACGTAAACGCATGCATGTGATATTCCAACATAATAATAAAGATGGAACCTGGTCCCATAGAACGCATGTAGCATGTAATGATAAATAATGGAACGGTCCCGGCGAACGCATTGAACAAGAAGTAGTATGCACAAGCCAATCATGTTTGATGATAAAGCATATACTTTGTAACAATCTTATTCATTTATTAATAAAAGTATTAATTTATTAAAGGCTTTTAATTATCTACATGATCTTTGTTTTATAATATGTGATAAACCCATAGTTTTAAGCAATGCTTTTAGAATAATGATGATGATCATTCTAATGAGATCTAAATTCTTAGAAAGCTTAAAACTAAAATAGTTCCCAATCGTTGGATTACTAAATTGGGGATTAGTGAATCCAGGATAGATTGGTACATCGTTGCTTGCTCGTTGGATGAGGATGATTGATCTCATGATCATTTGTGTGGAACACTAAAAGCAAGTATGTAGGTGCTTATTAGAGAATAAGTTCCTTTGAGCATTGGCTCGCTAAGGAATACTAATGGAAGTGGAGTTTTATTTGCTGTCGATAGGAATTCTGTAGTGATAGTAGTCAAGTAATCCTTGGACTTGAGATCATCATCATGTTAGTATCTTGTGTATGATGAGTTATACTTTGACTTATTCCTTAAGACCCTTAGGGTATATCAAAGGTATGCTTGGGTATAATAAGTTATACGTGGAGATAATGTATGATCGATAAAGAATCTACCACTTCTAATAATAAAAGAGAAATGTCTATGTGATTAGATAAATGACAACCCGGTAGTCCTTGGTAAAGGCGAGAATGAAATTAGAAAGGAGTTTCTAATTTGCATTATTTGGAGTTGTGCATTTAAGGATCGAAATACATATAATTAAATAAAATAAGACTTGTGATAATTCCATATCTTATATTTAATTGGGACATTGTATGGTGGAAGGATTGAATTATCGGTAACTATTTACTCGAAAGGTTCTTTTATGATTAATGTTGAAATCTATATTATCGGAAAGTCGTTGATCATTGGGAGAACTTATCCTATTGTAGAATAAATATTATTTATTTAAATAAATTAATTGTTTAATTTATTTATTTAAATAAGATTAGAGATTATTCTAATTGATTTATTCACAATAGGTTTAATATGGAGAACCTAAAAGGTCACACCATAAAAGGAAGAATAATTATTTAAGAAGTTAATGGCATAATCGTAATAATATGTTAAGTATATTTAATTTAATCTATGGTGATAGAATAAATTAAATAGCTTAATATTATTATTTAATATTTTAGAAATATTAAATATAAATTAATAAGAGAGTCTTATTAATATTATTACAATTATTATTATTTTAATTTCTAAAGAGTTTAGGAATTAATTTAATATAAGTACTCTCATTTATTCTAATTGGATTAGGAAGGAAAATTAATTAAAGAGTTTAATTAATTATCCTAATAAGATTAGGGAGCTTAATTAATTAAAAGAATTTAATTAATTAAATAAATCCCAATTCCTTAATTGTTAAGGTGGGTTGCCCACATCTATAAATAAGAGAGTCTTATTATGGGTGGTGGGGGTTGTTGACTTTAACAACTATGACGTAATAATTTCAATTTGTTGGAAGTACACCCTTTTCTATAGAGATAGAAAACTAGGGTTTGAGCCATATACCCTTCTTCTTGAATTTTTTCTTTTTCCTTGGTGGATCACCTCTAGAGGCCAAACACTTGGGTGGCTGCGTTGATCGAAGGAAGGAACCAAACCGGTGGATTGAGTTGAGCGAAAATTTGGAGGTGAACTTGTACGAGGAAGCTTCGATCTTTGAGGTATGATTTTTATTTCTTCTTCTTCGTTTAATTAATAATTATGCGTAAAGGGTGATCAGGGTATATGGTTTTAAAATTTTTAAACTACGATTTTACTCGTTTTTAGCATTTTTTTTTGCAATTTGATTGCGTTCATGAATATTACAAACCTAACGGTGGCATCGAGCCAAACCTTTATGAAATTATTAATTGTTTTAATTTGATATGTATATTGATATGTGTTTAGAACAATTTAATTGGGCATAATTTTATTGTATAAAATAAAAAAAAAAAAAAAAAAAAAAAAAAAAAAATTTTTTTTTTTTTTTTTTTTTTGAATTTTATATATTAATTGAAAATGAATGATTTTAATGATGATAAAATCGATATGATTATATATATATAAAAGATAAGTTATAAAAAATAAAAAAAATATAAATGAATAATTAAATAATATATAAATAAATAAATAATATTATAATAAATAAAAAATATATTTATTTATAAATAATATATATAAATTAATATATATATATATATATATATATATATATATATATATATATATATATATATATATATATATATATATATATATATATATATATATATATATATATATATATATATATATATATATATATATATATATATATATATATATATATATATATATATATATATATATATATATATATATATATATATTCTTAATTATTTTATAATTAAAATAAAAGTTTATTTTAATTTTAAAATAAAAAGTTTATTTTAATATTAAAATAAAAAGTTTATTTTAATTTTAAAATTAAATTTCATCTTAACTAATTAGAGTTGGAATTGGATTCCATGATAACTAATTGGAGTTGAAATTGGATTTTATTTTTCCTTAAATAAAGGAGTTTATTTAGATATGAAATAAGATTGAATTATTAAAAAAATAAAAGAGTTTATTTGTGAATAGGAAAAAGAAATCTAATTTTCTTAAATAAAGGAGTTTATTTAGATATGAAATAAGATTTCATATTATTCAAAATAAAAGAGTTTATTTGTGAATAGGAAAGAAGAATCTAATTTCCTTAAATAAAGGAGTTTATTTAAATATGAAATAAGATTTCATATTATTCAAAATAAAGGAGTTTATTTGTGAATAGGAAAAAATATCAAGTGTTTCCTTTAATAAAGATTTTTTTTTTTTTACATGGAATTGGATTCATAATTAATTAAAATAAAAGTTTAAATTAAAGATTTTTTTATATGGAATTGGATTCCATAATTAATTAAAATAAAGGAGTTTATTTTGATTAAATTTTGATTAAAATAAAATAGTTTATTTTATTCAAAATTGGATAAATTAAAATAAAATAGTTTTATTTTGATTTAAATTTGGATTAAAATAAAGGAGTTTATTTTGATTCAAAAATAGATTTTATCTTAACTAAATTTGCCCATTAAATGATATCAATATATATATTAAATGTTTATTATTCATAAGATGAATGTTATTTATTGATCGTATGATGATGTGTATGATAATAAATGGGATTGATTATGGAATTTATTGACGATATGATTGGATTTTATTTTAGTTGGATGCATGAATGTATGGGTTTTTATTAAATGGAGATTCTGCGTACCTCGTCTTCTCTAATTTTTTCTTAATGTAAATTCTATCTCCCTCTATGTACTTCCCTTTATTTTTTTGATCGAGGTTTCTATTTATTTTAAATAGTTTTGTAATAGGAATAGTTAGAATTAATTTTGAAAATTGGAGATCAAAAAAAGCGAGGCGCTTGAAGACCCGTTTGTAATGGAGCAGGGTTTAAATGTAATAGTTATATTTAAATATTATTTCTTGCACCCCTAGGGTTTGACCTTTTGGTTCACTTGGTGGCTCTAGTAGAACGAACTAGAATAAAAGTCCATAATCAATCAGGGTAGAATATAGTATTCTATATATGCTTATATACTATATACTATATATATATATATTATGCAAACATGCTTGCATGTTCATTAATATAATAGCGTATTTTATTATATATATATATATAAATGTGCGCTAAACAAGATGAGACAAATTAATAACAAACCCTCAATTTTTTTTTATATTAAGTCTAAGCGTTCAAAGATATTTGGAATATCGAGCGTAAGCCTTCTAGCATGATAAAATTAATAGAGTATTAAATATTTAATATGAGTTTGTTGTGTCACCACAAAGGCAAGTATTAAGTATTTAAGATGTTAATTTATCACATTTGATGCTTATAAAGAAAATTGAACAATATTGTTTTGTTGTGTCACCACAAGGATGATATTTTTCTTTTTGAATATATGGAGTGCTAGGTTGGACTTAACTTGGATAATTTTGATTCGGATGTGCCACCACTTGATCAAAATAATCTAAGAGGCAAAAAGAAAAGGAGTTGCATAGTTGATGTAATTGACAAAAGTTGTCTACCTATTTATTTATATATAGTTTGTTGTGTCACCACAAGGCTATATACATTTGAAATGGGATCCTTATTCTCACTAGCAAATCTTTAATTAGATTTTGCGAACTATATAAGTGAGGTAATATAGTTTGAAGAAAATAGTGGGAGATACCAATTTAAAACAAGACCTAATTTATTTTGGTAATTAATAAAAGAATGTATGTTAAAATGTTGTTAATTACAAATTCATTTACTGAGAATTTTACAATGTCTAAAATTACTATCTGCGAAGCATATTAGATGCTAAATTAACTTGGGCCAAGAATTAAGCGGATTGGTTAAGGAATTTGAGAATAGTTCTCATGCATTTGAAAAGCTATCTTATGTCATAATCGCTATCCTATGATGGTTGCAGAACAATGCCTACGAGGAAGACATTGCTACTTTTAGAAAGTGGCGAAGATGATGCTGATTGGCTCGATGCATCATGCTCGCATCCATGAGTACTTGAGCTTGACGTCGCATGAAACTATGGATGCTCTACTATATTCTGCACATCAAGTAGTTGATGGTGAGGAAAATGGGGTGATAGATATCGAGATATCTAAGGAGCTCTTAGATCTAGAATGGCCGATGACACTTATAGATGAGACAAAAAAGTTCTTAACATAATCAATTTGATTGATCGATTAGGACAATTTGGTTTTGTCATGGATGGAGAGTTGAGCGAGATTTGATCTTGCACTCACTCCGGACTCCTTTCACAATTGTTGTGAATTTTTCATATGAACAAGCTAGATATCGGACCTCGTTGATTTGCTTAACATATGTTGAAAAATGTTGAGAGTCACTTTCGACCAAGAAAGATCAAGTCTTCTTGGTAGGGGCCAAAGGATCTTACGAAAAAGAAGAGCGATTCAAAGAAGGTAAATAGAAAGGCGTAAACAAAGGATAATAAGAACAAAAGCGTATACGGATAGCAAAGGGTTTGCTTCCTTTGCAATAAGCTTTGGACCTTTGGAAAGAAAGCTGCGAGAAGCATCTTGCGAGAGGCTAACAAAGAAGCTTAGTGAAGTTTTGGTTACAAATCTGATTTTTGTTCATGATTGAAATAAATTTTTCTTTAAGTCGAGGTTTACTTGGGTATTGGATCTGAGCTTTGGTTATCATAAATATAGATTTATGAAGGGACCAAGCAGTAGAAAGCTAAACAAATATAAGTAATCTATGTGTGGGAAATGAAGCAAAGGTTGTTGCATTATTAGCCATAGAAACTTATAGTTTAGCAATGCCTACTGGGAAAATCTATTAAGTCGATAAGTTGTTATTGTATTCGAGTTCTTGTTAAAATATTATTTCCATTTTATTGTTGGATGATGAAATCTTTGGTATTATAATTAAGAACAATTGTTGTTTATTTATAATAATAATGTTTTGTATAGAAGCTGGAATATTACTTAATAAATTTTGTATACTTGACTTACGTGAAAATAATTTTGCATATTGAACAAATTAGTATATAAAAAGGAGATGATCATTCAAAGAGTTGAATGTGTGTATTTCTTTGAAATACAAGTGTGAATTATTTGAAAGGTTGAAAAAGAATTGAAGTGAAACAAATTGGCAATGTATTAAGATTCTTTGATTAGATCGAGGAATAAATACTTGTCTGATAAGTTTCTAGATCATCTCAAATGGTTTTCTCATAATGGACACATCTCGATCTGTGATAATTGATTGATGTATCTGAAAGGAAAAATCGTACCTTGTTGGACATAGTGCGGTCCATAATGATTTTCTGAGCATTCGGTATCCTTACAGGATAATGTCCTAGAAATGGTTTGCATATATCTACGAAAAGGTAACCTCAAAATCCGACCCCAAGACTCCATAAAAGTTATGGACGGGGAGGATTCTAATCTTAAGTATGTTAAGATAAGGGTTGTCGACTTATGTGAAAAGGTTTCAAAGGATAAGCTTGGGACAAGATTTGACAAGTGTCTGATTTGTGGGACATCCTAAAAGTAAGTTTAGGGTATATGTTCTATAATCTACTTAGCAAAAGGTGTTTGTTGCGAAACACGCGCCTTCTAAGATAAAGGTGTTTATCATTAAAAGGGGCTAGTGGGAGGATAATAGATCTTGAAGAGTTCAAGAACCACAAAAATCTTATAAGTCGAATAAGAGGAACATAGTAGATAGACCTATTGTACCTGTATGAGATCGTAAATGCGGAATAGTACAAGAAGATACCTAGGAGGTATGGATTCATCATGATGATGATGATGATGAGGTGCTGCATCATAGAAGATGATGATCGAGTTACATACGATGAGGTAAGTGTTGTAGATCGAGAAAAATGGATTGAAGCAAGTTTCTCAAATATGGAACATTCGTTTTGATGAAGCAATCAAAAGAGTTTGATTTTATCAAAAATAAGAATGAACATAGTGTGTACAAAAGGGTCGATTGGGGGCGTCGTGACATTTCTAGTATTATATGTTGATATACTACGGATAAGGAATGACATACCAATGCTACAATCGGTAAAGATAAAGTTGTCTAAACATTCCTCCATGAATGATTTGGGAAGAGTATCTTAATTGGGGATATAAATCTATATAGATAGATTTAAGAGGATGCTCGACTTAACCCGAGGAGCGTATATTCATTTGATGCTAAAAGTCGTTTAGCATGGCAAACTCAAGAGATGTCTCGTGTCGATGAGTATATGGGTGTATCTCTCTTAATAGTCCCCACAGACTCACGAAAAGAGAGGTCGCATGAGTGACAATCATGTATCTGATGAAATATCTGAGACACGATGTTGATCGGTCGTATAATATGGAAGTTCACTATGAGTCGGTGAAAAACATCTTAAAGTTCTTACTTAGGCACTAAGGATGTGATGATATATTCATGGTGGGTCTAAATTAAAACTAGAGGGCTTATGAGACTCAAGTTTTTGAGACGAGACCAAGCAATGATGAAAATCCACTTTAAGGTAAAGCGTTACCTTGAGCGAGTGGTGCGATGAATTGGAAAGGTTCAAAGCAAAAGAGTTCTTTGGTTTAGTGATAAAGACAAAGTATATAGCTATAAATGAAGGCTGCAAGTTGATTGTTTGGATTAAAAGTTCATTCTGAGAACTAGGAATAGTTCTAAGTCTCATCTTGGATCTAAACATGTGTTGTGGCACTTTCATTTGATTATTAGAATCATTGAAGATGGGAAATCACTATAGAGATAGTGGACTCTCAAGAACAACATTACATATCCATTAACTAAAGCTTATCAACAACGGGATAATCGTCACTTAGAGAAGAAGAGTATAAGATACCATGGCGATTGGCTTTAGTGCAAGTGGGAGATTGAAAGTAGTATGCACACAAGCCGATCATGTTTGATGATAAAGCATATACTTTGTAACAATCTTATTCATTTATTAATAAAAAGTATTAATTTATTAAAGGCTTTTAATTATCTACATGATCTTTGTTTTATAATATGTGATAAACCCGTAGTTTTAAGCAATGCTTTTAGAATAATGATGATGATCATTCTAATGAGATCTAAATTCTTAGAAAGCTTAAAACTAAAATAGTTCCCAATCGTTGGATTACTAAATTGGGGATTAGTGAATCCGGATAGATTGGTACATCGTTCTTGCTTTCGTTGGATGAGGATGATTGATCTCATGATCATTTATTGTGTGGAACACTAAAAGCAAGTATGTAGGTGCTTATTAGAGAATAAGTTCTTTGAGCATTGGCTCGCTAAGGAATACCTAATGGAGTTTTATTTGCTGTCGATAGGAATTCTGTAGTGATAGTAGTCAAGTAATCCTTGGACTTGAGATCATCATAGTATCTTGTGTATGATGAGTTATACTTTGACTTATTCCTTAAGACCCTTAGGGTATATCAAAGGGTATGCTTGGGTATAATAAGTTATACATGGAGATAATGTATGATCGATAAAGAATCTACCACTTCTAATAAAAAAGAGAAATGTCTATGTGATTCGATAAATGACAACCCGTAGTCCTTGGCAAGCGAGAATGAAATTAGAAAGGAGTTTCTAATTTGCATTATTTGGAGTTGTGCATTTTAAGGATCGAAATACATATAATTAAATAAAATAAGACTTGTGGTAATTCCATGTCTTATATTTAATTGGGACATTGTATGGTGGAAGGATTGAATTATCACGGTAACTATTTACTCGAAAGGTTCTTTTATGATTAATGTTGAAATCTATATTATACGGAAAGTCGTTTGATCATTTGGGAGAACTTATCACTATTGTAGAATAAATATTATTTATTTAAATAAATTAATTGTTTAATTTATTTATTTAAATAAGATTAAATTATTCTAATTGATTTATTCACAATAGGGTTTAATATGGAGAACTAAAAAGGTCACACCATAAAAGGAAGAATAATTATTTAAGAAGTTAATGGCATAATCGTAATAATATGTTAAGTATATTTAATTTAATCTATGGTGATAGAATAAATTAAATAGCTTAATATTATTATTTAATATTTTAGAAATATTAAATATAAATTAATAAGAGAGTCTTATTAATATTATTACAATTATTATTATTTTAATTTCTAAAGAGTTTAGGAATTAATTTAATATAAGTACTCTCATTTATTCTAATTGGATTAGGAAGGAAAATTAGTTAAAGGAGTTTAATTAATTATCCTAATAAGATTAGGGAGCTTAATTAATTAAAAGAATTTAATTAATTAAATAAACCCAATTCCTTAATTGTTAAGGTGGGTTGCCCACATCTATAAATAAGAGAGTCTTATTATGGGTGGTGGGGTTGTTGACTTTTAACAATACGTAATAATTCCAATTTGTTGGAAGTGCCCTTTTACATAGAGATAGAAAACTAGGGTTTGAGCCAATACCCTTCTTCTTGAATTTTATTTTTCCTTGGTGGATCACCTCTAGAGGCCAAACACTTGGGTGGCTAACGTTGATCGAAGGAAGGAACCAAACCCGGTGGATTCAAGTTGAGAGCGAAAGGATTTGGAGGTGAACTTTGTACGAGGAAGCTTCGATCTTCAAGGTATGATTTTATTCTTTATCTTTTTCGTTTAATTAATAATTGTGCATAAAGGGTGATCGGGTATATGGTTTGTAAAATTTTTAAACTACGATTTTTGCGTTTAGCATTAGCATTTTTATGCAATTTGATTGCGTTCATGAATATTACAAACGGAGCTCGAAAAATTACAAGACAATACCTCCAACTTTTCTTTCATTTTTAATTTAGTCCCGCAAGTATTATCAATCTTGCACCAACTCCCCTAATAGTAAATCATGTGAATCAATAATACAATCATGTGAATAAATAGTATAATCATGTGAAAAAATTAATTACAAAGATATAGTACCTTCAACTATACCTCCATTTTTAACTTAGTCATGCAAGTATTATCAATCTTGCACCACCACCCCTAATAGTATAAGAATGTGAATCAATAGTATCCCGTGAATAATAACTCGTGAATAGTAACTCGTGAATAGTACTCCGACACGAAAAGTGCTCCGAATACCCGAGTGAACAATATAACCTCCAGACATCAATTATTATCGAAATAAATGTCAATTTCCACTAACACTAATAATCCAAATACAATGGAACAATCAATTTTATCTTTAATCAACACAACTTATTCATCATTAATATTATAACTCACAATATTTAACAACCAGGTCGTTCATAGGAAAGAGGGGGCTTTTCGATAAGGATTTCTCCTTATTGGCGCGCAATTAGGTAACCAAACCTCTCCTTGACAGAACTTCTAGACATTGTCAATATTGCAAATAATAATATGAATAACTTTTTCGTCTCAATTATTGATTTAATAATAATAAATATTATGCAGATGATCTTGTGTGACAATAATTGAATCAATAATATGAGAGATATGATGCAAATTCTGTAGCAATAATTGAGTATAACGGAAGTTACTTCTCACGTAAGCATCAATAATCAATACCTAGTGTACTACTTATGCAACCACGCAGTATTCTTTACTTTAACACCGGGTGTTTCAACAGTTAACAGTAAAACTTCCAGCCGTTAATTTCATAAAGTATTCTTATCGCTTTCTCAATCCGACAATAATTTCGTTATTGGGGTCCACTAATGATTGTCACTCGTCGTCACGGATATTCCCCGACAAAAAGAATATTCCCGAAACCAATCGAATATTATATAACAACTTGCGTACATTTTGTAAAATTTATAAATATTACCCACAACTATAACATTATATCAAATCCACACCATAATATTTAAAAAAATTATTTGAGAAAATTAAATCTTTATTCATAAAATCTGGGTCTCACGGGTTTGGTCACCTAATTATGGCATAATAAGGAGAAGTCCTTATCAGAAAGCTCTCACTTTCCTTGGACTGATCTATTGTTAATATTGTGAGTTATAATATTAATGATGAAAAAATATTATTAAAAATATGTTTAGTGAAGTCAAGTGTATTGCGATAAATAAATGGATTTTTATGAAATATTTGATGTAAATTTGGCTTATTACATGGACCCTGCGTTTACCCATTTTTCAAAATTATCGGTAGAAAGTTATCTCGCTTTTGTGTCAATTACTTATATACTCCCTCCGTCCCATAGTTATATAAAGTGATTTTCCATTTTGAGATATCCCAATATATAAGGCTACTTACTATTTCTAAAATTTCGTTGGTTCATTGTTTTACTTTTATGCCCTTATAATAAATATTCAACCATTACTCTTTTTTGAAGAAACAACATTCAATATCATTATTTTATATATTGTTGTATTCTCTTTGGTTAAAGTTTATGGATTTTATTGGTTAATACACATCAATCAATGAAGTTGAGAGTTCCAATGTGATAAGTAAGGAGTAATTAACTTATTCATTAATTTCATATTAAGGGTATATGTGGAAAATTTATGTTAAAAAGTGTCACTTAACTCGATTTTCTTAAACTATGTGCCAAAAAAAATCAAATAACTATAACTATGGATATATATATATATATATATATATATATATATATATATTAATATATGTGTGTGTGTGAATTATATATCTATATATATATTATAAAGGCGAAAAGGTGAAAAAAGCCCTCGATGTTTATGCAATGTCCCACTAGCATACTAAACTAATTTTTTTTCCAAAAGTACCATTAACGTTATATTTTTGGGTCATCCGTGTCCCTACCGTTAACAAAAGACAAACGAGGTTAAAATGTGATGACGTGGCATGCTTAAATATAAAATATATTCTAAATAAAACAATATATATCATTTAATCAAAACAAAAAATACTAAAATTCAAAATTAAAAAAGCATAACATATTTACATCATTTATTCAAAATAATAAAATTTAAATTATTTTGTTAACTAATCAAAATAACTAATTAAATAAAATAAGTTATATAACATATTTACATCATTTAATCAAAATACTTAAATTACTAACATAACATATTTACATCAATTACTAATTTAAAAATACTAATTTAAAAAAAAATACTAAAATACTAAAAAAAAATCAAATTAAAAAAATACTAAAAATACTAAAATTTAAATTATTTTGTTAATTAATCAAAACAACAAAAATTCAAATTACATCATTAAAATACTAAAATCATAATACTAAATACTAATTGATATAAAATTTTTAAATTACTAAAATCATAATACTAAATAATATTTTTAAACTATATAAAAATTTGATGATGTAATAATCTATACATAATCCATATAAGTTATAAATAGTATAAATAATTTGATGATGTAATAATCTATACATAACAAGATATGTTATAATTTGATGATGTAATAATATTTGAAAAAATGTATTAAAAATTCAAATTACATCATAATATTTTTAAATTGATATGATTTTAAAAATTAATATTAAAATTACTAAAATAATCATAATACTCCAGTTTGAATTTTAAAAATATTATTTAGTATTATGATTTTTTAGTAATTTAAGTATTTTGATTAAATGATGTAAATATGTTATACAACTTATTTTATTTAATTAGTTGTTTTGATTAGTTAACAAAATAATTTCAATTTTATTATTTTGATTAAATGATGTAAATATGTTATGCTTTTTTATTTTGAATTTTAGTATTTTTTGTTTTGATTAAATGATATATATTATTTTATTTAGAATATATTTTATATTTAAGCCTGCCACGTCATCACATTTTAATCTCATTTGTCTTTTGTTAACGGCAGGGGCACGGATGACCCAAAAATGTAACGTTAAGGGTACTTTTGGAAAAAAAAATTAGTTTATGGTGCAAGTGAGACATTAGGCTAAACATCAGGGACTTTTTTGACCCTTTTTCCTATATTATAAGTTTTGTTTTTTATATAGAATATAATATATTATATTTTATTGCATAGTACTGTATAGTGTGTGCTTAGTGTTGCATAGTGCAACATAGTAAAATCAATTTTTTTTAAAACGAATTCGTCCATGAATTATTCCTACTGTGCGTCCGTGATTTTTCTTAAATAGTACCCTGTCATTCTCTTATAAATATGATGCTTAGTTTAGAAATGAAAATCGTACCACAATCAGAGAATTCTTCTTCTATAATATTGAGCGTATTTCTTTAGAGTTTAAGGAAGCTTTGAGTGTAGAAAACAGTACAAGTTTTCTTCAAGAATATCCCCGCCATACCTACCAAAAATACTCTCTTTTATGGTAAGGGATATTATTTTTGTTCGATATTAAATGAAATAATATTTTCTTCAATCTTTGTAGTATATAAGTAATATTATTTCATTTCATATTTCTAATTCTACACTTATTTTAATAAGTATTGCTTTTTTATACTCCTGAAATTAGTAGAATATCTTTGAAATTTATTTCATCTAGTATCGTTTCACAAGGATATTTTTACGAACATTCTTGTTAAATTTTAATTTTTTCATCGTGGGGTACTTATTTATGACAAAAATTAATTTCTTTTCCTCATCTCTAATTAATTTTGATACATGAATATTATTCTTGAATTTTCTTTCCATAAAAGCAGATTATCATATTGACAATTTGGACATTCTTGAACTATGGATAAATTGAATTATCTATTTTGCTTCATCTAGTATCGTTTCACAAGGATATTTTTCTGAACATTCTTATTAAATTTTAATCTTTTCATGTCAGGGTACTATTTATGACAAAAATTAATTTCTTTTATGTCCAAATTAATTTTGATACATGAATATTATTCTTGAATGTTACTCCACAAAACAGTTATCATATTGACAATTTGGACATTCTTGAACTATGGATAAATTGAATTATTTATTTGTCTTGCGCCGACAATTGAGGTATTCCGACCAATTTTGGTGGAATCTAAATTGGGGCTATATTAATTGTATGCAATTAGATATTTTATGTAAATAAATTGTAAACTCAAATTTTTTAAAAGTAGAATTATGAATATGATGATATAAGATATAACGGAAGTATATTTAGCCCTTATAATAACTATACATTTCGCTTATATTTATAAACACGCAAGATCATATTAATTTAGAGAATGTTTATTAGTTTTTACTGTAGTTCTAGAAAAGAGTCTCATTGGTAAAGTTTTAAATTTTAATAAAAAAAATTCCACAAATACCTCTAAATTATTAATTATTTAATTTAATATAAATTAACCATATAATAAATAAATTTTGATGATGGATGTAACCGAAAATGATCATAAACCCACGATTCTCCAGTTAATTAGGCATTATGGTTAATTTCTATAATATATATTTGAATTATCTAATCCTTTGTAGTTTGAAGTGTTCCTTAAATGGAAGATTAGTCTGGATGGTAGGAGTCTAGAGGAGAGCTCAATTAAGAAAATTGATACATGAACATGTTTATAGGCATTTTAATTTTTTTTTTGTTTGTGACTTTCAAAAAATATATAATATTTATTTCATGAAATTTTTATAAATTACAAAGCATTTTAGATGTAATTTGGATATATATATAAAAATATGATTATACTGAATGCAGTGCACAACTTTATTAACTCAGATATGTATTCAAATTATACTTAAAATCTTAGTAATATTTATGTCTGCCAAGACTTATTGACTGCATAGGGTCATGACTGCAAATAATGGGTAACCAATAACGTCCCGGCCATTAAAAGGACGAATAGGCAAGGTCCTTCCATATCTACCAGCTGTACATGCACAAGCCCTATGCGTAACTATATAACAGTTGTTATGTGAACACTCAACGCCGTATCATCAACAGTTGGGCATTAATTCGGGCAGGGCCCAGTTGCTAGTTCGACCGGACCAAATATTGATGCCTACTGGACTACGTAAGCAATAATGATTTGTATTTAAGACACGGAAAAGTCTAGAGGGACAGGTTTCTATCGATCCTGTTTGTTACGTATATTTAAATGACACAACTAAAAAATAAAAATGGACGATTCATAGCTCCATAAACCAGAGATCATAATGCTATTTAATGGATTCGGTTAGTATGAATTTATTTTTTAAGAATTGGTCGATTGGCCGAATAGAATGTTATATCGACACATATAACTTAATGCTGCGTATCAAGATTCTATTACCGATTAACCAACTTCTTCCACAAACCGAGATCCTAATGCTATTTAATCATGCATTCAATTTTATTTGGATCTGGCAGTGATTTCAAAATTGATGTGGCCATTTCCATTTTAATTTCCAAATAAATTTTTATAAATAATTAATCAAACAATTACAAGAGCTTATATTGTAACCCAAATATTTACATTATAATGACATGATTTATATAATATACATTATATATATATATATATATATATATATATAATATTGAATTGAAAAGTTAATCCCAAATATGGTGGAATATGGACAAATCAAGGAGTTAAATGAGTAGAAATTTGAAGAACCAAATTCAAACCAAAACCACACCAAAAATCGCTGTTAAATCGCAGCTAAGGTTATTTGCTCGGTTGTTTTTGATAAATTTTATGGAGGAATCGGTCGGAACCATGATTAAATTGATCTCTTCAAATTTTTCGATCCGAAAGCTTTAGAATGGAGGATATCCTTTATTGCAAGGATTTGTATGATCCGTTGAGACTCGAGGAAAGAAGACGCTGCGGATAAGTCCGAGGTGATTGGAATAAAATGAATAGGAAGACTATTGGTCACATCCGCAGTTGGATTGATCAAAGTGTATTCCACCATGTTTCGCAGAGGAGACGGATGCTCACACTTTATGGACAACACTAGAGTCTATGTACGAGAAGAAGAATGCACAAAATAAAACTTTTGTCATTCGAAAAATTGTGAATCTAAAGTACAAGGACGGAAGCAGTGTGTCGGAGCATATGAGTGAGTTCCAAGGTTTAGTGAACCAAACTGCCCACCATGAAGTTGAATCTTGATGATGAGATTCAGGCTCTTTTGCTTCTCGAGTTCATCGCCTAAACAATTTTGGAGACTTTGGTGGTGTCTCTAAGCAATTCAGCTCCAGAAGGAAAAATGACTATGCAGATGGTCAAGGATAGTCTTCATAATGAGGAGACAAGGCGAAAGATGCAAGGCGTAAATTTTGAGACTCATGCTCTTGTCATAGAGAACAGGGGCAGAAGCAATTTTAGAGGATCTCACAAAGGAGATACAAGTCACAAAGAAAAGCAAAAATTTAGTGAGCAAGTCAAAGACCAGACAAGGTGAAACGTATAGATGCTTCCATTGTAATAAGGAAGGTCATTACAAAAGAAATTGCAGAATCTGGTTAGACAAACAGAAAAATGGTGAGCAGGGAAAGGTTGAGGAGAAGAACACTGCAGCCACAGTCACCGAAGATGTTGTGATTCTTTCATTTGGGGAAGAAGAATGCTTGCATGTTGATGATCAGAAAGTTGATTGGGTGGTTGATACTGGTGCTTCGTATCATGCTACACCTAAGAGAGAATTTTTCACAACTTACAAAGCTGGAGACTTTGGTTACGTGAGAATGGAAAATACTAATCAGTCCAAGATTATTGGAATTGGTGATGTTTGCATTCAGACAGGTGTTGGTTGCACTGTTACCTTGAGGGACGTTAGACACGTTCCAGATTTGCGTCTCAACTTGATTTCTGGCATGACCTTGGACAGAGAAGGCTATGAGAATCACTTCGGTAGTGGAAAGTAGAAGCTTACCAAGGGCTCTATGGTAATTGCAAGAGGAGTTGATTGTTGTTCGTTGTACAAGACTTATGTGAAGGTGTGTTCTAGTGAGTTGAATGCAGTTGAGGATGACTCTTCACCAAACTTGTGGCATAAGAGGCTTGGCCACATGAGTGAGAAAGGGTTGCAGTTATTAGCAAAAAGGTCACTCATTTCTTTTGCTAAAGGTACTGTTTTAAGCCCTTGTGATTATTGTTTGTTTGGGAAACAACATAGAGTTTCTTTTTAGTAGTTCAATTAAAAGAAAATCGAGCTACTAGAGAGTATATTCGATGTATGTGGACCCATTGAGGTTGAGTCTTTGGGTGGAAATAGGTACTTTGTTACCTTTATTGATGATGCTCAGCGGAAGGTGTGGGTATTTCATTGAGAACAAAAGATCGTATTCCAGCATTTTTGAGTTTTCATGCTATGGTTGAAAGGAGGTGGAAAATCGTTGAAGTGTCTTCGTAAGCGACAACGGAGGGAATACACTTCAAAGGAGTTTGTTGAATATTGTAGTAAACATGGTATTGAGCATGAGCAGGTATTCTGGTACTCCACAAATAATAATGGCGTTTGAAAGAATGAACTGCACTATTATTGAGAGAGTGCGATGCATGTTGAGAATGGCTAAACTGCCTAAGTCATTTTGGGGTGAAGCTGTTCGTACTGCTTGTTACCTGATTAATAGATCTCCATCAGCACCGTTGGATTTTCAGATTCCAGAAAAGATTTGAAGCGGTAAGGATTTGTCTTATTCTTATTTTAGGGTATTTGGGTGCAAGGCTTTTGCACATATCCCCAAGGATCAAAGATCGAAACTTGATGACAAATCTACTCCATGTGTATTTGTTGGCTATGGAGATGCAGAGTTTGGATACCGATTATGGGATCCAGTGCAAAGAAAATTATTCAGGAGCAGAGATGTGTTTCATGAGCACCAAAATTATGAGCATTTTGATAATGCTACACAGCCCAGAGATAATAGAGTTCCAGATCTCAGCGGAGTTCCTCCTCTAGTACAGAATGCCACAGTTGGAGAAGGAGGTCAGAATGAAGATATGACTGATACACACTTGCACGATGGTGATGGGTCAGATGCAGAGAGGGTTGATCAGGGGGAACTGAAAGTAGTATGCACACAAGCCAATCATGTTTGATGATAAAGCATATACTTTGAAACAATCTTATTCATTTATTAATAAAAAGTATTAATTTATTAAGGGCTTTTAATTATCTACATGATCTTTGTTTTATAATAATATGTGATAAACCCATAGTTTTAAGCAATGCTTTTAGAATAATGATGATGATCATTCTAATGAGATCTAAATTCTTAGAAAGCTTAAAACTAAAATAGTTCCCAATCATTGGACTACTAAATTGGGGATTAGTGAATCCGGATAGATTGGTACATACGTTGCTTGCTTCATTGGATGAGGATGATTGATCTCATGATCATTTGTGTGGAGACACTCAAAGCAAGTATGTAGGTGCTTATTAGAGAATAAGTTCATCGAACGTGGCTCGCTAAGGAATACCTAATGGAGTTTTACTTTTTCGTCAATAGGAATTCTGTAGTGATGATAGTAGTACAAGTGATCCTTGGACTTGAGATCATTATAGTATCTTGTGTATGATGAGTTATACTTTGACTTATTCCTTAAGACCCTTAGGTATATCTATGACGCCCCCAAAATAGGTATACATCACCTATTCCGAAGTTGTCAATACATGGTACGTAAACAACTACAACTTATTATTACAACAAGAAAGCGTGAGTTTGAATACAAATATTATCTTCTGCATAATATCTATACTCAAATAAATCCTCATCACATTTATTGATACATTAATTTACAAAAATGGTGAGGACTACTAAACAATCCTTTCTAAAACCTTCATTCCATACTCCCACTGCATACTATTTATATTCTCGCCTCCCGAGAAAAATGGAACAAAAAGGAAAAGGGTGAGCTCAACTAGCTCAAGTAAAAAGAATATTATGACTAAGATAATATACAACAAATTATCGTTAGTCTTCAACAGGAAAAATCTAATAGAATACAATAGACAACAAATTTTAAATCAATACTGCAATGAAATAATAATTCATTAGAAGAGTTAAGTAGAGAATGCAAACTACTATCTTCTATGTATGAATTTAAAAGTTCATCGCTCATCTTTTATCCCCCGTAACATCAATCAATATACATCTGGAATCAAATATTCATCTTTGCACTACAGCCAAAGATATTCATCATTGGTCATGTTCATTTAAACACTGCTCATCTTCGGTGACTACAGCCAAAGATATTCTTCAGAAATCATTCATCTTGCACTCTGTGCCAAAGATATTCTTAAGAAATCATTCATCTTTGCACTACACAGCCAAAGATATTCCATAATATCATCATTTAAGACCGAGGATGATGAAAATATTTTTTTAAAGAAACGAATCCAATTGAAACAAAATGACAAGGATTAAGGATTAAGGATTCGTACTTGGTTTTATCCACGCCCAAAAATACCTCAAAATAATCATAGTGGTGTAAAATTCAAGAATGATCAAAACATGGATACAATCGTAGCTAGTATCCGGAATAGATATTTTGGACAAAAAGAAGAAATTTTATTTTTCTATTGAATAGTCAGATAATGTGAATAGTGTCAGATAACGTGAATAGTGCAGATATGTGAATAGTAACTCAGACACCAAAAGATAGAAATTCCACAAAAACATCTTCACGCTTCTACGTAAATAGTACTCGTGAATAAGAACTCGTGAATAGTAACTCGTGAATAGTAACTCGTGAATAAGAACCCATGAATAGTAACCCCGACATGAAAAAGTTCCAAATTTGATAAAACTTCAGATCAACATTTCAAAGATAATGATATTGAAGAAATAATATCATTACGAAAAAAAATAATATCCCTTACCTCAAAGAAAGAGCACTTACATTTGGAATAATTTGAATGAACTTGCACCGTATATCAATACTCAAAGTATACTCAAAATACTCACAAGAATACGCCAAAATATTGAGAGAGAAATAGAGAGAAAACTTCAGTTTACGGTGTGATTTTCAATTCTAACCTAAGCACCCTATTTATAGAAAAATGCTTAGAACACTCAAAGCGTAAAATTTAATATAATATTAATATAATTATACAAATTTTCCTTAGCCCACCTTTTGGTCAAAACACCAGCCACACATGTTAATGATGTCCAAAAAATACAAAAAACGTTTTTCTTAACAAAAATAATTTAAACTCCCAAAAATCAATTATTTTGAGCCGGAACTTCAATAATTCATAATAAATAGCCCTTTCATCAGAAAATTGAATCTCATGAGTTTTTATAGGAAATTCAATTCTCTACAACTTTACAGAAGAAAGTTTTTCCAAATTCCAAATAGAAATTGACCGAAATCCACAAATGGGCGATTTTAAAGCTATAATCAAATTTCGGTCAATAAATGGGGTCCAACCGACATGTTTAACATGTTTTAAACATTTAATGCCACAAAATACTCTTCCTCCTCAGATACTCATATATCCCACATTCGTTGTAAAAATATCACAGTTAATATATTATTAAAATAATATATTTAAACGAATTATTTTAAAAGATAAAATATTAATTTTCAACAATTGTCATTTTAAAAATTTTCTCCATCTATATCCACATAAAATCAATATTTTCCTCATCATATAAATCAATAATTAATTATTCACAAATAATATTACAGAATCACAATATCGACAACCGTGAGCTTCCTGTGAAAGAGGGGCTTTCAATAAGAATTTCTTTCATCTTGCCGGTAGCAATTAGATGACCAAACCTCTCCTTAGACGTAACTTTCTAGACATTGCCCATAATGTTATCTAATAATATTATTCAGATAATATGAATTATTGCTTCGATAATGAAAAATACCGTGTAATGACAATTATCAAACAACAAACAATATAAAATATCAACGCAAAGAATTATTAACTCAATAAAATATCGATCAAGAATTATCGTAACCATTATTGAGTAGTGCCTTCTTCACGTAAGAATCAATAATTGGTGCAATACCGCAGTGCCATTGTTCAACAACGCCAGATTAGTGTGTTTTAACCACCGGGTATTCCAACAAGATAATCTGTAACAACTACTGCTATTTAAAAACAACTTATATTTGTCGTTTTCTTCATCCAATCACTTTCCAGTTATGGGGCCACACATGGTCTGCGCTTGTCGCATTTAATATATTCCCCAAACATTTAATATTCCACGACCAAACGAATATTCCAAGACGATAATGAATATTTTATAACCACTTGCTTATTTTGAAATATTTGCGTATTTAACCCTTAACTATCCACATTAATCAAATCAACCCTTACTATTTCAAAATAATAAATAAAGGAAATTCCTTTTATTTAAAAAATTTTGGTCTTATAACCTCCCTCCTTATGAAATTTCGTCCTCGAAATTGACTTACGATACTGGTGTTTCAAAAGGTGAGGATACCTCGCTTTCATTTCCGCTTCCAATTCCTGTGTCATTTCTCTATAGCATGATTCCTCCACAAAACTTTAACTTGTGGTATGACCTTCTCATGGCAGTAGATATGCTCCTTCCTATCCAAGATCTTGACAGTACCTCCTCATACGTTAAGTCTTCTGGGCTATCTCGTCCGGCTCTAACTCAATAACGTGGTTCGGTCTTTCACATATTTACTTAAGTACGAGATATGTGAAACACATTATGAACACGAGACATACTTTCGGAGGTAACGCAAGTCTATAGGCTACATTTCCTACTCGGTCAAGAATTTGAAATGGACCAATAAATCGTGGATCGAGCTTTCCTCTCTTCCCAAATCTTGTAACTCCTTCCATGGAGCAACTCGCAACAATACATGATCCCCTACATTAAATTCCACGTCCTTTCGATGAAGATCCGCATAACTCTTTTGTCGATCTTGTGCCGTTTGTATACGCTGTCGAATCATTTGGATCTTTTTCTTGAGTCATACGTATTAACTCGGGTCCCAACAATGTTGCTTCACCCACCTCATCCCAAATATATCGAGAACGACATTTTCGTCCATATAATGCTTCAATGGAGCCACACCTATACTTGCTCGATAACTCGTTGTTGTAGGAGAATTCCACCAATGGTAAATACTTATCCCAACTACCCTTGAAGTCTAGGACACATGAGTCTTAATAAATCTTCAAGAGTTTGAATAGTCCTCTCGATTGTCCGTCCGCTTGGGGATGGTATGCCGAACTAAATCGCAAACTGCGCTCCCATAGCTTTTTGCAAGCTAACCCCAAAATCTTGAAGTGAATCTTCGGTCACGATCCAAAACTATGGATACAGCATGCCATGCAACCTCACAATCTCATTCACGCATATACTAGCAAGATGTTCAAGGAATAAGTCTCCGTGATCGGCAAGAAATGAAAGCAGACTTGGTTAATCTATCAACAATAACCCAAATAGCATTGATGCTTGAGAAACCGTAGGAAGACCCGTGAACGAAATCCATAGTAATGTGTTCCCACTTCCATTCCGAATCTCAAGTGGTTGCAACGGACCCTTCAGTACAAGATGCTCCGCCTTTACACGCCGGGCAAGTTAAACACATCGAGATAAACTTTGCAATCTCTCTCTTCATATTGTTCCACCAAAATGTATGTCAAGATCACGATACATTTTAGTACTTCGAGATGGATTGCAAATGGCGTATTGTGTGCCTCCATCATAATCTTGTACTTCAAATCGAGTCGTTAGGAACACAAAGTCTCAGAGTGGACTCAAGTATTCCTTCTTCATCAATTCTCGCCCTAATAGCTCCTTCTTGTACTTTCTTCTTCATACGCATCGGGTTAAAGATTCGGTGGCTTCGAAAGCAACCTTAACTTTTTCTATTAAAGTTGGCTCTACGCGTAAACTTGACATCATCGCACTCGCTCCCACATATGATCTTCTACTCAATGCGTCGCCTACCACGCTCGCTTTACTGGGATGGTATTGAATAGTGTGGTCGTAGTCTTTCAATAGCTCGAGCCAACGTCAGCCAAGATGTTGAGTTCTTTTGAGTGAAGAAATATTTAAGGCTTTTTATGGTCAATATATCTCCACTTTCTCCCTATATAGATAGTGCCTCCATATTTTTTAGCGCAAACGATCGCCGCCAACTCTAGATCATGAGTAGGATAATTCCTCTCATACTCTTTTAAGTTGTCGCGAGGCATAGGCTATGACTTTCCCACGCTGCATGAGAACACATCCTAACCCTTTGCCTCAAGCATCATTGAGATAACAAATCCATCCGAACCAGATGGTATTGTTAGAACATGTGCCAAATAAGTCTCCTCTTAAGCTCTTGGAAACTTTTCTCGATTCTTCGCTCCAAACGAATTTTGTATCCTTCCGAAGTTACCGAGTTAATGGAGTAGCGATTCGAGAAAACCCTTCCAATTAATCTCCGATAATAACCAAATTTAAGCCCAAAAACCACGTGATCATCATCGATTTTGATTGCTTCCCAACTTTGTATTGCTTCAATCTTCACGGATCAACAGATACTCCAAGTTTTGACACCACGTGCCCAAGGAATGCTACTTCCTCAAGCCGTAACTCACATTTCTTCAATTTGGCATATAGTTGGTTTTCACGAAGCCTTTGGAGTACCAAACCTTCAAATGGTGCTCATGATCTTCACTACTTTTGGAATATATGAGGATGTCATCAATAAAGACAACAACGAATTGATCCAAATATTCCTTGAATACTTTGGTTCATCATATCCATGAAAGCCGCAGGAGCATTAGTTAGTCCGAAAGACATGACTAAGAATTCATAATGCCCATACCGAAGTTTCAAGGCGTCTTTTGAATATCCTCGATTTTAATCTTCAAATTGATGATATCCGTAACTAAGATCGATTTTGAAAAGAATTGTGCTTCCCTTGCAACCTGGTCAAACAAGTCATCAATACGAGGTGAGGATACCTATTCTTGATGGTGACATGGTTCAATTCCCGATAGTCAATACAAAGTCGCATACTCCCGCCTTTCTTCTTTACTTAATAAAACAGAGCACCCCAAGGAGATGTACTAGATCTATCGAAACCGATGTCCAACAATTCCTCGTAGTTGGACCTTTAACTCCTCAAGTTCAATAGAGCCATTCGACATGGGGTTTTAGAAATGGGCTTTGTACAAAGTTCAAGATCAATAAAGAATTCAACTTCACGCTCGGGGTAGACCGGAAGTTCTTCAGAAATACGTCAGAAAGTCAATAACAACAGAATATTATTCAAATTTGACGTGTCTTTATTCAAATCCATAACATGGGCTAAGAAAGCTCGACATCCGCTTTTTAATAAACGAATAGCTTTATGATTAGATATACCGGTGATCGATTTTAATGGTTTAGTTGCTTGAATTGCACAACAGTTGGTTAGGAATATGAAAACTAACAACCTTACGAAACAATCAATTTTGGCATGATGAGTAGTTAACCAATCAATCCCTAAAATCACATCAAAAGCAATTATCTTTAAAGAGATAAGGTTAATGGTGTAAGGTAATGGTGCCAACTTGAATCAAACAAGATTTATAAACAATGGATGTGATGAAAGTTTTCCTAACTGAGTTTCCACAGATAGGTCAAAGTCTAATTTCTCGAGTCAAGTTTAAACGTTGAGCACATGCAGGAGAGATAAATGAATGGGTAAGACCCGGTATCAAGTAAGGTATAAACTTCGCAAGAATTTATAAATAGCTTACCCGTGATCACCTCGTTTGGGTTCCTCGATTATGACTCGACCACAACAAACGCTCTTCCGGAATCGCTGACTTTTGACTTTTCTGGGACGATCTTTTGAGTCACCGTCCTCATTGAACTACGGTTTCGCTACCATACAATCTCGAGCGATATGTCCTTCCTTTCCACAACTATAGCATACCTTGAACTGTTAGGGCGCTTTGATCGATATGTCCCTCTTTTCCGTGATTTGTAGCATATGACGGTGGTCGTTCTCCTCCCTTAGAACCGATTCTTTCGCCAAGACCGCTGCCTTCATATGGTCGTTGTTAAATCTCCTCTTTTAAAATCTCATCCCCGACTCGCTTCTTCGCTTTTCATGGCTATGATTACCACAGTAGTGGTTACCATTTCTGTCCGTCTGCTCTGCTTTTCTCCGCAGTTATCATTATTCGCTGATCGCTATCTCGACACGATCCTCGTTGTGGTCCTCAGCTTGACCGTACTCGTTATCTCGCTTTCTAATAATTGAGCCTGCTTACAACATCCGAATAGAGAGAAAGTTTATGAGAAATGAGATATCGACGATCGCGGGTTTCAAACCTCTAAGAAACATCCGCGTCATACGTTCCTCATTCTCCACCAAATGAGGTGCAAACTCGATAACTCGCAAACTTTGCCTCATCATCAAACACCGCCATGTTGTTTTGTTCCAATCGATGAACTCCACTTCCTTCATACGACGTAACACTTTCGTGAAAGTATTTGTCATTAAATAATTCTCAAATGTCTCCCACGACATCGCCGAAAATTTGGATGGATACGCTTTCACGACTCCCACCAAGTAGAGTCTCGCTTCGCCACGGAACATAAAGGTGGCGAATGGAACCTTCTTCCTCCTCCGCATCCCAAGACATCGAATATCTTGGTAATTTGCTTAACCCATGTTTCCGCCATGATCGGATCCGCTTTCCTTGAATTCGGTGGTCCCAACTCTTTGAATCGCCTTCATTTGGACAACCCGTGAATTGCTATCATTTCCTCCCAGTATTTTGAACACGAAGTCTCCTCGTCTCGATTTTGCATGAATCGCAAAAAAACTTCTAAACATCCCCTCGTTCATCATCTCGCTCCATGGTGTTGTTCACGGGGAGGTACATTGCCACTGTTGCGACGTTCTCCTCGTTGGTAAGGCATGTGCATCTCCACGGTCCCATTTACTCCATCGTTAATATTCTCACGACATTCTCAACATCGTCATAAAACAAGGGTTAATTAAGGAAATCAATATATCACATAATATCCCTATATATGACCAACTAACAAATAAGCTTAGGAGGACACACTCAGCGAAGGATTTACTCGCCTCTCCCTCCTAGTTCTATTCCCCGATCTCCGCCAGAGATCATATCCTAAGCTCGATACTAACCGTGACGCCCCAAAATAGGTATACATCACCTATTCGAGTTGTCAATACATGGTACGTAAACAACTACAACTTATTATTACAACAAGAAACTCGTGAGTTTGAATACAAATATTATCTTCAGACAATATCTATACTCAAATAAATCCTCATCACATTTATTGATACATTAATTTACAAAAATGGTGAGGACTACTAAACAATCCTTTTCTAAAACCTTCATTCCATACCCAGACTGCACTTTCGCTTATATTCTCGCCTCCCCGAGAAAAATGGAACAAAAAGGAAAAGGGTGAGCTCAACTAGCTCGGTAAAGAATATTATGACTAAGATAATATACAACAAATTATCGTTAGTCTTCAACAGGAAAAATCTAATAGAATACAATAGACAACAAATTTTAAATCAATATTCGCAATGAAATAATAATTCATTAGAAGAGTTAAGTAGAGAATGCAAACTACTATCTTCTATGTATGAATTTAAAAGTTCATCGCTCATCTTTTATCCCCTGTAACATCAATCAATATACATCCGAATCAAATATTCATCTTTGACTATGTGCCAAAGATATTCATCATTGGTCATGTTCATTTAAACACTGCTCATCTCAGACTACTGGCCAAAGATATTCTTGAAAATCATTCATCTTTGCACTACTGTGCCAAAGATATTCTTAAGAAATCATTCATCTTTGCACTACTGTGCCAAAGATATTCCATAATATCATCATTTAAGACCCGAGGATGATGAAAATATTTTTTTAAAGAAACGAATCCGGTGAAACAAAATGACAAGGATTAAGGATTAAGGATTCGTACTTGGTTTTATCCACGCCCAAAAATACCTCAAAATAATCATAGTGGTGTAAAATTCAAGAATGATCAAAACATGGATACAATCGAAGCTAGTATCCGAATAGATATTTTGGACAAAAGAAGAAATTTTATTTTTTAGGTGAATAGTCTTTGATACGTGAATAAAGTGTCAGATAACGTGAATAGTGCCGTATATGTGAATAGTAACTCGACACCAAAAGATAGAAATTCCACAAAAACATCTTCACGCCTACGTTTAATAGTACTCGTGAATAAGAACTCGCTGAATAGTAACTCGTGAATAGTAACTCATGAATAGTAACCCATGAATAGTAACTCGACATGAAAAAGTTCCAAATTTGATAAAAACTTCAGATCAACATTTCAAAGATAATGATATTGAAGAAATAATATCATTACGAAAAAAAAATATCCCTTACCTCAAGAAGAAGATTTGATTGGAATATATTTGAATGAACTTGCACCGTATATCAATACTCAAAGTATACTCAAAATACTCACAAGAATACGCTCAAAATATCGAGAGAGAAATAAAGAGAAAACTTCGGGTTTCGGTGTGATTTTCAATTCTAACCTAAGACCCTATTTATAGGAAAATGCTTAGAACACCAAAAGGTAAAATTTAATATAATATTAATATAATTATACAAATTTTCCTTAGCCCACCTTTTGGTCAAAACACCAGCCACACATGTTAATGATGTCCAAAAAAAATACAAAAACGTTTTTCTTAACAAAATAATTTAAACTCCCAAAATCAATTATTTCTGAGCTTCGGAACTTCAATAATTCATAATAAATAGCCCTTTCATCAGAAAATTCGAATCTCGCGAGTTTTTATAGGAAATTCAATTCTCTACAACTTTTGCGTAAGAAAGTTTTTCCAAATTCCAAATAGAAATTGACCGAAAATCGACAAAACCAGACGATTTTACAAAGTTATAATCAAATTTCGGGTCAATAAATGGGGTCCACCGAGCATGTTTAACATGTTTTAAACATTTAATGCCACAAAAATACTCTTCCTCCTCAGATACTCATATATCCCACATTCGTTGTAAAAATATCATAGTTAATATATTATTAAAATAATATATTTAAACGAATTATTTTAAAAGATAAAATATTAATTTTCAATAATTGTCATTTTAAAAATTTTCTCCATCTATATCCACATAAAATCAATATTTTCCTCATCATATAAATCAATAATTAATTATTCACAAATAATATTACAGAATCACAATATTGACAACCGTGCAGCTTCCTCAAGAAAGAGGGGCTTTCCAATAAGAATTTCTTCACTTACAAGCGCAATTAGATGACCAAACCTCTCCTTAGATGTAACTTTCTAGACATTGCCCATAATGTTATCTAATAATATTATTCAGATAATATGAATTATTGCTTCGATAATGAAAAATAATTGTGTAATGACAATTATTGAAACAACAATGAATATAAAATATCAACGCAACAATTATTAACTCAATAAAATATTGACGAAGAATTATCGTAACCATTATTGAGTAGTGCCTTTCACGTAAGAATCAATAATTGGTGAAATACCGTGCTTCTTCAACAACGCGTATTAGTGTGTTTTAACCACGGGTATTCCAACAAGATAATCTGGTAATAACTACGGCTGCTATTTAAAAACAACTTATATTTGTTGTTTTCTTCATCCAATCACTTTCAGTTATGGGGCCCACACATGGTCGCTACTGTCGCATTTAATATTCCCCGACAAAGCATTTAATATTTCACGACCAAACGAATATTCCCCCGACGATAATGAATATTTTATAACCACTGCTTATTTTGAAATATTTGCATGATTTAACCCTTAACTATCCACATTAATCAAATCAACCCTTACTATTTCAAAATAATAAATAAAGGAAATTCCTTTTATTTAAAAATTTTGGGGTCTTACAATATCAAAGGGTATGCTTGGGTATAATAAGTTGTACATAGAGATAATGTATAATCAATAAAGAATCTACCACTTCTATAAAAAGAAGAGAAATGTCTATGTGATTCGATAAATGACAACCCGAAGAGTCCTTGGTTAAGAGCAGAATGAAATTAGAAAGGAGTTTCTAATTTGCATTATTTGAGTTCATGCATTTAAGGATCGAAATACATATAATTAAATAAAATAAGACTTTACTGATAATTCCATGTCTTATATTTAATTGGGACATTGTATGGTGGAAGGATTGAATTGCACGGTAACTATTTACTCAAAGGTTCTTTTATGATTAATGTTGAAATCTATATTATCCGGAAAGTCGTTGATCGCTAGGAGGCTTATCCCTATTGTAGAATAAATATTATTTATTTAAATAAATTAATTATTTAATTTATTTATTTAAATAAGATTAGAATTGTTCTAATTGATTTATTCACAATAGGTTTAATATGGAGAACCAAAAAGGTCACACCATAAAAGGAAGAATAATTATTTAAGAAGTTAATGGCATAATAATCGTAATAATATGTTATGTATATTTAATTTAATCTATGGTGATAGAATAAATTAAATAGCTTAATATTTATTATTTAATATTTTAGAAATATTAAATATAAATTAATAAGAGGAGTCTTATTAATATTATTACAATTATTATTATTATTTTAATTTCTAAAAAGAGTTTAGGAATTAATTTAATATAAGTACTCTCATTTATTCCTAATAAGATTAGAAGGAAAATTAATTAAAGGAGTTTAATTAATTATCCCTAATAAGATTAGGAGCCCATTTAATTAAAAGAGTTTAATTAAATAATACCTTATTTTAATAAAGGTTACTTAATATCTATATAAGAGGAGTCTTATATCGATATCAATGATATGCAATTTCAAAAGTTTGAGAAGTACGTTCTTTCTATAGAGATAGAAAAACTAGGGTTTAGCCAACCACCCATCTTCTTAAATCCTTCTTCTTCCTTGGTGGATCACCCTAGAGGCCAAACACTTGGGTGGCTAACGTTGATCAAAGGAAGGAACCAAACCCGGTGGATTCAAGTTGAACGCGAAAAGGATTGGAGGTGAACTTGTACACGAGAAGCTTCGGATCTTCAAGGGTATGTTTCTTATTCATCTTTTTTCGTTTAATTAATAATTGTGCATAAAGGGTGATCCGGGTATATGGTTTGTAAAATTTTAAACTCGATTTTTACATCGTTCGCTTTATTTTGCAATTTGATTGCGTTCATGAATATTTAAAACCTAATGAGAACAACCTCGATATCAAGAACCTCAACTAAGAAGATCCACTAGAGAACGTGTGCTATCGATCCGATATCCTTCATCCGAATATCTTTTTAGTTCTTTGAGGAGGAGACTGTAAGACCCCGCCTTTTATAAATAAAGATGAATTTTTCTATAAATATTATTTTTGAATATTATGGAATAAATTTGATATAATGTTATAGTTGTGGGTAATATTTATAAATTTTTGCAAAGTATGCAAGTTGTTATAAAATATTCGTTTGGTCTGGGAATATTCTTTTGTTAGGAATATTCGTGCATAATGGCTCAATCATTGGTGGACCCCACAATGTAATTATTGTCGGATTGAAAACGACAAAAATATTTTATAAAAATAACTACGGGAGGTGTTACCGTTAAAACCGTTGAACTACCGGTAGTAAAAAAACAAGAATATGTCTGGCGTAGTCGTTCGTAGAAGACACCTGTATTGATTATTGATGCTTACGTGAGAAGTCACTCATTTATGCTCAATTATTGCTCTGAGAATTGCCGCATCATATCTCTTATATTATTGATTCAATTATTGTCACAAGATCATCAGTATAATATGTTATAGTATTAAATCAATAATTGAGGCGACAAGTTATAAATGATTAATAATTGTTGAAAGATTAAATATGTGTTGATGAAAAAAAAAATGATTTGTGGTAAGTTTGATTATTTATGGGGGCTCATATGTCATCATCTAAGAGTCTCTTCGTTAATAGTATTTACCTTCGTCAATAGTAATTACCTTCGTCAATAGTAATTACCCTTGTAAATAGTATTTACCTTAATCAATAGTAATTACCTTCGTCAATAAGTAATTACCCTTGTGAATAGTATTTACCTTCGTCAATAGTATTTACCTTCGTTAATAGTAATTACCTTTACCGACGTCGAACCACTTGTCGTTTCACATTACAAAGCGTCGAACCACTTGTCGTTTTCACATTACAAAGGCTAAACCCGATTCGTCGAGCCACTTGCCTTTTCACATCAAGAAAAGTGCTAAGCTAGAAATCTTCTATAAATAGAGGCCTAGGGCTTCATTATTTTTCACTTAATTCATTCAAGCTATAGAGAGAAAGTATAGAGAATAAGAGAGAAAGAAGAAGAGTATTTTGTTACTACACTGCTGCAGTATTCAATCTCCTACCAAAAGTAAGGGGTGTTATTCTTTCTTATTCATGAAGAGAACTGTTGTTATTCCATTGCTTATTATTCTGTTGGAATAACCTGTATAAGTGGTTTACCCTATACTTGGTTACATTCTTCTATTATTCATTGGAACATCCACATCATGTGTTTTACACCGGACTGGTTAAAATCTTTATTATTATTCTGTTAGAACATCTCGTGTCGTGTGTTTTACACCGGACTGGTTAAAATCTTTATTATTCTGTTGGAATATCCTATCGTGTGTTTTACACGGATCTGGTAAAATCTTTATTATTCTCATTGGAACATCCTTGCCGATTGTGAATTTCACCCGACTCGTTCCGTTATTTATTATTCTCATTGGAATAACCTATCTGTGCGGCTCATCGCATGCATGGTGATTTCTTTTGTCATTCCATTCTTTATTATACCCAATTGGTTAAAACTTTGACTTCTATACTCCATGAAATTAGTAGAATATCCTTGATATTTCGCGTTTCATCCAAAGATCTTTTCATGGAAATATTCTTCTGATCATTCTTGAATTTTACTAATTTGGACGTTAATAATTCCTGGATAAAATAATTCTTGAACTTGTTTTATTGAATTCTTATATCATTGTCATCATCCTCATGTTTATATTTTTTTAAAGTCATCTGTGGCCTGTAGTGCATAGATGGACTTGGTATGATTATGACCAGAGACTATTCGGTGTAATCATGACCGTAATGTTACAAATGATGTGGTAAAATCCTCGAAGGGTAGTAGTGCATTGATGGACGATTGTTGGCATGATCATGACTATTAATGAATACACAAATATTCTTGGCCGTAGTGCATGAATAATTCAGGGTCGGATACTAAAGAATATCCTTGGTCAGAAAAGTGCGAGGGGTGATTCGATGATGTGAAATATTTATTAAAGTCGAGTCTCAAACTATAAACAAATGATGAAAAACCTTTAAAACCTAAAAGATAGTAGACTTTATTTTCTACTTGACTCTTTTTAATGGATCAGATATTCACCGCAGCTTAAACCTGGTTGTCTATTGTATTTTATCGCTTTAACATTATTGAAGACTATTGATAATTTATTCTCGCATTATCTTAGTCATAATATTTCTTCTCGGGCTAGTTGAGCTCACCCTTTCTTTCACCGTTCTCTTCTTGAAATGATAATATAGCCGGGACGTAGTCTGGAAAAGAAAGTGATGGTCCTGAAGATAGATTAGTAGTCCTCACTATTCGTAAAATAGTGTGATAATAACTGTAATGAGGACTTTTTATTTGAGTTTGTATAATATCTAGTAGAGGCGATATTTGTATTTAAACTCACGATTTATGTCGTATTGCATACCTACGCTTATGTTAATAAGTTGTTTTTAAATTTCGCACTATGTAAGTGTCGACCCAAGATGGGTGATGTATACCTAATTTTGGGGCGTCACGGTTGGTATCGAGCTTAGGATATGATCCCGGCTAAGATGTGAGAATAGTACTAGGAGGGAGAGACGGGGAATACCTTTTCATTAGTATGACCTACCTAAGTTTATGTGATATTTTATTGGTTGGTCGAAGATAGGATAATTTGTTACATGTCAATTAACCTTTTGTTTTGTGGCGAAGATTCGAAAATGACATCCGAGAATGTTGAGAATAGCAATGGAGCGCCAGCGATTGTTGATTCACCACATATCAATAATCGTGATAATGTGCATCGTGAAGGCGACAATCCTCACGCAAACAACAACACCGACCAAATGACGAATGATCAAATGTTCGGAGGCTTTATGCAATTTATGCAACAAAGAAAGAGAGCGACTCTGTCAAAACATAGGTGGAAATACGGAACTCTCTAAGGTGTCACCGCTAAACAATTTAAGGAGCCGGGACCACCGGAGTTTTAAGGAGAGCCAAAACCACTTCAAGCGGAAGTATGGATAAAGCAGATTACCAAGATATTTGATGTCTTGGGATGCTCGAGGAGCAAAAGGTTCCCTTTCCGCCTTTTATGTTGCGCGAGAGGCGGATTCTTGGTGGGAATCGGTAAAACGTACTCAACCAAATTAGATCAAGATATCTTGGGAGAAGTTCCAGAGTCATTCAACGACAAATACTTTCCCGAAAGTATTCGCGGCACGAAGGAGGAGGTGGAGTTTATCAAGTTGGAACAAAACAATATGACCGTGTCATAATACGAGGCAAAATTTGCGAAGTTATCACGGTTTATTCCCACTTGGTGGATAATGAAGAGAATGGCGCGAATGTTTTAAGAGGTTTGAAGTCGAGATACGTCAACATCTTATTTCTCATAAACCGTGTTTGTATTCGGATGTTGTAAATAGGGCTCGATTAGTGGAGCGCGATAATGAGTCAATATGAACTAAAAGAGAAGCGGTAAGCAAAATTATAATACCAATGAGAATAGTCATCGAGGGCGGTGACAACAAGCGTGGAGGGAATCAACAAAGCGAGATATGGTAACCACTTCGGTGGTAATCGTGGCCAAAAACAATAAGAATGGACATTTCAAGAAAAGGAGATTCAACAATGATGGAAAGACGCGTCGACCAAAGACCCATTGTTAAGGAAGGAGAAAGACCACCTATCATATGCTTCAAATGCGAGGAGAGGACACATCGATCCCAAAGCTGCGTCATGCCATCCAAAGCATGTTATAATTGTGGAAAGAAGGTCACTTAGCTCGATTTTGTCATTTATCATGACAAATTCAAGCTAGGATGGAGGCACCAAAGGCCATCCCGAGAAAATTCAAAACCCAGAAGGTGCAAGGGAGAGCATTTGTTGTGACCTCCCAAAGAGCAAGGAACCGAATGAGGTCATCACTGGGTAAGCTTATCATAAACTCTAATGAAGTCTATACTTTATTTGATCACGGTTCTACCCATTCTTTTATTTCTCCTACTTGCGCTCATCGATTAAATTTGACCGGAGAAATTAGACTTTGACTTATCTGTGGAAACTCCGTTGGGAGAAACCTTCATTACATCCATCATTTTATAAGTCTTGTTTGGTTCAAATCGGCACCCTCACATTACTCGTCGATCTTATTTCATTAAAAATACTTGCATTTGGACGTGATTCTAGGATTGATTGGTTAACTACTTATCATGCAAAAATTGATTGTTTTCGTAAGGTTGTTAGCTTTCATATTCCTAATCAACCTATTATACTAATTCAAACGACCAAACCATTAAAATCAATCACGGTCATCTCAAGCCATAAAGCTATTCGTTTATTGAAAAACGGATGTCAAGCTTTTCTTAGCTCATGTCACGATTTAAATAAAATACGCCGCTTTTAAACGATATTCCTATTGTTAATAAAATTTCGGACGTATTCTCAAGAACTTCCCGCCTACCCCTCAGAGCGTGAAATTGAATTTTGTATCGACCTTGAACCCTAAGACAAAACCTATTTCCAAAGCCCCATATCGAATGGCTCTATTGAACTTGAGGAGTTAAAGACCCAACTGCAGGAATTGTTAGACATTGGCTTTATTCGTCCCTAGTACTTCTCCTTGGGGTGCTCTCGTCTATTCGTGAAAAAGAAAGATGGGAGTATGCGACTTTGTATTGATTATCGGGAGTTGAATCACGTCACCATCAAAAATAGGTATCCATTGCCACGTATTGATGACCTGTTTGACCCGGTTACGAGGAGCCAAATTCTTTTCAAAGATTGATCTTCGCTTAGGATATCACCAATTGAAGATTAGAACCACGACATTCCAAAGACGGCGCCGTAACTTCAGACGGGCATTATGAATTCCTAGTCATGTCCTTTGGATTGACTAATGCTCCTCGCCGCCTTCATGGATATGATGAACCGAGTATTCAAGGAATATTTAGATCACTTTGTGGTCGTCTTTATTGATGACATCCTTATTTATTCCAAAAGCCGTGAAGATCATGAGCAACACTTGAGGTCGACACTCCAAAAGCTTCGTGAATATAAGCTTTATGCCAAGTTGAAGAAATGCGAGTTCGGCTTGAAGAAGTAGCATTCCTTGGGCACGTGGTATCAAGTCATGGAATATCTGTTGACCCAAAGAAAGATTGAAGCTATTCAAAGTCGGGAACAACCTAAATCGATGACCAAGCACGTAGCTTTCTCGGTTTAAGTGGTTATTATCGGAGATTTGTGGAAGGATTTTCTCGAATCGCTATTCCATTGACTCAGTTGATTCGGAAAGATACAAAGTTCGGTTGGAGCGAAGAATGTGAGAAGAGTTTTCAAGAACTCAAGAGGAGACTTATTTCAAAGACTGCTATTACAATACCATCCGCTCGGAGGATTTGTCATCTCTGGTGATGCTTGAGCAAAGGGTTGGGATGTGTTCTCATGCAACATGGAAAAGTAATAGTTTATGCCTCGCGACAACTCAAAGAATATGAGAGGAATTATCCTACTCATGATCTAGAGTTGGCATTTGTTATCTTTTGCACTTAAAATTTGGAGGCATTACTTGTATGGGGAGAAAGTGGAGATCTTTACGGATCATAAAAGCCTCAAATATTTCTTCACTCAAAAGGAACTCAACATGCGACAACGACGTTGGCTTGAACTGTTGAAAGATTATGATCATACCATCCAATACCATCCCGAAAAGCGAACGTGGAAGTTCGACGCATCGAGTAGAAAATCATATGCAAGTACGAAAGCGATATTGTCAACGCAAAGGCCTATTTTGTGTGACTTGCAAAGGATGGAGATAGAATTAAAGACTCTGTGGACGCATGTGATGATAGCGAGTATACGAGTAGAACCGACTTTAATTGATAAAGTTAAAGCTGCTCAAGCTACAGACCTGGAGCTGATGCGTATGAGGAAGAAAGTGCAAGAAGGTGCTATGCCAGAAGCAAGAATCGATGAAGAAGGAATACTTGAGTCAACTCTGGACTTTGTGTTCCTAACGACTACGATTTAAAGTATAATATCATGATGGAGGCACACAACACACCATTTGCAATCCATCACAGGAGTACCAAAATGTATCATGATATTCATCATACATTTTGGTGGAGCAATATGAAGAGAGAGATAGCGCTGTTTATCTCAAGGTGTCTAACTTGTCAACGAGTTAAAGCGGAGCATCAAGTACCAAAAGGTCCATTGCAACCACTTGAAATTCCAGAATGGAAGTGGGAGCACATTACCATGGATTTCAAGCACGGTCTTCCTAAGGTTTCTCAAGTCATTGATGCGATTTGGGTCATTGTTGATAGGTTGACCAAAGTCCGCTCATTTCTTACCGATACGAGAAACTTATACACTTGAACGTCTTGCTCAGTATGTACATAAACGAGATTGTAAGACCGCATGGTATCGCCAGTATCCATAGTTTCGATCGAGACCCAAGATTCACTTCACGATTTTGGGTTAGTTTGCAAAAAGCTATGGGAACAGATTTCACGATTTAGCTCGGCATATCATCCTCGAGACGGACGGAATAATCGGAGAGGACTATTCAAACTCTTGAAGATCTATTAAGACTCGTGTCCTTGATTTCAAGGGAGTTGGGACAAGTTCTTACCATTGGTGGAGTTTTCCTACAACAAATTTATCAAGCAAGTATTGGCATGGCTCCATTCGAGCGTTGTATGGAAGAAAGTGTCGTTTCTCAAAGATCTTTGGGGATGAGGTGGGTGAAGCAACGTTGTTGGGACCGGAGAGTTGGTACGTATGACTACTAAAAGATTCAAACGATCAAACAAACGTATAAAAACCTCACAAAATCGACATAAAAGAGTTATGCTGATCTTCATCGAAAGGACGTGGAATTCGATATAGGAGATCATGTGTTGTTAAGAGTTGCTCCATGGAAAGGAGTTACAAGATTTGGAAAGAGAGGAAAACTTAACCCTCGATTCATCGGTCCATTTTAATCCTCGATCGAGTAGGAATCGTGGCCTATAGACTCGCTTTCTGCCAAATATGTCTCGTGTTCATAACGTTTTTCACATATCTATGTTACGTAAATATGTGAAAGACCGAACCATATTATTGAGTTAGAACCGGACGAAATAGCGGAAGATTTGACGTATGAAGAGGTTCCTGTTCAAATTTTGGATAAGAAGGAACATATTCTACGCTCCAAGGTTATACCTCAAGTCAAAGTTTTGTGGAGGAACCACGATGTTGAGGAAATGACTTGGGAGTTAGAATCTGAAATGAAATCAAGGTATCCTTACCTCTTCGACATACCAGGTACGTACCCTAATTTCGAGGGCGAAATTTCATAAGAAGGGGAGGTTGTAAGACCCCAGTTTTTATAAATAAAGATGAATTTTTCTATAAATATTATTTTTGAATATTATGGAATAAATTTGATATAATGTTATAGTTGTGGGTAATATTTATAAATTTTGCAAAGTATGCAAGTTGTTATAAAATATTCGTTTGGTGGGGAATATTCTTTTGTTAGGGAATATTCGCATACAATGGCTCAATCATTAGTGGACCTACAATGTAATTATTTGTCGGATTGAGAAAAGACAAAAATATTTTATAAAAATAACGGCGGAGGTGTTACCGAATTAAAACCATTGAACTACCCGGTGGTAAAAGTACGATGAATGGCGTAGTTGCATAGTAGCACTGCAGTATTGATTATTGATGCTTACGTGAGAAGTCACTCGGCTATGCTCAATTATTGCTACAAAGAATTGCACGCATCATATCTCTTATATTATTGATTCAATTATTGTCACAAAGATCATCTCGTATAATATGTTATAGTATTAAATCAATAATTGAGACGACAAGTTATAAATGATTAATAATTGTTGAAAGATTAAATATGTATTGATGAAAAAAAAATGATTTGTGGTAAGTTTGATTATTTTATGGGGGGCTCATATGTCATCATCTAAGAGTCTCTTCATCAATAAGTATTTACCTTCGTCAATAGTAATTACCTTTCATCGATAGTAATTACCCTTGTGAATAGTATTTACCTTCATCGATAGTAATTACCTTCGTCAATAGTAATTACCCTTGTGAATAGTATTTACCTTCGTCAATAGTAATTACCTTCGTCAATAGTAATTACCCTTGTGAATAGTATTTACCTTTCATCGATAGTATTTACCTTCGTTAATAGTAATTACCTTTACCAGACGTCGAACCACTTGTCGTTTCACATTACAAAGCGCCGAACCACTTGTCGTTTCACATTACAAAAGGCCAAATTCGTCAAGCCACTTCACCTTTTCACACGGCGGTGCTAAGCTAGAAATCTTCTATAAATAGAGGCCTAGGGCTTCATTATTTTCACGAATTCATTCAAGCTATAGAGAGAGAATGTATAGAGAGAATAAGAGAGAAAGAAGAAGAGTATTTTGTTACTACACCGTCTGTAAAGATTCAATCTCCTACCAAAAGTAAGAGGTGTTATTCTTTCTTATTCATGAAGAGAAGAGCTGTTGTTATTCCATTGCTTATTATTACATTGGAATAACTTTGTATAAGTGGTTTACCCTATACTTGGTGACATTCTTCTATTATTACATTTGGAACATCCTGTCGTGTGTTTTACACAGGACACGGTTTCCGTCTTTATTATTATTCATTGGAACATCACATCGTGTGTTTTACAGGGGACTTCGGGTTAAAATCTTTATTATTATTACATTGGAACATCACATCGTGTGTTTTACAGGACCGGTTAAAATCTTTATTATTACATTGGAATATCTTATTCGTGTGTTTTACACCGGATCCGGTTAAAATCTTTATTATTCTATTGGAACATCTGCTTGTGTGAATTTCACACGACCTAGTTCCGTTATTTATTATTCTCGTTGGAATAACTCGTCTGCATCTTGTCTATCGCATTTATGGTGATTTCTTTTGTCATTCCATTCTTTATTATACCCGGTTGGTTAAAACTTTGACTTCTATACTCCATGAAATTAGTAGAATATCCTTGATATTTGCGTTTCATCCAAAGATATCTTTTCATGGAAATATTCTTACGATCATTCTTGAATTTTACTAATTTGGACGTTAATAATTCACGGATAAAATAATTCTTGAACTTGTTTTATTGAATTCTTATATCATTGTCATCATCCTCATGTTTATATTTTTTTAAAGTCATCGTGGCTGTAGTGCATAGATGGACTTGGTATGATGATTATGACTGAGAGACTATTGATTGTAATCATGGTAGTAATGTTACAAATGATGTGGTAAAAATCCTCGGTGGTAGTAGTGCATTGATGGACCGATTGTTGGCATGATCATGACCATTAATGAATACACAAATATTCTTGCCCGTAGTGCATGAATAATTGTGGTCGTGATACTAAAGAATATCCTTGGTAGTAGTAGTGCGGGGGTGATTCGATGATGTGAAATATTTATTAAATTTGAGTCTCACTATAAGCGATGATGAAAAACCTTTTAAAACCTAAAAGATAGTAGACTTTATTTTCTACTTGACTCTTTTAATGGATTGCATATTATTGCTGATTAAACCGGTTGTCTATTGTATTTTATCGGTTTAACATTATTGAAGACTATTGATAATTTATTACGCATTATCTTAGTCATAATATTTCTTCTTTGGGCTAGTTGAGCTCACCCTTTCTTTCACCGTATTCTCTTGAGAAATGATAATATATTTGGGGACGAAAATGGGAAGCGAAAGTGATGGTCCGAAGATAGCATTAGTAGTCCTCACTATTCTCAGTAAAATAGTGTGATAATAACTGTAATGAGGACTTTTTATTTGAGTTTGTATAATATCTAGTAGGCGATATTTGTATTTAAACTCACAGTTTATGTCGTATTATTACCATTTACAGTTATGTTAATAAGTTGTTTTAAATTCTGTACCATGTAAGTGTCGACCCAAGATGGGTGATGTATACCTAATTTTGGGGGCGTCACACCAAGGCAGTGGTACATGAAATTTGATTCATTTATGGTGGATCAAGGTTATAGTAAAACAATTGCAGATCATTGTGTGTATGTCAAGAGGTTCCCAGATGGTAACCGTTATTACATTGCTATATGTAGATGATATGTTGATAGTTAGGCGGGATGTTGATATGATTCATGAGCTCGAGGGTGAGTTGTTCAAGTCCTTTGATATGAAGGACTTAGGTCCATCTAAATGATTTTGGGTATGAAGATTGTTCGTGACTGGAAAGCAAGAGGTTGTGGTTGTCACAAGAGAAGTATGTTGAGCGGGTGCTTGCAAGATTCAACATGAGTGATGCTAAACCAGTTAGCACACCACTGGCTAGTCATATTAAATTGACAAAGTGCATGTGTCCTTCTACCAAGGAAGGGAGAGATGATATGGAAGCAGTTCCCTACTCCTCTGCTGTAGGGAGTCTTATGTATGCAATGGTTTATGCACGCGGCGGATATTGCTCATGCGGTTGGCGTTGTGGCGGTATTTGTCAAATCTGGCGAGAGAACATTGGGAAGCAGTTAAGTGGATTCTCCAGATACTTGAAAGCTACTTCCAATTTATGTTTGGTTTTTGGTAGTACGAGTCCAGTCTTGGAGGGTTTTCTATGATGCGAGACATGGCGGAGTTCAAGAGAAGAAGTCAACTTCGGGGTATTTGTTTACTTTTGCAGGGGGAGCAGTATCATGGCAATCCAAGTTGCAAAAGTGTGTTGCTTTGTCTACCACTGAGTCATAATACATTGCTGCTACTGAAGCAGGCAAGGAGATGTTGTGGTTAAAACAGTTTCTCCAAGAGTTGGGTTTGAAAGAAGATGACTACGTGGTTTATTGTGATAGTCGAGTCTGATTGACTTAACCAAGAATGTCACGATCATAATCGGACCTAGCATATTGATGTTAGTTATCACCGGCTTCGAAGTGATGAAAAGAAATTGATGAAAGTGAAGAAAGTTCATCTTGACGAGAATCCCTCGGACATGTTAACAAAATTTGTTTTTGTTTTAAAATTAGAATTTTGTAAAAACAAAATTTTTAAAATAGATTTTTTTTTTAAAATGGAATTTTAAAATTTTGTAAAATTGTAAAAAAAAATTACGTAAATTTTTTAAAAACATAATTTTGTAAAAACAAAATTTTATTTTACATTTTCTTTTAAATGAAATTTTAAAAATAGAATTTTTTAAAAATGTAATTTTTGAAAAAATTTTAAAATGTAATTTTATTTTACATTTTGTTTTTAAAAGAATTTTAAAAATAAATTTTTTATTAAAAATATAATTTAAAAAAAAATTTAAAACATAATTTTGTTAAAATAGAATTTTTTTTTAAAAACAAATTTTCAAAAAAATTAAAGCAAAAAGTCGGAAAAATAAGTAATAATCACCATTTTCAAAATAAGTATAAGTAATAATAATGGAGTACTTATTTTAAAAAAAAATTTGCTTTTTAAATTGTTCAAAAATTCTGTTTAAAAATTCTTAAATTTAACTTGTAAAATAAATTTACTGTTTAAAAAATTTCTGTTTAAATTATTAAATTTAAACAAAATTTTGTTTAAAAATTCTGTTTTAAATTTTTAAAAATTTAAACGGAATTTGTTTAAAAATTTAAATAGATTTTTAAAAAAATAAGTACTCCATTACTTATACTTGTAAAATTAGAATTATTTTAAAGCAGAAGTTTATTTTTTAAACAGAAATTTAAAATTACTGTTTTTAAAAAAAATTCTATTTTTAAAAATCTATTTAAAAAAAATGCAAAATAAAATTCTGTTTTAATTTTTTTTAAAATTATATTTAAAACAAAATTCTATTTTTAAAAAATTTCTATTTTTAAAAATTACATTTAAAAAGAAAATGTAAAATAAAATTCTGTTTTAAAATTTTTTTTTAAAATTTTGTTTCGAACAAAATTCTGTTTTTAAAAAAAATTCTATTTTTAATAATTCTGTTTAAAAACAAAATGTAAAATAAAATTCTGTTTTTTTTAAAAATTCTGTTTAAAAAAAATTATGTTTTTAAAAATTTTACAGAATTTTTTTACAATTTTCACAAATTTTTAAAATTATGTTTTAAAAAAAATCTATTTTTAAAAATTTTGTTTTTAAAAACAAAAACAAAATTTTTTTATGTGGCAAAAATAATTTGCACCCTAAACTTGTGTTACAGCTTTAGCTGGTCACTTTTGACCCGTTAAGTGAAGAAAGTGTGCATTTTGTCTCGTATAATAAAGTTTGGGGTGTACTTAGACACCTTTTTAAGTTTAGAGTGCACAGGTAAATAGGAAGTAAAGTTTGGGGTGCGTTTTGTCTTTTCACTACAAGAAAAATGTCTAACAGCGACCAACATTATCAGCGACCGCCTTTTCGGTCGCTGATATTACTAGTCGCGATCGATATCTATGACCACACATTAATCTAGTCGCTAATTAATTGCAGCGACCGCATGCGGTTGCTGAGAGGTCGCTAACACACATATTCCTCGTTAAATTTGGCACGAAATGTTGGCGCCAAGGGTATCTGCGACCAATTAATATCAAATGACCGCGTCGCGGTATTTGATAAATCCATGTCATTAAAAAGTAGCGGACGCGTGCGATCGCGGATATTGGCCATTGATCAAACTTAATTTACGGTTTGGTCCATTCGCGTAAAAGCGAACGAAAGAAAAAAGAGGAGATCGAATAGAGAGAAGAGGAGAGAAAAAAAGGAGAAGAAGGAGAAGACGCGACGCGACGCCACCCACCGCCACCACCATCGCCATTGCTTGCTTGCCACGCCCATAGGTAACCTAACTATGAAAGCACTATCTTATATTGCTCTTGAATTTCTTGTACAATAGTTTGGGGCAAAGCTAGTTCATCTGATAAATTATCTTATATTGCTCTCTTGAATTTTTGTTTTAAGAGTTAATTTAGAGCTATGAATTTGGGTATGAATTCTAGTAGTTCGTTGTGGTATGAATTTGGGATTATTGCATTTGGGATTACTGAAATTTATAGCTTCTTATTGAAATTGGGAATATACTGAAATTGTTGCAAATAGTTTTATGAGATTCTTTGAAATTTTTAGGTTAAATTATTTTTAGGGTTAATATGTGTTTAATATATTTTGAATATGTGTTTTAATATGTGTTGAAATTGGGAATATCTTGAATATGTGTTTTAATATGTGTTATTGACCTTGTGTGTTATTCAAAATTGGGTTGTTTCTTGAGACTCACCTTGATTTTAGCAAAGATTTCTTATGCGTCTGTGTATCACCTAATAAGGAGCTATATTTATGGGTTACTTAATTGTAGTCGATTAGAAATTCAGTATGTTTGGGAGAGTTCATTGGATAACCTCTTTTATCCAAGACAAGATGTGAGGATTAGCATATTTCCCTCCCTCTCCAAATACAGTAATAGGTCTTGAAAGAGTCCTTGAGATGACGCATAACTAATTATGTTGATTCTCACGTTCTGCGAGGTTTGTGATTAATAGTAATATTACCAATGTTAGCGTGAAGTTTAATACTAAAATACTATCATCCCGACAGAGGCTCAAATGTGAGGTATTATATTACCCATAATTGGCGGAGTTTATAGCATAAACAAGATTCCAACCTACAAACCACCATAACATAGGAGTGTGTGTTAAAACATATATTATTTTTTTAGCTTAGCTTGGAATCAGCATGCAGGAACCAACAATCTCAAAGTCCAGCAGCTGGTCTGGTATAATAAATGTTTGAATTTGACACTAACCTCAAGAACATTCTATATATATATATAAAAGGAAGGAAAAAAGAGGATGAAGACTATGGGTAAATAAGCCCAAGTGATGGTAAATGAAGATGACTAGTGGATTGTTTAGACATAAAATGTACAATTATGAACTCTCGGGCTGTGCCAATGCAAATGGGGCCAATATAAAGTTGCTAGTTTTATAACTTCACTCCGTAGACTTCCAAAAAGAAATAAATTGTTGATGAAGACAGCTAAACTACCCTTGTTCATTTGACTTCCTAGCTAGGACTAGTCTCATTAACCCACATATTATACGACACTGTACTATCACTCCAAGCTTGGTTGTTAGCATGGTAAGCTATTAGGGGGTTGTTAAGCCAAAATAGGCAGTGCTAGGGAACTGTTAGTGCAACAGAGAAGGTAACTAGACACACTTGGTCAATAAAGAGACTGTTAATCATTCGTTCGTTAATCATTCGTTAACATCAAGTATGCTTAAATGTTAATCAGATGCTTACAAGTATACTCAAGTCATATGATTACAAGTATGCTCAACTCATATGCTTACAAGTATGCTTAAATGTTAATCATATGCATGCTTACAAGTATGCTCAAGTCATATGTTAACATTTATAATGTTGTCTGTAGTAGGTACAGTGGAATCATGGACCTCTATTCGCATCAGTAGTTGGATGGCACTGACGAAAGTCAAGTGCCCGGATAAATCTTCTGACTAAATTTAGAAATTTGGTTGTCAAGTGTTTTTTAGAGTATGTGTATAGTCCCGGAATGTATGAATGGTAAGTCGCAGAATCGATGTCCATGTTTGAAGTGTAAGAATGTAAATTATATGGAGAGAGGCATTGCAAACTATCATTTACTTATTTACGGGTTCATGAGAAATTAAGAAGAATCTTTGGTGGGCACATGGGCGAGAGAGAAGAGATGGTGGCATCACACAAGTACACAATTCAGCAATTAGTACTCATCATATATGAATGAAATGGTTCATGATATGCAGGCGATTTTGATTGGAAGCAAGGTAGAGAGCAACCTATGAATTCTGATGCCAAAGACTTCTTTAAGTTGTTAGACGAGGGTAGCGAGCCATTGTGGCATGGTTGCACCAAACACACTACATTGTCTGTAGTGGCGACATTACTTAACATCAAGGATGATCACAACATGGGCCATGAGTGTTTTGAGTCGCTCTTGAAGGCCATTAAGAGTATGTTGCTGACGGTGAGAAATTACACAGTAACTATTACTTTTGTAAGAAAATGGTGAAGAAGTTGGGTCTTGGATACCAAAAGATCGATGCATGTCCCAACGATTGCATGTTGTTTTATAAGGAAAATGAACAGATGACAAAATGCACGTTTTGCAGTCATGATCGGTTTAGGCCTAATAAAGAGTGTGAGACCCCAGATTTTATCAATAAAGATTTAAATTTTGTCGAAATAATTTTTAATATTATGGTGTGAATTTGAGATAATATTATAGTTGTGGGTAGTATTTATAAATTTTGCAAAGTATGCAAGGGGTTATATTATATTGAATTGGTTGGGGAATATTAGGTTTAGCGGGAATATTAATACAATGGCTCAATCATTGGTGGACCCCTAGCGAATTATTGTCGGATTGAGAAAGCGACAAAATATTTTATTGAAATAACGGCGGAAGTTTTCTGGTTGATCTTGTTGAACTACTCGGTAGTAAAAATGCGATGTCGTGTGGTTGCATAGTAGCACTGCGGTATTGATTATTGATGCTTATGTGAGAAGTCACTCGGTTTGATTCCATTATTGTCGATTAATAATATGAATTATTATAGCGATAATGACGTTTTATTTTATTATTATTATTAACGTAATAAAAGCGAAACATCTTTTATATAAAAAGCAGAATACTTTATTAAAGTTATTACATAAATAGAATATATTATATTTTATTATGCATAGTGTTGCGTAGTGTTTTGCGTAGTGTTTTGCATAGTAGTTTTGCATAGTAAAATGTTTTTATATAAATAGAATATATGATATTTTATTTAAAAGATTTTGCTTTAAATATGGATAAAGTCAGATTAAAGTAAATCAATCTGGATAGTTCATGGATTAATTACTATGCATTCTATTTTCTATAAATAGAATCTCATTCCTTCATTATTTTCTTAGGAATTTCTTTGAAACTCTGAGAGAGAGAATTATATAGAGAAAGCTATAGAGAAAATCTATAGAGAGAAAGAAGAGAGTATACGGTACTTCACTACTTTGATATCCGGTGTCTTTTATGGTAAGGGATATTATTTGTTGTGTACCCGTAAGGGGTGTTATTCTTTCTTATTCATGAAGAGAACTTACATTATTCCATTCTTTATTATTACATTGGAATAACTTTTGTCTGTGGCATACCTATACTTGGTGAAATCCTCTGTTATTCCATTCTTTATTATTACATTGGAATAACTTTTGTATGTGGCGTACCCTATACATAATCTGTATAAGTGGTTTACCTATACTTGGTGACATTCTTCTATTATTACATTGGAACATCACATGCGTGTGTTTTACACTTAGGACTGGTTAAAATCTTTATTATTATTACATTGGAACATCACATGCATGTGTTTTACAGGACTGGTTTAAAATCTTTATTATTACATTGGAATATCCTATCGTGTGTGTTTTACAGGATCTGGTTCCATCTTTATTATTACTGTTGGAACATCACTGCCGGTGTGAATTTCACGACTTTTTGGTTTCATTATTATTATTATTACATTGGAATAACACATACATACATCTGTATCTGCGTGCGTGGTGATTTCCTTTGTTATTCCATTCTTTATTATACCCGGTTGGTTAAAACTTTGACTTCTATACTCCATGAAATTAGTAGAATATTCTTGATATTTGCGTTTCATCGATATCTTTTCATGGAAATATTCTTACGATCATTCTTGAATTTTACTCTACAAAGCGTATCATGTTGACAATTTGGGCGTTATTAGTTCTGAATAAATTAATTCGTGAACTTGTTTTATTGAATTATTATGTCATTGTCATCATCCTCATGTTATATTATGTTATCTTTTGGCTTACGTGCATAGATGCACTTAGTATGATTATGACGAGGATCATTCGGTATAATCATGGCTTTGTTATAAATGATGTGACAAAAGTCCTCGGTGGCTTTGTAATGCGGTGATGGATAGTTTTTGGTATGATTATGACCGGGGTGATTCGGTATAGTCATGACCATTGATAATTTGATTAAAATCCTTGGTAGTAATACAAGGATGATTAGATATTAATGGTTTATTCATTAAAGCTGAGTCTTAGTGATAAAAATTGATGAAAACCTTTTAAAACCTAAAAGATAGTAGACTTTATTTTCTACTTGACTCTTTTAATGGATTGCATATTCATCTATGATTAAAGCTGGTTGTCTATTGTATTTTATCGGTTTAACATTGTTGAAGACTATTGATAATTTATTACGCATTATCTTAGTTATAATATTTCTTCTTTGGGCTAGTTGAGCTCACCCTTTCTTTCCTTTATTCTCTTGAAATGAGAATATAAATTTGAGATGAGTCGGGGAGCGAAGTAATGGTCGAGAGGATAGCATTAGTAGTCTCTCACTATTACGTGAAATAGTGTGATAATAATTGTAATGAGGACTCCTTTTGAGTTTGTATAATATCTAGTAGACAATATTTGTATTCAAACTCACGATTTATGTCGTATTGTATCACGACAATTATATTAGTAAGTTGTATTTAAATTTTGTACCATGTAAGTGGCGACCCAAGATGGGTGGCGTATACCTAATTTTGGGGGCGTCGCGGTTGGTATCGAGCTTAGGGATATGATCACTGGCTAAGATGTGAGATAAGAACTAGGAGGAGAGGCGGAAATTCCTTCGCTAGTATGACCTACCTAAGTTTATTTGGTATTTAATTGGTCGGTCGGGTGTATAGGGATAATATGTGACATGTTAATTAACCCTTGTTTTGTGGCGATATTTGAAAATGGCATCCAGAAAATGTTGAGATAAGCAATGGAGCCACGGGGAGACCGGTTGAGTCTCCTGATCAATAATCGAGGATAATGTGGGGCGACGGGATGGCGATAATCCTCCTATAAACAACAACACCGATTAAATGATGAGCGCAGATGCGTTTAGGAGTTTTTTGAATTCATAAAACATCGACGAATGGCGGCTCACATTCATAAAGCGGTGAAAATAATGGCAACCGCGATTCGGTCACCGCATTAGCGATTCAAGGAGGCTGGGACCACCGGAGTTTTGGGAAAGCGAGAACCACTTAAAAAGCGGAGGCGTGGTTAAAGCGAGATCACCAAGATATTTGATGTCTTGGGATGCTCGGAGAGCAAAAAGGTTCCATTTGCCACCTTTATGTTGCGTGAAGAGGCGATTCTTTGGTGGGAATCACAAAGCGTACCAGGTGACATACTCGAAGATGTCTTGGGAGAAGTTCAAGAGTTGTTCAACGACAAATACTTTCACGAAAGTATTCAGCCACATGAAGGAGGTGGAGTTTATCAAGTTGGAAAAAAAACAATATGGCCAGGTGTCATGATACGAGGCAAAATTTGCGGAGTTATCACGGTTTTCGTCCCATTTGGTCGCGATAATGAGGAAGCGAATGACGCGAATGTTTTAAGAGGTTTTAAACCCGATATCGTCGATACCTAATTTCTCATAAACTTTGTTTGTATTGAGATATTGTGAATAGGGCTCGATTATTGGAGCGCGATAATGAGTCGGCCTGACCAAAAGGTAACGACCAACAACCTGATAATAATAAATGCAGGTGTGGTGACGACCATCGGAACAACGATAACTATCGTGGGGGAAATTATCATTTCGGTGGTAACCATGGCCAAGATAATAGGAATGGAAATTTCAAGAAGAGGAAATTCAACAATGATGGAAAGACGTCAGCACCAGCACCCGTTGTTAAGGAAGGAGAAAGACCACCTATCATATGCTTCAAATGCGGAGGAGAGGGACACATCAGTCCGGACTGCGCCATGCCGTCCAAAGCATGTTATAATTGTGGAAGAGAAGGTCACTTAGCTCGATTTTGTCGTTTACCGAAGACAAATTCAACTAGGATGGAGGCACCAAAGGCTGTCCCAGACAAACCAAAGCCGATAGTTTAAGAGAGAGCGTTTTTTTTTCTCGTGACGAGGAACCTTAATAAAATTATCACGGGTAAGTTAATCATAAGCTCTTGCGAAGTCTATACCGTGTTAGATACCAGTTCTACCCACTCTTTTATTTCACCTAGTTGTGTTCGGCGTTTAAATTTGACTCAGAAGAAGTTAAACTTTGACTTATTGGTTGAAACTTCGTTAGTAGGAGCCTTCGTTTCTGCTTTTATTTTAAATCTTGTTTGATTCAAATAAACATTTTCACGTTACTGTCGATCTTATCTTTTTGAAAATATTTGCCTTTGATGTGATTTTAGGAATCAATTGGTTAACTACTCATCATGCTTTTCATAAGGTTGTTAGCTTTTTATATTCATAACCAACTTGTTGTGCGAATTCAAGTAACCAAACTACTAAAGTCAATCGTTGTCATATCAAGCCATAAGTAAAGATCCACTGAACCTTTCGTTGTTGACTTCCTTGTGTGGAATGCAGAGGGCGGACTTTCTCTGGCGACATCATGAAAGAAGATGGCGAGTTGATAGGCATCATTATGAGGTCTTATCTAGGTTAAAGGATAGAAGTCGCGGTTGGTATCGATGTGACGTATTATCAAGTTTTGGATGAGAGTCACAGTTTTGAATGATATTTCTATCATTAATAAATTTCTTGACGTATTCTTGAAGACTTTCTAGCCTACCCTAGGCGTGAAATCGAATTTTGTATTGACCCCGGTACAAAACCCATTTCTTAAACCCTAAAATATTTCTTGACTAAAAGGATGCATTTACGTGGATTATGATGAAAGTCATAATAAAAGCATTGGACTAATGAAAATCATGGGTATCGTGGTATTAGTAAGTGTTATAATGAGTTATGTTGGTTATTATGAGAAAACATGAAAGTTTCTTAGAAATCACAAAGAGTTGAAAATCGATTTTGTGAAAAAGCGTAACATGAAATTCAATTGACCATATCTCTAATATATTTTGAATTTTTCGAGTGTGGTCAAGTCTAGAGTTAGATCTATGAGTTTTTTAGCATCTCCAAGTGGAATCTTTGGAAAAGATGTTGAAGATTTACGTGTGGGTGATTTTAATAAAGAATGAAAAATTTGGAAATTTCAAAAAAGCTACTGATTTTATTTTTAAAAGGGCATTTTCGGCCACTTAAATTATGAGAAAAATTCTAGCCTTTTGGGAAATGAAAGTATATGGTATAAGGTAACTCCTGTCCAAAAATGAGCTTATTACGACTTAAAATGAGCAAGTTATGACCATTTCAATATTTAGATTTTTTGATGAAAAAAGCTATAAGCTGGAGTTCTATAACTCCGATGACCATGAAATTAAAGCAGGAGGCTCACATTAACATGTGTAAGGTCCTGCCAAGATTTGGGGAATTTTGGAGTTAAACTTGAGGTAGCTAATTTCTTAAGGAATTAATTAGAAATTGATTTTTGAAAAATAGTAAATGAATTTTAAAAATTCGAGAAAAATATATTTTCATTATGGGACTATATTATGCTAAATCCCAGAAAAGAAATATTTTTGGGACTGATTTGGTATTTTTCATGAAAATAGTTTAATTCTGAACATATGAGTTAAATATGTTATGTGAAGTAACAAAGTTGAAAATAGGATTTTATGGCTAGAGAATCCTATATAGAGTATATCATATTTTTTGAGGATTTGATAATTGGTGATGATATCTTATGAGTATAGCATTTTGAATGATTAAATGCATTATATGGTGAAGCGTAAACAATTGAGATAAATTGTTTATAAATTTAAGAAGTGATTAAAATATTGTTATAATATTAATGATATTAGATTATGAGATTATTAAGTGATTGATAACATGGGGATATTCTTGAATCTGGATAAATTATATTATAAATGTTTAATATTTATCCTTTATCTCATTTGATTGATTCTTTATATCATTATCCTCATGCTTATATTATGTTGAAAGTAAATACGTGGCTGTGTAGTGCATAGATGGACTTGGTATGATTATGACGAGGGATTGTTCGGTATAATCATAGTAGTAATTGAAAAACACGATTATCTTTGGTAGTAGTGCATGGATAATTTGTGGTGCGTGATCTTAATGAATACGATTATCTTTGGTGCGTAGTCATGGATAATTTGTGGTCGTTATCTTAATGAATACGATTATCTTTGGTAGTAGTGCATGGATAATTTGTGGTCGTGATACTAATGAATACACGATTATCTTTGGTAGTAGTGCATGGATAATTTGTGGTCGTGATCTTAATGAATACACGATTATCTTTGGTAGTAGTGCATGGATAATTTGTGGTCGTGATCTTAATGAATACACGATTATCTTTGGTAGTAGTGCATGGATAATTTGTGGTCGTGATCTTAATGAATACACGATTATCTTTGGTCGTAGTGCATGGATAATTTGTGGTCGTGATCTTAATGAATACACGATTATCTTTGGTGCGTAGTGCATGGATAATTTGTGGTCGTGATCTTAATGAATACACGATTATCTTTGGGCGTAGTGCATGGATAATTTGTGGTCGTGGATCTTAATGAATAACGATTATCTTTGGTAGTAGTGCATGGATAATTTGTGGTCGTGATCTTAATGAATACACGATTATCTTTTGGTAGTAGTGCATGGATAATTTATGGTCATGATCTTAATGAAAACACGAATATCCTTGGCGATTGGTGCATGGATAATTCGTGGTCGTGATCTTATTAAGTGAGTCTCGGCATTATTGGTTTCTGATTGTATATCTTTGGCTGTAGTGCAAAGATGAATTGTTAATGAATATCTTTGGTAGGATTGCAAAAATGAATTTAATGTTTTCAACGATAAAGGTATTCAAGGTATCCTTATCTCTTTATCATACCAGTCGTACCCCTAATTTGAGGTGAGAAATTCCATAAGGAGGGAGATTGTGAGACCCAGATTTTATCGATAAAGATTTAAATTTTGTCGAAATAATTTTTAATATTATGGTGTGAATTTGAGATAATATTATAGTTGTGGGTAGTATTTATAAATTTTGCAAAGTATGCAGTGGTTGTATTATATTGAATTGGTGGGGAATATTAGGTTTAGCGAGGGAATATTAAATACAACGGCTCAATCATTGGTGGACCCCCAATGAAATTATTGTCGGATTGAAAGCGACAAAAATATTTTATTGAAATAACGGCGGAAGTTTCTGGTTGATCTTTGTTGAACTACTCGGTAGTAAAAGTACGATGTCGTGTGGTTGCATAGTAGCATGCGCGGTATTGATTATTGATCTTATGTGAGAAGTCACTCGGTTTGATTCCATTATTGCCGATTAATAATATGAATTATTATAGCGATAATGGCGTTTTGTTTTATTCATATTATTAACGTAATAAAAGCGAAACATCTTTTATATAAAAGCAGAATACTTTATTAAAGTTATTACATAAATAGAATATATTATATTTTATTATATCGTAGTGTTGCATAGTGTAGTAGTGTTTTGCATAGTGTTTGCATAGTAAAATGTTTTTATATAAATAGAATATATGATATTTTATTTAAAAGATTTTCTTTAAATATGGACCGTCAGATTAAAGTAAATCAATCTGGAATAGTTCATGGATTAATTACTTATGCATTCTATTTTCTATAAATAGAAGCTCATTCCTTCATTATTTTCTTAGGAATTCTTTGAAACTAGAGAGAGAAATTAGAGAGAGAAGCTATAGAGAGAAAATCTATAGAGAGAAAGAAAAAGAGTATACGGTACTTCACTACTTTGATATCCGGTGTCTTTTATGGTAAGGGATATTATTTGTTGTGTGCAAGTAAGGGGTGTTATTCTTTCTTATTCATGAAGAGAACTTACATTATTCCATTCTTTATTATACATTGGAATAACTTTTGTATCTGTGATACCACTATACTTGGTGAAATCCCTCTGTTATTCCATTCTTTATTATTACATTGGAATAACTTTGTATCTGTGGCATACCTATACATAATCTGTATAAGTGGTTTACCTATACTTGGTGACATTCTTCTATTATTACATTTGGAACATCTATACGTGTGTTTTACAGGACTGGTTAAAATCTTTATTATTATCTGTTGGAACATCACATGCATGTGTTTTACAGGACTGGTTAAAATCTTTATCATTACATTGGAATATCCTATTTGTGTGTTTTACAGGATGCAGTTCCATCTTTTTTATTATTACATTGGAACATCACGTCGGTGTGAATTTCACGACACAGTTACATTATTATTATTACATTGGAATAACACATATATCATGCAATCTGCATGCGTGGTGATTTCCTTTGTTATTCCATTCTTTATTATACCCGGTTGGTTAAAACTTTGACTTCTATACTCCATGAAATTAGTAGAATATTCTTGATATTTGCGTTTCATCGGTATCTTTTCATGGAAATATTCTTACGATCATTCTTGAATTTTACTCTACAAAGCGATTATCGTGTTGACAATTTGGGCGTTATTAGTTCTGAATAAATTAATTCGTGAACTTGTTTTATTGAATTATTATGTCATTGTCATCATCCTCATGTTATATTATGTTATCTTTGGCTTACGTGCATAGATGCACTTAGTATGATTATGACCGAGGATCATTCGGTATAATCATGGCTTGTTATAAATGATGTGACAAAAGTCCTCGGTGGCTGTAATGCGATTGATGGATAGTTTTTGGTATGATTATGACCGGGGTGATTCGGTATAGTCGTGACCATTGATAATTTGATGAAAATCCTTGGCCAGTAGTACGAGGATGATTAGATATTATGGTTTATTCATTAAAGCTGAGTCTTAGTGATAAAAATTGATGAAAACCTTTTAAAACCTAAAAGATAGTAGACTTTATTTTCTACTTGACTCTTTTAATGGATTGCATATTAAGCTATGATTAAGCTGGTTGTCTATTGTATTTTATCGGTTTAACATTGTTGAAGACTATTGATAATTTATACGCATTATCTTAGTTATAATATTTCTTCTTTGGGCTAGTTGAGCTCACCCTTTCTTTTCTTTATTCTCTTGAAATGAGAATATAAATTTGAGACGAGTCGGGGAGCAGAGTAATGGTCGGAGGATAGCATTAGTAGTCTTCATTATTACGTGAAATAGTGTGATAATAATTGTAATGAGGACTCCTTTTGAGTTTGTATAATATCTAGTAGACAATATTTGTATTCAAACTCACGGTTTATGTCGTATTGTATCGACAGATTATATTAATAAGTTGTATTTAAATTATGTACCATGTAAGTGGCGACCCAAGATGGGTGGCGTATACCTAATTTTAGAGGCGTCACAAAGAGGTGTCGATACAAAAAAATCAAGTATACCATTTAAAAGCGCGTCGGGGGTCATATTCACTTGTTGAAAGTGCCATTGGTTTGATTCGGAAAAAGGGATACGCGTTGGCGGACATGGAATCATCGATATTGACCTCCATAGGTCTGCGTACTCCAACGAACCGTTTGTTTTACCAACTCAAACAGTACAAGTATACTACACTCCTAGTCTTGTTAGGAAAAGGGATAGACCGCTTATAGATTGGCAAGTTGTAATTCATACTCCCGCGCGTAGTCGTGTCCAAGTAATAGACGGGGATTTCTACGAGAGGAAATGCTTTGAGACCTCCTATAATAAATATAGAGGACAACAATGATGTAATCCAGTTAGAGGGTGGAGATGAACCTGATGAATTGGATCCCGAGACAATTATTGTGCCAGATGACAGTGATATTGAGGAAGAGTTATTGACTGACACTGACACAGAATCTGAAGAAGATGGTTATGAATCTCAGATACTTGTACAAAATGATTACGACTCATCGAATAACGATTTTCATTAAAATGTATGTTTAGTTTTCATTGTACAAAATGTATGTTTATGTTCATGTTCATGTTTAGTTCATAATTATGTACCTTTCATTTATGTTCTCTATATTGGAATGTTCTCTATATCCTTAACTATATCATTTGTAGTTGTTGTAGTTAACTATTTTGCGATCATGTTTATGTACCTTTCAATTATGGTAATCGTAGTTAACTATTTCATACAATTAATTGTCATTCATAATTTCATACTAATATCCTAATTTTTTATTTATAGATGTCTTACGAACACTGACCTGAAAGCCTTGGGTTAGGTGAGAACCCCTAATCATGTCTTAGAAGGCCAAGCTAATCCGGATGATCGCATTCTTATCTGAGATCCGTCCTCCTCCGAGAAAGCACGTAAGTTAAACATCGTGTATATATAAGGGTTTAATATTTCCATTGTTATAAATATATTTTAATGTAAATTATTGTATATTGTAGTGATTTTCAAGATAGTAAAATTGTGAAGTGCATTTCACAATTATGCTTCTGAAGCCCTCGCATGGTGATTACATGGGTGAAAGCACACCTCGCCCATAAGGATGCGATTTCTTGTTGAATTTCGGTATATTTATTTAATCACTCGATAGATAATACATAGTTAATCAACTAATAGTTTAGTAATGTTGGATTATGGTAATATATGATTTTAATATTATTATTGTTGTTTTATTTGCGAGAAGCGGTATAGATGGGATGACGCTTACATCCATCGAGTTATTCGAGCCTTTTTACAGCAAAAGTGGGTAGATGGGACTAAAGATAATCTAAACAAAAACGACGAAAAGCCACAATCTTTGAGATTGACCATCCGGGACAGGGTGTGGCGGTATATGCATGAGCATAGCCCACAGTGGTGCGTGCATCCCATATAGGTGCAGATGTGTGAAAGCGATGGAGAAGGCGAGAGGCTGGGTCAAGAGGCGTAAGATCGCTACGCCTCGAGCAGATCCTCGGGTGTATCCGGCGAAAAAGCAAAAACGCGTCTGAAGCGGTAATATATCTCGGCTGCAATATATTCTTCTGCTAAGGTACTTATATATATATAGCAAGCTTATTGGCTTAGTTATTTGTCTTTATGTTTACAATCATGTTTTGTAGCTAAAATATCATATGTTTACATATTAATATGAGAACATGAAGCTGTAGGAGTGCGAGTCTCGAAAAGGTCAACCTATCGATTGGTTGGATGTGTATGTGGCCACCGTGATGATGCACACGATGTTGTTAGGATAAGCGGTAATAAGTTAACTTTAAACATATTACGGTCGTATGGCGCCCCAAAATAGGTATACATCACCCATTATGAGTTGTCGATAAATGGTATGCGAAACAACTACAACTTTATTATTACAACAGTAAAAGCTGTGAGTTTGAATACAAATATTATCTTCTAGACAATATCTATACTCAAATAAATCCTCATCACATTTATTGATACATTATTTTACAAAAATGGTGAGGACTACTAAACAACTCTCTCTAGAACCTTCATTCCATTACCCAGGCTTCGTCTTCATTTATATTCTCGCCTCACGAGAAGAAAAATGGAACAAAAAAGAAAAGGGTGAGCTCAACTAGCCCGATAAAGAATATTATGACTAAGATAATATACAACAAATTATCGTTAGTCTTCAACAGGGAAAAATCTAATAGAATACTGATAGGCAACAAGTTTCGGATCAATATTCGCGGTGAAATAATAATTCATTAGAAGAGTTAAGTAGAGAATGCAAACTACTATCTTACATGTATGAATTTAAAAGTTCATCGTCTATCTTTTATCACTGTAACATCAATCGATATATATACGGAATCAAATATTCATCTTTTACTACAGCCAAAGATATTCATCGATTAAGTCATGTTCATCTAAACACTGTTCATCTTTGCACTTCTGACCAAAGATATTCATCGAAATCATTCATCTTTGCCTTCTGGGCAAAGATATTCAATAATATCATCATTTAAGGCGAGGATGATGAAAATATTTTAAAAAGCGAATCGATTGAAACAAAATGACGAGGATTAAGGATTAAGGATTAAGTACTTTGTTTTATCCATATCCAACAATACCTCAAAAATAATCATAGTGGTGTAAAATTTAAGAATGATCAAAACATGGATCTGATCAAGCTTTAGTATCGAATAGATATTTTTAGACGAAAAAAAATTTTCATTTTTCGATGAAATTATTAAGTGAATAAGATGTAGTATCGTGGATAGTCTTAGTATCGTGAATAATAACCCCAAACACTAAAAGTTTCAAATTTGATTAAAAAGTTCGAGATCGATACTTGGCATAATGATATTGAAGAAATAATATCATTCTGAAAAAAAATAATATCCCTTACCTCGAAGATCGGTGCTTAAATTTGAAAACAGGATATAGGCTATGACTTGAACTTGCACTTGAGTATAACAATACTCAAAATACTCACAAGAATACGCTCGATAATATAGAGAGAAAACTTGAGTTTTAGTGTAATTTTCAATTTAACCTAAGCACCTATTTATAGGAAAATGCTTGAACACCAAAGCAAAAAATTTAATATAATATTATTATTTATATTAACCATTCCTACATACACCTTTGAATTTAGAATTCAACAATTGCACACACATGCAAAATGAGGCCCACACATTGAAAAAACGTTTTTGTGAATATAAATATTTAAAACTTCCAAAAATCAATTATTTGAACTTGAACTTCAATAATTCATAATAAATAGCCCTTTTATCGAGAAAATTAGAATCTCGCCAATTTTTATAGGAAATTCAATTCTCTACAACTTTGCGAGAAGAAAATTTTTCCAAATTCCAAAGCGAAATTGGTTGAAATTCACAAGCGAGCGAATTTGGTTATAATCAAATTTCGATTCGATAATTGTGTCCACCTGACACACAAAATATGTGTTAAACATTTAATGCCACAAAATACTCTTCCTCCTCATATACTCATATATCCCACATTCATTATAAAAATATCATCGTTAATATATTATTAAAATAATATATTTAAATGAATTATTTTATCGAGAAAAAGATAAAATATTAATTTTCAATTTGTCACATTAAAAAAATTCCATCTATATCCACATAAAATCAATATTTTCCTCATTATATAAATCAATAATTAATTATTCACAAATAATATTCTGAGAATCACGATCTTGTGAACGAGGCGGTTCGAGGAAAGAGGGAGCTTTCGATAAGAATTTCTCTCTTCTTGGCGCTTGATTAGGTGACCAAACCTCTCATTAGATAGAACTTTCTAGACATTGCCAATAATTTTATCTAATAATATTATTAGGATAATATGAATTAATGATTCGATAATGAAAATACGTGTAATGTGATTATTGAAACAATAGCGATATAAAATATCAATATGACAATTATTAAATCGATAAAATCTTGAGCGAGTAATTACGTAACCATTATTGAGTAAGTGCCTTCTTACGTAAGAATCGATAATTGGTGCAATCTGGTGTCTTCTTGTGTTTTAACCATAGAGTATTTTAACGATATTAGCAGTAATAACTATCGCCGTTATTTTTAAACAACTTATATTTGTCGTTTTCTTCATCCAATCTTTTTCGTTATGGGGCCCACAAAGACTTGCGGCGTAAATGCGAATATTCCTGACATAAAGAATATTCCACGACCGAAGGAATATTCCCCAAACAATGATGAATATTTTATAACCACTTGCTTATTTTGAAATATTTGCGTATTTTACCCATAACTATCCACATTAATCAAATCAACCCTTACTATTTCAAAATAATAAATAGAAAATTAAATTTCATTAATAATAAGTTGGGGTCTTCTGAGTCATATTTTTAGCATTTTTATTTATTTTAACTATTTATTTGTTGACCTTCTAACGAGGACACTTATAAGGGCTTAATGAGCAGCGTTATCTGAAGGCACCCGCGTCCGGTGATTGATCAAGAATTGTGGGAGAGAGGCGTCGTCGTGAAGAAAAATTATGTTAAAGGCCGAGGACAAAGGCGGCTTACCTGACCATCGATGGCACAGAAGACTCTGCTTTACCCAGTCTACCACGGTCTACATAGTCATCGGTCATCCGACTATCATAATCCTGGCATTTGTTGTGAGAGAAATATAGACCCCAACTTATTATTAATGAAATTTAATTTTCTCTATTTATTATTTTGAAATAGTAAGGGTTGATTTGATTAATGTGGATAGTTATGGGTAAAATCATAAATATTTCAAAATAAGCAAGTGGTTATAAAATATTTCATTGTTGTCGGGGAATATTCGTTTGGTCGTGGAATATTCTTCTTTGTCGGGGAATATTAAATGCTGACAGCGCAAGTCTTTTATGGGCCCCATGCTTGAAAAGCGATTGGATGAAGAAAAGCGACAAATATAAGTTGTTTAAAAAAATAGCGGCGTAGTTATTCACAGATTATCTTTGTTAAAATACTAAATTGGTTAAAACACGAAGTAGCTGCACGGTATTGCACCAATTATTGATTCTTACGTAAGAATGCACTACTCAATAATGGTTACGAGTAATTCTTATTCGATATTTTATTGATTTAATAATTATTGCGTTGATATTTTATATTGCATGTTGTTTGATAATTGTCATTACACAATATTTTTTTTATTATCGAAGCAATAATTCATATTATCTGAATAATATTATTAGATAACATTATTGGCAATGTCTAGAAAGTTACATACTAAGGAGAGGTTTGGTCACCTAATTAATTGCGGCCAAGATAAGGAGAAATTCTTATTGGAAGCCCCTCTTTCTGAGGAAGCGCACAGTTGCCGATCTTGTGTTTCGTAATATTATTTGTGAATATTTAATTATTAATTTATACAATGAGTAAAATATTGATTTTATGTGGATATAGATGGAGAAAATTTTTAATGATGAGTTGTTGAAAATTAATATTTTATCTTTTATGATAAAATAATTCATTTAAATATATTATTTTAATAATATATTAACGGTGATATATTTTATAATAAATGTGGGATATATAAGTATATGAGGAGGAAGAGTATTTTGTGGCATTAAATGTTTAACACATATTTTGTGTGTTGGTGGACACAATTATTAATAGAAATTTGATTATAGCTTGTAAAATCGCTTGGATTTGTGGATTTCGATCAATTTACATTTGAAATTTGGAAAAAATTTCTTCTGCAAAGTTATAGAGAATTGAATTTCCTATTAAAAGTTGCGAGATTAGAATTTTCTGTTAAAAGGGCTATTTATTATGAATTATTGAAGTTTCGAATTTCCAAAATAATTGATTTTTGGAAGTTTTAAATATTTATATTCACAAAAATGTTTTTTTTCAATGTGTGGGCCTCATTTTGCATGTGTGCAATTCATTGAATTCTGAATTCAAAGGTGTGCGTAGGAATGGTTAATATAAATAATAATATTATATTAAATTTTACATTTTGGTGTTACAAGCATTTTCTTATAAATAGGTGCTTAGGTTAGAATTAAAAATTACACGTAATGAAGTTTTCTCTCTATATTATCGAGCGTATTCTTGTAAGTATTTTGAGTATATTTTGAGTATTGTTATACGGATTGCAAGTTCAAGTCATAGCCTTTATATCCTGTTTCAAATTTAAGAAATCTTGATCTTTCGAGGTAAGGGATATTATTTTTTTAAGTAATGATATTATCTCTTCAATATCATTATCTTAGAAGTATTGATCCGAACTTTTAATCAAATTTGGAACTTTTAATTGTGGGGTTCTTATTCACGTATCGGCATTATCCGTGATACTGATCTTATTCACGAATACGACCTATTCATCGAAAAATAAAATTTTCCTTTTCGTCCAAAATATCTATTACGGATCTAGCTTGATTGTATCCATGTTTTGATCATTCTTGAATTTTACACCACTATGATTATTTTTGAGGTATTGTTGGACATGGATAAAACAAAGTACGAATCTTTAATCCTTAATCCTTGTCATTTTGTTTCCTTTGGATTCGTTTCTTTAAAAATATTTTTCATCATCCTCGATCTTAAATGTTGATATTATTGAATATCTTTGGTAGGTAGTCACGAATGAATGATTTCGATGAATATCTTTGGCACTGTAGTGCGAAGATGAATATTTGATTCTAGATATATATTGATTGATGTTACTGAGGGGATAAAAGATAGGCGATGAACTTTTAAATTCATACATAGAAGATAGTAGTTTGCATTCTCTACTTAACTCTTCTAATGAATTATTATTTCATTGCGAATATTGATCTGAAACTTTGTTGTCTATTGTATACATTAGATTTTTCCTGTTGAAGACTAACGATAATTTGTTGTATATTATCTTAGTCGTAATATTCTTCTTGGGCTAGTTGAGCTCACCCTTTTCCTTTTTGTCCCATTTTTCTTCTCGGGAGGCGAGAATATAGCGAGATCTGAGTCGGGGTATGGAATGAAGGTTCTAGAGAGAGTTGTTTAGTAGTCCTCACCATTTTGTAAAATAATGTATCAATAAATGTGATGAGGATTTATTTGAGTATAAATATTGTGCAGAAGATAATATTTGTATTCAAACTCATAGATTTCTTGTTGTAATAATAAAGTTGTAGTTGTTTACGTACCATGTATTGACTTTCGACTCGAATGGGTGATGTATACCTATTTTGGGGGCGTCGCGGTTGGTATCGAGCTTAGGGATATAATCTCTGGCGGAGATCGGGGAATAGAACTAGGAGGGGAGGCGAGTAAATCCTTCGCTAGTGTGTCTACCTAAGCTTATTTGTTAGTTGGTCGGTATATAGGGATATTATGTGATATATTGATTTCCTTAATTAACCCTTGTTTTATGGCGGTATTTGAGAATGTCGTGAGAATATTAACAATGGAAATAAGGCCGTGGAGAGCGCGTATACTCACCAACGAGGAGAAGCGTCTACTGTGGTGACAATGTTCCTCTGTGAACAACACCTTTGAAGCGAGATGATGAGCGAGGGGATGCTTGAAGCTTTTTGCAGTTCATGCAAAAAATCGACGAGGAGACTCGTGTTCAAAATCTGAGGAGAAATGATAGCGATTAGCAGGTTATCACTGACTAAGCGATTCAAAGAGTTGGGACCACGAATTTAAGGAAAGCGGATCCGATCATGGCGGAAACATGGGTCAAGCAAATTACCAAGATATTCGATGTCTTGGGATGCGGAGGAAACGAAGGTTCCATTCGCCACCTTTATGTTCCAGTGGAAGCGCGAGACTCTTGGTGGGAATGTACGTGAAGCGTCTGCGTCGGTAGCTTTTCGGCATATCTTGGGAGCGTTTGAAACTATTTAATGACAAATACTTTTCTAAAAGTGTTCGTCATATGAAGGAAGTGGAGTTCATCGATTAGAACAAAACAACATGGCGGTGTCCCGATCACGAGGCAAAGTTTGCGAGTTATCGGTTTGCACCTCATTTGGTGGAGAATGAGGAGCGTATGGCGGATGTTTCTTAGAGGTTTGAAACCCGGCGTCGTCGGTATCTCATTTCTCACAAATTTTCTCTCTATTGAGATGTTGTAAGCGAGGGCTCAATTATTAAGCGAGATACTTGAGTGCGGTCGTAGGGGACCCTGATCGAGGATCATCTAGGAGATGAAAGTCAACAAAACAACGATAACCGGCGGAGAAAGAAAAAGACGGACAAAATGGTAATCACTCTGGTGGTAATCATGGCCGTGAAAATAGAAAAGCGAGTCGGGGAGGAGATTTTAAAAGGAGATTTAACAACGACCATGTGAAGGCAGCAGTCTGACAACAATTTGGTTCTAAGGGAGGAAACGACCACCCGGTCATATCTTATAAATCACGGAAAGAGGACATATCGGTCAAGCGCCCATGTGATTCAAGGTATGCTATAATTATGGAAAGGAAGGACATATCGCTCGAGATTATACGGTAGGAAAACCTAGTTCAGTGGGGATGGTGACTCAAAAACATTGTCGAAAAGTCAAAATCAAGCGGTTCTGGAAGGCGTTTGTTGTATTTGGTCAAAATCGAGGAACCAAGCGAGGTGATCACGGGTAAGCTATTTATAAATTCTTGCGAAGTTTATACCTTACTTGATCTGGGTCTTTACCCATTCATTTATCTCTTACGCTTGTGCTCAGCGTTTAAACTTGACTCAGGAGAAATTAGACTTTGACTGTCTGTGGAAACTCAGGTTAGGAGAAACTTTCATCACATCCTTTGTTTATAAATCTTGTTTGATTCAAGTTGGCACCATCACCTTTTGTTGACCTTATCTCTTTAAAGATACTTGCTTTTGATGTGATTTTAGGGATTGATTGGTTAACTACTCATCATGCCAAAATTGATTGTTTTCGTAAGGTTGTTAGTTTTCATATTCCTAACCTACACTGTTATGCAATTCAAGCAAATAAACCATTAAAATCAATCTTTGTCATATCTAATCATAAAGCTATTCGTTTATTGAAAAAGCGGATGTCAAGCTTTCTTAGCCCATGTTATGGATTTGAATAAAGACACGTCAAATTTGAATAATATTCTTGTTGTTATTGACTTTCTGGCGTATTTCTGAAGAACTTCCGGTCTACCCCGAGCGTGAAGTTGAATTCTTTATTGATCTTGAACTGGTACAAAGCCCATTTCTAAACCCCATATCGAATGGCTCTATTGAACTTGAGGAGTTAAAGGTCCAACTACGAGGAGTTGTTGGACATCGATTTCATTAAATCTAGTACATCTCCTTGGGGTGCTCTGTTTTATTATTAAATTAAAGAAAAGAAGCGGTAGTATGCGACTTTGTATTGACTATCGGAATTGAACCATGTCACCATCAAGAATAGGTATCCTCTACCTCGTATTGATGACTTGTTTGACCGATTGCAAGGAGCACAATTTTTTCAAAGATCGATCTTAGATTACGGATATCATCAATTTGAAGATTAGAGGCGAGGATATTCAAAGAGCGCCTTTAGAACTCGATGCGGGCATTATGAATTCTTAGTCATGTCTTTCGGATTGACTAATGCTCCTGCGGCTTTTATGGATATGATGAATCGAGTATTCAAGGAATATTTGGATCAATTCGTTGTTGTCTTTATTGATGACATCCTCATATATTCCAAAAATAGTGAAGATCATGAGCACCATTTGAAAATTTGGTACTCGAAAGGCTTCGTGAAAACAAGCTTTATGCGAGTTGAAGAAATGCGAGTTACGGCGAGGAAGTAGCATTCCTTGGGCGCGTGGTGTCGAAACATGGAGTATCTGTTGATCCGTGAAGATTGAAGCAATCAAAGTTAGAACAGCAAAAGTCGGTGGTTGAAATCGTAGTTTTTGGGCTTATTTGGTTATTATCGGAGATTCGTGGAAGGGTTTTCTCGAATCGCTACACCATTAACCCGGCTAACTTTCGGAAGGATACAAAATTCATTTGGAGCGAAGAATGCGAGAAGAGTTTCCAAGAGCTTAAGAGGAGACTTATTTTTATTTTGTTCTAACAATACCATCTGGTTCGGATGGATTTGTTATCTCTGCAATGATGCTTGAGTGCAAAGGGTTAGGATGTGTTCTCATACAGCGTGGGAAAGTCATAGCCTATGCCTCGCGACAACTTAAAGAGTATGAGAGGAATTATCCTACTCATGATCTAGAGTTAGCGGCGATCGTTTATTATTAAAGATATGGAGGCACTATCTATATGGGGAGAAAGTGGAGATATATTCGGACCATAAAAGCCTTAAATATTTCTTCACTCAAAAAAGAACTCAACATCTGGCGTGACGTTGGCTCGAGCTATTAAAGACTACGACCACACTATTGATACCATCACCGAAAAGCGAGCGTGGGTAGGCGGCGCATTGAGTAGAAGATCGTATACGAGGAATGAGTGCGATGATGTCAAGTATACGCATAGAGCCGACTTTAATAGAAAAAGTTAAGGTTGCTCGAGCCAGGCCGGAGTTGATGCGTATGAAGAAGAAAGTACAAGAAGGTCTTTATTCGAAGCGAGAATTGATGAAGAAGGAATACTTGAGTCCACTCCGGACTTTGTGTCCCTAACGACTCGATTTGAAGTACAAGATTATGATGGAGGCACACAATACACCATTTGTAATCCATCTGGAAGTACCAAAATGTATCGTGATCTTGACATACATTTTGGTGGAACAATATGAAGAGAGAGATTGCAAAGTTTATCTCAATGTGTTTAACTTGTCGGCGTGTAAAGCGGAGCATCTAGTACCTAAGGGTCCGTTGCAACCACTTGAGATTACGAAATGGAAGTGGGAACACATTAACATGGATTTCGTTACTGGTCTTCCTACGGTTTCTCAAGGCATCAATGCTATTTGGGTTATTGTTGATAGATTAACCAAATCTGCTCATTTCTTCTTGCCGATACGGAGACTTATTCCTTGAGCGTCTTGCTAGTACATATGTAAATGAGATTGTGAGGTTGCATGGCATGCCGGTATCCATAGTTTGGATCGTGACCCAAGATTCACTTCAAGATTTTGGGTTAGCTTGCAAAAAGCTATGAGCGCAGATTTATGATTGATTCGGTATACCATCCTCAAAGCGGACGGAAAATCGAGAGGACTATTCAAACTCTTGAAGATCTATTAAGACTACGTGTCCTAGACTTGAAGGCGGTTAGGATAAGTATTTACCATTGGTGGAATTCTCCTACAACAACGATTATCGAGGCAAGTATAGGTGTGGCTCCATTGAAACATTATATGCTGCGAAAATGTCGCTCTCTCGGTATGTTGGGACGAGGTGGGTGAAGCAACATTGTTGGGACCCGAGTTGAGTACGTATGACTACGGAAAAGATCCAAATGATTGACAGCGTATACAAAAGCGACACAAGATCGGCAAAAGAGTTATGCGGATCTTCATCGAAAGGGCGTGGAATTTAGTATAGGGGATTATGTATTGTTGCGAGTTGCTCCATGGAAGGAGTTACAAGATTTGGGAAGAGAGGAAAGCTCGATCCACGATTTATTGGTCCATTTCAAATTCTTGACCGGGAGTAGGAAATGTAGCCTATAGACTCGTGTTACCTCAAAGTATGTCTCGTGTTCATAATGTGTTTCACATGCTCGTACTTTGTAAATATGTGAAAGACCCGAACCACGTTATAGAGTTAGAGCAGGACGAAATAGCAGAAGACTTAGCGTGTGAGGAGGTACTGTCAAGATCTTGGATAGGAAGGGCATGTCCTACGTATGAAAGGTCATACCACAAGTTAAAGTTTTGTGGAGGAATCATGCTATAGAGGAAATGACACAGGAATTGGAAGCGAAATGAAAGCGAGGTATCCTCACCTTTTGAAACACCAATCGTCACGTCGATTTAGAGGACGAAATTTCATAAGGAGGGAGGTTGTAAGACCCCAACTTATTATTAATGAAATTTAATTTTCTCTATTTATTATTTTGAAATAGTAAGGGTTGATTTGATTAATGTGGATAGTTATGGGTAAAATCATAAATATTTCAAAATAAGCGAGTGGTTATAAAATATTCATTGTTTCGGGGAATATTCGTTTGGTCGTGGAATATATTTCTTTGTCGGGGAATATTAAATGCAATGGCCTTGATCTTTTTATATGGCCCCATGCTTGAAAGCGATTGGATGAAGAAAAGCACGAATATAAGTTGTTTAAAAATAACGGCGTAGTTATTCACAGATTATCTTATTAAAATACTAAATTGGTTAAAAAACACGATGTATTTGCGGTATTGCACCAATTATTGATTCTTACGTAAGAATGCACTACTCGATAATGGTTTCTGATAATTATTGTTCGATATTTTATTGATTTAATAATTCTTTGCGTTGATATTTTATATTCTTTATTGTTTGATAATTGTCATTTACGGTATTTTTCATTATCGAAGCAATAATTCATATTATCTGAATAATATTATTAGATAACATTATTGGCGATGTCTAGAAAGTTACATCTAAGGAGAGGTTTGGTCACCTAATTCGCGTGCCCGGAAAAGAGAAATTCTTATTGGAAAGCCCTATCTTTCACAAGGCGCTGGTTGCCGATCTTGTGATTACGTAATATTATTTGTGAATAATTAATTATTGATTTATATAATGAGGAAAATATTGATTTTATATGGATATAGATGAGAAAATTTTTAATGTGACGGTTATTTGAAAATTAATATTTTATCTTTTTACGATAAAATAATTCATTTAAATATATTATTTTAATAATATATTAACGGTGATATTTTATAATGAATGTGGGATATATGAGTATATGAGGAGGAAGAGTATTTTGTGGCATTAAATGTTTAACACATATTTTGTGTGTTGGTGGACACAATTATTAATAGAAATTTGATTATAGCTTTGTAAAATCACGATTTGTGAATTTGGTCGATTTACATTTGAAATTTGGAAAAATTTTCTTCTACGCAAAGTTGTAGAAATTGAATTTCCTATTAGTGGTCGTGAGATTCAATTTTTACGATAAAAGGGTTATTTATTATGAATTATTGAAGTTAGAAGTTAGAAATAATTGATTTTGGAAGTTTTAAATATTTATATTCACAAAACGTTTTTTTTTCAATGTGTGGGCCTCATTTTGCATGTGTGCAATTCTTTGAATTCTGAATTCAAAGGTGTGCGTAGGAATGGTTAATATAAATAATAATATTATATTAAATTTTTACGCTTTGGTGTTTAAGCGTTTTTCTATAAATAGGGTCTTAGGTTAGAATTGAAAATTACACGAAGCTGGAGTTTTTCTCTCTCTATATATATATCGGCGTATTCTTGTGAGTATTTTGAGTATATTTTGAGTATTGTTATCTGATTGCAAGTTTAAGTCATAGCTTTATATCAGGTGTTTCATTTAGAAGTCTTGATCTTTCGAGGTAAGGGATATTATTTTTTAAGTAATGATATTATTTCTTGATATCATTATGGGAAGTATTGATCTGAACTTTTAAACAAATTTGGAACTTTTAGTGTCGGGGGGTTCTTATTCACGATCTATCTGGCCTTTATCGGCGTATCTGGAACTATTCACGAATACGATCTATTCATTGAAAAATGAAAATTTTCCTTTTAAGTCCAAAATATCTAATACGGATACTAGCTTGATTGTATCCATGTTTTGATCATTCTTGAATTTTACACCACTATGATTATTTTGAGGTATTGTTGGACATGAATAAAACAATCTACGAATCCTTAATCCTTGTCATTTTGTTTCTTTGGATTCGTTTCTTTAAAAATATTTTCATCATCCTCAGTCTTAAATGATGATATTATTGAATATCTTTGGCCGGTAGTGCAAAGATGAATGATTTCTGATGAATATCTTTGGCCTGTAGTGCAAAGATGAATATTTGATTCCAGATATATATTGATTGATGTTACAGGGATAAAAGATAGACGGTGAACTTTTAAATTCATACATAGAAGATAGTAGTTTGCATTCTCTACTTAACTCTTCTAATGAATTATTATTTCCGCTGCGAATATTGATCTGAAACTTGTTGTCTATTGTATTCTATTATATTTTTCCTTGTTGAAGACTAACGATAATTTGTTATATATTATCTTAGTCATAATATTCTTTACTGGGCTAGTTGAGCTCACCCTTTTCCTTTTTGTTCCATTTTTCTTCTCGGGAGGCGAGAATATAGCGATGCACAGTCGGGGTATGGAATGAAGGTTCTAGAGAGTTGTTTAGTAGTCCTCACCATTTTATAAAATAATGTATCGATAAATGAGATGAGGATTTATTTGAGTATAGATATTATACAGAAGATAATATTTGTATTCAAACTCACAGATTTCTTGTTGTAATAATAAAGTTATAGTTGTTTACATACCATGTGTATTGACAACTCGGAATGGGTGATGTATACTATATTTTGGGGCGTCAAGAAGCGATCTGTCAAAATCGTGATCTTCTTCTTATACTGGGCGGGCATCTGCATTCTCTGAATCCTGATGAGTTGGCGAAGGCGTTGGCGGAAGCACCAAACATCACGAGGATCGGGGTGGCGACCAGTACTTATATGTTTCATTACGTACATTGTACATTGTTTAGCTTTCCCAGTCATGCATGATATCAACACATGTAACATATATGTTTTATTCTTTTGTTAATTCTGAGGTACTAATTTGGATGATCATGAAGAACTAGACCGGTCGTATTAGATTTGTAAAGCCTTGTTAGACTTGTTTTTAGATTTTTAAAGCCTTGTAATCTTTTAAACTACTTATCTTTTGAATTTGTATTGGTTTACGATTCTATTATATGGATGTTTACAATTGTATTGTGTTGTGTTGGTTTAGATTCATTCTTTGAATTTGTATGGATGGATGTTTATCATATAGTAGTTATCATGGATGGATGGATGCTTATATATCTTTAACGTGTGTTGGGATAAAAGCGAGTACAAAGCGAGTTATTTTGGGAAATCGATAAAACAGAAAAAATATTATAAAAAAAAAAAAACAAAAAGTCGATTGACGCGGTCATTCGATCTGATAATAATGACCAAGTAAGGTCCTTAGAAGTTAGCGATCGCCTGCGGTCGCTATCACCGGTCGCTGCCACGTGTGCCACATCACGTCTGACAGATGACTCAGCATGAGTCAGAATAGCGATAGCTGAGGTCGCTGATTGCGGTCGCTAACCAATGTGGTCGCTATTGTTGGTCGCTGATGTCATTTCAGCGATTAGATTTTCTGCGACTAATATTAGCGACTGCATGCGGTCGCTAACACCCATCTGCGACTATATGCGGTCGTAGATGGACGGTCGCTGATAAGCCTTTTTGTTGTAATGTTTAGTCTATAATAAACTGCACCAACGAGTAGAAAACAGAAATATTATTTGACATACATCACTCTGTCCATTTATTCCAAGAACATGCAAGAAAATCACACAGACTAGCTAACTAGCTAGGGTTCCAATACATATATATATATATATATATATATATATATATATTCATTATAATGCCAACTATTTTTCAAGTTAAGCAACTTCAAGAAACGGGTAATCGGTGTATCCAGATTACGGATCCAACGAATAAAAAGTGCTCCTTTTCGTGCTTATTAAGAGGCGCATCGAGCTCAAATCGCTTAGGTAAATCCGGATTAGCCAAAACAAAGCGACCAAATGCAATTAAATCGCATAATCATCCTCTATAGCTTTGTTACCATCACATTTTCCATAACCACCACATACAATAAAAAGTCCCTTTAAAAGCTTTTCTCACTGCACCAAGTGTCCTAGGAACTTCCTCCTTATCGGATGTCTTTACATACCTTTTTTCCACCATGGTAATGTACAAAATGCCGAGTTTACTTAGCTCATTTGCCATGTATACGCCTAGGGTTTCCGGATCAGAGTCTAGGGCTCCATTAGGGTCATAATATGGAGATAATTTTATTCCAACTCTATCAGCTCCAACCTCATGGGATATTGCTTCTATTACTTGTAGCGCAAGGCGACATCGATTCTCCAAGCTCCCCCCATATTTATCTGTCCTTTTGTTTACTTGATCACTCATGAAGCGCTCAATCAAGTACCCGTTTGCTGCTTGGACCTCGACTCCATCGAATCCTGTAGTAGCAGTTGTAGAAATTAATAGCAGCAGTAGAGTGATAGATGATGAAAAAATGATTTCCGGTCCTTTGTATGCAGCACAGATTTGTAATCTTATATCCCATTATCTAATTTTTGTAGATTTTGGGATGTGTTTTTCAATAATATATCATATTTATAGCCTTTTACAAAAAAAAGAAGAAGAATATATGCTTACCGGCTTCCATGGCATTGCAGGCAGCAAGTCTAAAATCATTGATTAAACAAGTGATATCATCTGTTGTGAGTTGATGAGGAGACAATTCACTCTCAATATTTGGTAACGAATCTTTTTCCCCAGCCACATGCATCAAGCAATAAATTCATCGGTCAGCGCAATATCATGAAACAATAATCCGAATAGGATCTTAGCTAGTAATTGAATTCCACTAGTCATAGTACTTAATTGGCTAAACAATATTTTTTTAAAGTAATTCACTTGAAAGTACGTACTCCCTCCTTTCTAAAAGATTTATTCTACTCCAAAACCAAAACTAGAGATACATTCAATTTTATTTTAGAATTTCTTCATTTATGCAAGGTAGGTAATGTTTGCAATATGCTTGGTATTACTTAAGGTGTATCTGTAATTTCAAAGCCTAACTTAATTTGAGGAAGAAAATATACACAAATGAAACATGAGGGTAAAATACAAATAATCCATTATGAATAATTAAATCTTACCGCATGAATATAAATGGCTTTCCCAGTCAAAAATCAATTTATTTTGATTATAATCAGGAGATACGTGGCCCGTATGCCAAAGCTGACAAAAGAATACACCACCCTTCTCATGCACAGCATTTACAATTGGTTTCCATGCTTCCACTTGCTCCTTTGTCCATATTCCAGGCATATTTGGGAACCTTCAATTCAGTCCATATTCAGGAGATCGATAAATTAAGTTAAATCAATTGAGAGAGAATCATTTCACGACTGACTATAAATAAAAACCTATGAAATCAAAACGTATAATTAAAGGCTAAATACAGTCTACTAAATAAAGTATCATCATATTTATGATTAGGTCCCCAAAGAATTTGGGCTTCACTTTACTAAATCAAATGTCTAATTTGATCTGATTTAACTCTCAATTTAGAGAATCAACCAAAATTGACTAGAACACTTAATTTTACGTAGGATAAGAATTGTATACGGTTTGGCCAGTATAGATTCTGATTAATAACACTTATGTTACATTAAGTACCACCAAATTCACAATTTACTACATCAAGTATCTAATTCGTATAAATATTTATTTTGACGTATTAAATCTGTATAAATCCTTATAAATAATTATTATATGTTAAATTATTAAAATTAAATATTAATACAAAGATTAGCAAATATAATTTTTTTATTTTAATTTTTTTTTAAAAAGACTTAATACCAAAAAAATAATAAACTTTTAAACATACAAATTATATTTTTAACACGAATAACATTAAACTTTTAAATAATTGGCAAAAGTGCCCAAAATTTAATTAATTAAATAATACTCTTTTTATATTGAAAGAGCATACAAAAGGAGGAGAAAAAAATTGAAAGAAAAAAAATGACCCATTTGTTATCTCTCATCTCTAGCTCCCTCTTCCTTAATCTGTCAAATTGTTTTGTTCCTTCAAATTTGAAAATTTCAATACCTTGGCGATTCTGTCAAGTATCTTTGATTAACTTAAGCAGAAAATAACTTGAAATTTTATGTTAATTCAAAGACTTTTCTGACGGAAAAAGACTAATTATCGCCACTAAAAGAGAAGAGAGGAGATTGTGTGCAAAAAGTTACTCCTCCGTCCCCATAGTTATAATTTGATTTTTCGTTTTGAGATGTCCCAATATATATGAAATTTACTTACTTATTTATAAAATTTAGTTGGTTCGTTGTTTTCTTTTATCTTTCTTATAATAAATATTCATTAATTACTCTTTTTTGAAGAAACAACATTCGATGTCATTATTTTTATCAACACATTTAATGTTTTGTATTCTCTTTGGTTAAAGTTTATGGATTTTAATGGTTAGTCTGCGTCGATCAATGAAATTGAGAATTCGGTGTGATAAGTAAAGAGTAATTAACTTATTCATTAATTAGTATTAAGGGGTATATGTGAAAAATTTATGTTAAAATTGTCACTTAAGCGATTTTCTTAACTATATGTCTTGAAAAGAAATCATTTTATATAAGCTATGGAGACGGAGGAGTAGTTGCAAAGACAAAAGATACATCAGACGACATAGATAATGTATTTTAGTTTTGGAAAATGAGTAGTTTTTATTTAGTTAAAAGATTCTTCAAATAAATAGCAGTTAATTAGTTTATCCAACAACATTGTCTTTTCGTCCGTTTTTCATTTTATTCTTCAAACAAACAATAGTTAATATACATATATTGTATTTATAAAAAAAATCTAATTTTAAAATTGTATCTATAATTTAACAAATTGTATGTATAGATTTTACAACTTAAATCTTGCAAATTATAAATTATATCATAAATTATAAAGTTTACGTCTTAAAATTTTCAAATTATATCACAACTTAAATTTTATAAATTGTATTTATAATTTTATTTATAAATATTTATAATTTTAATTGTATTTATAATTTTATCTTAGTATTTCTCTGAGTATTAGTTACTTTTTTAAAGGGCTAAAATTATTATATTTATACTTTTTTTCTTTGGGAACAAGAATCATGAATATAGTGCTTCTTGATGTAGCAGGCTGTAAATAGTCTTTTTTTAAATTAAGTCAAATAGTATATTTATACGGTCAACTTGTATTAAATACACAAGATCGGATCGAATTTTTGAGCGGATCGAGTATTAGATTAAATTATGGTAGAATTTTGAAATTGGGAGCTAAATTGAATCAAATTAGACACTTTCGATGTAATAAATTGTAAGACTAAATTCTTTTCGGGCGAATTATGAATTTGATGATACTTCATGTAATAGAAGTGTAATATGTCTTATAATTAATGTTATCTCACATTATCTCTTCGTACGTAATTATGTTTTTTTTTCTATTTTTCTTCAATTTCTACATGTCTTATTAGCCATCATATATATATATATATATATATATATATATATATATATATATATATATATATCATCTCTAGGTTTGTGTCATCGTTTGTGTGGAGCTAGCCTACATGTTTAGATAATTCCACCAAAAAGTTTTGTAAGTTTTCTACAAATTCCTTTTCTAAATTCATATTCTTGTGAAAATAATAATAAAGAAATTAAAAATTACCCTTGGGAAATGTCACATGCTCCATTTGATTCAGAAATTAGAAGACCTCCTTTGGTTGTACGCTGAGAGTAGTACTCAATGGCATGTGGCTGTGGAACATTTCTGTAAGACCTACTTCTGGTCAATGATGGTAATATAACTCTGCAGCCAAATTATAAAACAAAAAAAAAAATTTAATATGATTTTTAAGGAAATGAATATATATTAATACTTCGAAACAAAACATCTTGACTTTAATTTGTTGATATGCATTAAAAAAGTTTGACAAATATAAAATGAAACTCTCATATATATGTAATAGAATGTGCGTGTTTGTGTCTGTGTCTGTGTATATGTAGGAATTCTCATCCATTATTTACATATTCATGAAATAGATTATGCTTTAAAAATGCTTGTATACATACACAATTAGTAGAAAACTGGGGAATACATGCCTATGGGATAGGTTGAATCTTCCCATTTTATAGGGAGCAAGGAGAGGATTGGTTTTGGAGATGTTGGCAGCTTCCATCTTTAATTTCTCTTTCTGTCTGCTAGGTATTATCACAACCCAACCACTTCTATTTATACACACACAATATTCAATTTATGAAGTATCAATTAATTAAACTAATTAACATATTTAAATATATATAATTGAGTCTCTTCATCTAATAGTATATCCATATAAAAGCTGTGGCGCCCAAAATGGGACTATAGCATTATGTACTTTAAATTCATACATATAGCATTATGTAATTTTGTGTTCAAAATCTCGTTTGAACTCAGGACACCTTCGTTTTAACACTTTTATGTCAATATAATTTTAAGCGGTTTCGTGCATTTTATTTAACTTTATACCCGTTTTCATATTATTTCTCAACTTACGTTTTGCGTAAACATGTAAACTTATGTTTACATTACATATTTATTGTTTCCACTTACATTTCAAGATGAATTTTTCATGGCATAAAAGTTGTTATATTACATTTTACTTCCATCCGATGTCTTGCTACATGTCGAATCATTAAAGCTAACCAAAAAATCGCATATAAATGGAACAATGACCAAAGCATGACCCAATCTTTGCTAGCATTTGGGCCTCATGATAACCTGCATTAGCTCAGCTCAAGACTTGGCGTTGGTAGTCGATCCACTTCTTTTGACACTTTCGTTCGTGATGTTATATCTTTTAAACCACTTCGTTCATATGCTTTGAATTTTGGATATGTTTTAGGTAGTATATCCATCTAATTATAAAATTATAATCCAAACATTACAAGAAACTCAAATTGCCAAAACCAATTTGGGTAAACTATATGACCTGTTGGTAGGATGGCGTCTTGTCTTGGTTGGTGCGGTAGCATGCCCAATTAATTTCTTGCCCCCATATGAAATGTCTAGATTTGCACATTTTAACTTTTAAGCTCGTAGTTCGGATTCCAACCAAATTTTGATATGATATAAATACTATAGTAAACTATTTTTATAAAATACAAACCACCCATTTCGGACCTCATAAGCAGCCTAAAACAGGCTCCAAAAATGTCCACTCGTAACAGTTTTCAAAAAAATTTCCAGCCTGACCTTGTTGCGCTAAAACAGTCATAACTTCTTCGTGTCAAAACATTTTTGAGTGATTCTTAAGCCCATGCGAAGCTAACTTTCGGGACTACAACTTTTATTCTTTGACAATTTTCAAATTCTAAACACAGAATTCCAGAAAATTCGTGTAAGGGGTTCTTGAATCATTTTCAGATTTTTGGCGATTCAACGCGACTACTTTGAACTGTCATAACTCCTTGCTTCGAAGTCGGAATTAGTCCGTTTTAGAGTCCATAGAAAGCTTATTCAGTGTACTATACTTCCTCAAAAGCCCAGAATTTTCTGAAAAATATAGCTAGCCCCGAATTTGTCCTTAGGGTCAGTGATCCACAATTTTTGGTTTTGTTTCTTCAAACTTCCCAAGCGGTTAAGCGTAACTTTTGCTATACAAGTCAAGAATGACTTGAGACCTTGCTATAAGGTACATTAATTCAAGCAAGTTCGTCCAAAAAAAAAACATGTGGTGGTTCATTGTCCATAATTAATTATTTTATCACAATGAAATTCTCCATCGATTGCAATTCCATTTCCCAAGTAACAAAATATTGTTGATATTTACTCCTTCATTCTGCTTTGTATTGCGTGAAATGATTGAGCATCTAGTAGGATCACTAGCTTCACACTTGTTAGGCGTTATAATATATGGCTAACAACTCATCTAAGAGAGACTCTTGGGACCAATTGTTTAACCATGGCTGGGGCCCTAGAACTATATATAATATCAAGCTTATTAAGTAGGTAGTGGGCACCCCGATTTAAGAAGAGCGTGATAAGTACTTACATTAATAGTCTCTATATATTACTATCGAGGGTCACACCTTGTTTTGATTCACTTAATAAACTTGGGTTATCATTATAACCCATGTATATCATCATCATCTTGCCCAAAATATAAGCTAATTATCAAGTTTTAACATATGACCTTTTAAAGGCAAAACTTCACACACCTTGAAGGTGTACTTTCAAGAAACAAAACTCATAACCATTTAAAGATAATTAAGCAAGATTTTTCTTTAATTCTTCTTCCTTATTACTTTACACAACAACTACTAATCCACTTACATATCTATTCACAATCAAGCCGCATTTAACGCTAATTACAATACTTCTAATAAAATAATTGAAACATAGAACTTACCTTGTAAAGCTTAATTTTGCTGAAATAATGACTTAAACAATTAGTAACCCTTTCGGGTGCTATAGAGCTTAAAAACTAATGAAGAAAGGAAACTGGAACGGATGGAGAAGAGAGGAGTGAGAGATGAGAAAGCTGAATATGATTATTGTTTTTCCTTAGTTATCAGTTTCAAGCTTAGTGTCCTTTTCTAGCCTAATTTGGTGCCACCTCCTGCTTGCATATATTGACTCATCACTTGAGCTCAAATTCTTATTCTCAGCACTTAATTCCAATATGCATACTACATACATATTTTACCATATTCTCATTCTTATTCTTATATTCTTATAATATATATAATGCATATATGCTGCATTATATATATATATATATATATATATATATATAATATTCTACTTTTAATACCTACATAAAAATAATTTGTGTACCCCACCATTTACCACAATTGAATATTTATATATTTTTAATCATATATAAAATTATCTTACTAATTAAGGAATTAATCCATAATTAGTTTAACATTTTTATAACGAATCTCACTTCAATCAATTAAATATTTTAAATAATTCCTTTAATTTATACAATTAATATATAGTATAAATTAAATTCAACTTACTCATTCTCTCCATAAGTTATTTTCAAACAATTTATTTATATATTAAATATATAATTTAATATATTCAAATATGAATTTAATTTCTTAGCTGGTTGATACCAATATACATATTTTATATATTGGATCTCATCTCATATTTTTATTTTATATCATTTGGTATAATATCATATATCCAATTATTTTCTTTCCATTACATAAATTGTCTTCACAATTTATTTAAGCGTAATAAATATATTAATATATATTCACTACATTAAATACATCATACATTACACTATATGATTTCTTGATAAAATAGTGGTTATACATGAAGTATATTTAATGCCACCAATTTACCACATTAAAATAATTTAATATTATAAATTATTTTAATTCTACCGAAACCATCTCATTTCCTTTAATAAATTGTCCATATAATAAATATATAATACCAATATATTTATTAAGCATAACATCACATATTGCATAGTTCTTACTCATTTATGCGATATTATATCACATAACATATCATTTAATAAGAATTTTTATTTGTTAATTCTTATTTTAATATTCTCAAAAATTTGGGTTATCTGAGAAATATCGCAATTTCTTATTATGTCATTATTATTGTGGGCCCATGTGCAAAATTAGGGTTCACATGACCTAATTAAATTAAATGCACAATTAGGGTTCCACGACCTCATGAAATGCACAAATTAGGGTTCGCATAACCTAATTGAATGAAAGCGAGGGAAAGTCGAAATAAAGGTCTTGGCACAGAGAAGCCTCACGTGTCCCGGCGGAAGGCTCGTGGAAGCAACTTCGTTTTGGGAATTGATTGAGGATTGGATTGGTGGCTAAAGGGCGAGGCGATATGGGCGATATTACAATGACTAAAGGGAATTTACGGAATTTCCTGAAAGCGTGTGACTTGGCATGACTACTTTCCAGAAGAACCTATAAATACCCCTTCCATTCCATTGGGAAGGGACTTCTCTTCAGACTCAAGACTTGGACTCTTGGAAGATCGAAGGGACCCTTTTGGTGACTTAAAGGCTTGGAGATTCCACTAAAAAGCACTTAAAGGGGTTTGGACATTCTCTCGACTCGAAGGACTCAAGAAGGCTCTTGGAATCCTGTTACCCTAACACGGTTCCGGATTCTAGGAGTTTACACGCAGCGTCGTTAGATAATGTCCCCCTGTCGTTCTCCCCTCTTGATCAACCGATCGATTCAAGTGTTCTTCGTAGATTTCTCTCTCCTCGTGAACACGAAACCCCCCAACCTAGCAAAGTGCGATTTCCTTGCCTACGTTTATTTAGCAACTCTGTTGGGGAGGTGTAGAATTCGTGAAGGTATGCCCTGACTTCGAAGTGGGAGAACAACGGGAAGATCTTTACCAACAAATAGCATTACCTCACGGGTCCGGTTCAAGGCAAGCAAGTCGAAGCTTTCAGGCGTAAATCTAAATCTCGATCAACATATCCACGAAGGCGCGATCGGAAGGAAGTTCAACATCACCATACATGGTTGATCAACAATCGGTGAATGTCAAGCGAGACGGTAGCGGGAAGTCAAATCCGGGAAGAAAAGGAGAAGCGAGGCAAATGATGTGCAACTAGAGATCTTTAAAGGCATTGAAAGAAGCACATGAAGAACAAGGAGGATGATGATGGCTATGATCTTTAGAGATGCGAGAGAAAGGAAGAGGAAATGAGAAATTTACATGACGGTTGATCTGATTCAGCTTTTAAAGCCGTGTTCCACGAAAATTCATAAGGAGAACTAGCGAGGAGTGGAGGACAACAACAACGATAGCAGCAATAAGGATAATTAGAACAACACCTCTATTGATGGAGAATCGGTTCGTTCGATCATCCACTTGGAACCTCATGCTTGGTGGTGACGCGCCCTGACCCAAATGGAAGTCGACCCGACTAAGACAAACATCATTCCAACCACTATCCCGTATTTTCACAAGTCGCGGATGCTGACCATCCCAAGCCTCGTTCAACGAAGGCAAGACCCAAAAGCACAACAGCCGTCTGAAATTTACATGATGTCGGTATACATCGGCCCGATTTATGTATGTACCAGAGAGTCCATCTGGTGAGCGATATGTGACAAAGGATGATATGATCGATGTAATCAATCAACTTCACAGGCGGACATCCCGACCTTCGGAGTTAGACTTTAGTCCACCTTACGGCACGTATTAGGAAGCAACCTACCGGTGAGTATATTGAACATCCCCGTAATTTTGAGAATCTGGCGGGGAGAAAGGAAACGCCGAGGAACATATTTCGAGGTTCGTGAAGTCGATGTCTCGTGGGTGGGATATGATGAAGTGAACAACCACTACTTGTTGATGCTGGGGAATTCAACAAAACCTTTGACGGATAGTGCCTTCGGTTGGTACTCTGATTTGGAGAAAGGGTCGGTCCATGATTGGGATGACCTAAAATTGTAATTTTTAAGAAATTTTCTATGTGCGAAGCGGTAACCATCATAGAGCTTATGCGATTCAAGCGCGAAGCCATACGACGAATTTGTCGATTCGTGGATAGGTTAGGGGCTGAAACGCGAAGTGTGCGAGCGATTGAAGAAAAGAACTTGGTTAACATATCTGACAATGGTGCTTTAGGCGCCTTCATGCCCCACCTCATTACAAGGCGTGTGATTCATTTGCAACCCTCTCATCTTTTGCACAAGACTTGGGGGAATCATGACATTTCCCACGGTCGTACCATGGATACATGGAAGAAGCGAGAAGGCGACAAGCTGTGGCTTTGGTGGGTTCTCGGTCAAAACCACGAGGGGCGAGAAGGAGAAGAATGAGAAATTTGAGCGAAGCGAGGGAAAAGCATGGGGGACGGTATGCGAGAATGCGAGTTAGGAGGCTATTACATGCGGCGAGAAAGCTCAAGAGCACTGTACTAACGATGGGTCGAACACGGGTGGTGAAACCTCAAGGCCCCGGTCGGTTATAGCGGAAGAAATGAAAAGAAGACCGGACTTACGTGTGTATACCACCAATCGCGAGGCATTCTACTATGGGTATTACGGTTTGCGAAGGATATACCATGAGAAAGCTGGCGGTAGAAGAGATTGAACTAGGAGAAAAGCGTGCAAGACTATCACCCGTAGTGCGATCCCGAAGTCAAGAACTCAAAAAGCGGCTCTACGTGCCATCAAACAAACTACGAACTCTGAGATGAATTAAAATCCACCCAGATGGTGGTCCACCAAAAATGGTGGTTTAAGTCCTCAAGAATATTCCTTGCCAAGTAAATTGGATGACGAGGAGGAGGCACAAGAATTGTGAATAATAAAAAAAAACCCACCCAAGATGGTGGTCCACTCTAAATGGTGGTGAGTCCTCGTAGACTACACTTGCAAGAAATTAGGCGACCCAGTGATGAGGCACCCGATTTCAAGTCCTAGTAGACGTACTTGCAAGAACTTGGGCGACCCAGTGGACGAAAGTACGATTTCAAGTCCTCGTGAAGCTGCATTTGCAAAAAAAAAAATTAGACGACCAGTGATGAGGCACCAAAGTGTTACACTTTATCATCAAAAGTGAATGAGGGCTTTTGTTATAAGCCCTCGGACGAAAAGTTATACTTTCAACTTTAATAAAAGTAATTGAGGTGACTTAAGTATAAGCCCTCAACCCCGAAAAAGTTACACTTTATCTCTAAAAGTGGTGAGCGTTATGCTTTCACCAACAAAAGCAAGATTTATTATATGAAGCGTTATGCTTTTCGTTAAAAGCAAATTTTATTATCAATAAATTGACAAACTTTCACTTATACTTGAGCGTTTTTTAAAATTTCTTAAAAAAAAAAAAAAAAAGAAAAGAAAAGTATAGATTCAAGTGTTAGTTTGTATGAAATAAATGTACACGATCTTACGACGTCTGAAATGAAAAAACTACGAAGTTCATGATCTATCTAAAGGTTATGACTGTCGAATTGAAAGAGATGAATACCTAAAGCTTGGTCTTCGTGGCCATCAGGCCTTGAGGCTATCAATGAGTCTTGAAGCTATCGGTGAGGTAATTGAAGCTATCTTTTGGTCTTCGATCTTTATCGGTCTTGATGTTATCGGGCATTCAAAGCTATCGGCCAGGGCTTGAGGCTATCAAAAGGTCTTGAGGCTATCGAGCCTTGAGGCTTTCGGTAGTCACGGACTTCTTGATTCTCAATGACTTCTTGATTCTAAAAAAAGAAATTTCAAGAGAGGTAAGAAAGATTAGATTGAAGATTTTAAAATATCTTAGGAGAGCTCCCCCTAAGGCTCGCCCTTCAGGGTTTTGCTCACTAGAGGTTCCCTCCAGGACTTTCATTTTTGAGGCTTGCAAAACATCAAGCCTCATGAAGTGTTCGAACCTTTGGAATCAAGACTTCAACACTTACAATATTTTGCGCGATCATCTCACCAAAGGCGTGACTCACGCATGAGAGGGCAAATCTTTAGATAGATGACATAGACATCCTCCGGAGTAAAGGTGCATTCATCCCAAGCGGTGATGAATGTGCATATAGAAGAACACCATGGTCTATTGGATACGAATGTTCCTACATAGCATTTGGATCTGAGAAGAATGTCATTTATCCACATAATCGGCATTCCCAGTAGCTCATCGATTGATGTTGCTATTCTTGAAGGTGGTTAGATGAATCGAGAAGAAGTCATCCCAACCTCCACATGGCCATTGTATATTGAAACAAGCCTTCCTTCTGCGGTGGAGGAAAAGTTATGCGGTCGTAAGTGCGGACTTGCTCCCCAAAAGGCGTCGAAAAAGACCAAAAAGGGAGCCCTTCCTCAATCAGCGAGAGCAGGGCCTCCTTGGCGGTTTTTCAAAGTCTGCGTAATGACCAACGGAGAGGGCTGCAAGCAAAAAGAATTTAGCATAAGGGCTCTAAAGATCATATATAATTAAAGTCTAAGCGTTAATTCCCCAAGGGTTCGTCCCCTTGGGGGTTTTGGCCCCCAGGGTTCGGACCCCTAGGGTTCGATCGATTGGAGTGGTTTCATAGCATGTAGAGCATTTTTCTCCCGCCGTGTTTTCCTTGACAAGAGCGTCAAATCTTTCTTTATTATCAGGGAAAAAATTGCGATGTAATCAAGGTAATGGGGCTCGGAAGACAAAAGAATGATTGGAGAGTCTTGAAGAAAAAAAATAGCCTATAGGCTTGGCCGTGCATGTGAAGCTTGACCCCCACAGGGTTCGGCCGTATGAAGCTTGGCTACCTAGGGTTGTTCCTTCATCCTTAAAAAAAATAGCCTATAGGGTTACGCCTTGTATGAAACCCGACCCCTAGGGTTGGCCGTATGAGCTTGACCACCACTAGAAACATTCCTTCATACCTCAAGGTCCTGTCGCTCCACGAATCAAGCTGCTTGGAGCGAATCCTTTTAAATCATGAAAAGTATAACCTTCCTCTAATGAATTAGAAGGAAGATAAAAAGGTAATGGGGCTCGGAAACACAAAAGAAAGAACTACAACTTTATTATTACAACAACTTCTGACTTTATTATTACAGCGGTAAAGCTGTGAGTTTGAATACAAATATTATCTTACAGACAATATCTATACTCAAATAAATCCTCATCACATTTATTGATACATTATTTTACAAAATGGTGAGGATTACTAAACAATTCTTTCTAAAACCTTCATTCCATACCCCAGGCTACGTACTCGTTATATTCTAGCCTCCGAGAAGAAAAATAGAACAAAAAGGAAAAGGGTGAGCTCAACTAGCCCGATAAAAGAATATTATGACTAAGATAATATACAACAAATTACAGTTAGTCTTCAACGAGGAAAAATCTAATAGAATCTGATAGACAACAAATTTTAAATCAATATTCATGATGAAATAATAATTCATTAGAAGAGTTAAGTAGAGAATGCAAACTACTATCTTTACATGTATGAATTTAAAAGTTCATCGTCTATCTTTTATCCCTGTAACATCAATCGATATACATACGGAATCAAATATTCATCTTTGCACTACTGAGCCAAAGATATTCATCGATTAGTTATGTTCATCTAAACACTGTTCATCTTTGCACTTCTGGGCCAAAGATATTCTTCAGAAATCATTCATCTTTGCACTCTGAGGCCAAAGATATTCCATAATATCATCATTTAAAGTAGAAGATGATGAAAAATATTTTTAAAAAGCGAATCGATTGAAACAAAATGACAAGGATTAAGGATTAAGGATTAGTACTTTGTTTTATCCATGTTCAAAAATACCTCAAAATAATCATAGTGGTGTAAAATTCGAGAATGATCAAAACATGGATACAATCAAAGCTAGTATCCGAATAGATATTTTGGACAAAAAGAAGAAATTTTATTTTTTGATTGAATAGTCTTGAGTATCGTGAATAGTAACTCAGACACAAAAGATAGAAATTTCAAAAAAAAAAACATCTCCACGCTTCGTGAATAGTACTCGTGAATAGTAACTCGTGAATAGTAACTCATGAATAGTAACTCGTGAATAGTAACCAGACATAAAAAAGTTCCAAATTTGATAAAAAGTTCCAACCAATATTTGACATAATGATATTGAAGAAATAATATCATTTGAGAAGAAAATAACACCCCCTTACCTCGAAAGATTAGTACTTAAATTTGGAATAAAGGGTATAGTCTTTGAAGGGAACTTGCACCATCTAAAAATACTCAAAGTATACTCAAAATACTCACAAGAATACGCTCGATAATATAGAGAGAAAACTTGATTTACGGTGTGATTTTCAATTCTAACCTAAGCACCTATTTATAGGAAAATCTTTAGAACACAAAGCGAAAATTTAATAAAATATTAATATATATTATAAATTTCCTCGCCAACCTTCAAGAACTGAATTCAGCTCATTCAACACACATGTGTAACACACCATAATGAAAAAAACGTTTTGTTATTTAAAATATTTTAAACTTCCAAAAATCAATTATTTGAACTTGAACTTCAATAATTCATAATAAATAGCCCTTTTATCAGAAAATTCAAATCTCGTGAGTTTTATAGGAAATTCAATTCTCTACAACTTTGCGAGAAGAAAGTTTTTAGAATTCCAAGCGAAATTAATTAGAAATCCACAAGCAGACGATTTTACAAAGTATAATCAAATTTCGATTCGATAAATGGGGTCCATCGACATGTTTAACATGTTTTAAACATTTATTGCAACAAAAAATACTCTTCCTCCTCGTATACTCATATATCCCACATTCGTTGTAAAAATATCACCATTATTATATTATTAAAATATAATAATATATTTAAATAATTATTTTATCGAGAAAAAGATAAAATTTCAATTTTCAACAATTGTCACAATAAAATTTTCTCCATCTATATCCACATAAAATCAATATTTTCTCATCATATGAATCAATAATTAATTATTCACAAATAATATTACGAGAATCACAATATTAATGACAAAGCGGTTCAGGAAAGAGGGCTTTCGATAAAATTTCTCACTTCGGGTGTGTATGATTAGGTGACCAAACCTCTCCTCAGATGCAGAACTTTCTAGACATTGCCAATAATGTTATCTAATAATATTATTAGGATAATATGAATTATTGCTTCGATAATAAAAATCTTGTGTAATGACAATTATTGGAACAACAATGAATATAAAATATCAACGCTGACAATTATTAAATCGATAAAATCTTTGAGCAGTAATTACGTAACCATTATTGAGTAGTGCCTTCTTACGTAAGAATCAATAATTGGTGCAATCTGGTGTCTTCTTGTGTGTTTTAACCAAGAGTATTTTAACACTTGATAATGATGTAACAAACTCTGTAGTTTTAAACAACTTATTTTGTCATTTTCTTTATCGATCGCTTTTAGTTATGGGGCCCATACATGGCTTCTGTGTGGTCGCACGAATATTCCAAGCAATGATGAATATTTTATAACCACTTGCTTATTTTGAAATATTGTGTATTTTACCCCTAACTATCCACATTAATCAAATCAACCCTTACTTATTTCAAAATAATAAATAGAAAATTAAATTTCATTAATAATAAGTTGGGGTCTTACAACCTCCCCTCCTTATGAAATTTTCGTCCACGAAATTGGCGTACGATACACAGTGTTTGAAAAGGTGAGGATACCTCGCTTTCATTTCCATTTCAATTCGAGGTCATTTCCTCTATAGCATGATTCCTCCACAAAACTTTAACTTGTGGTATGACATTTCTTGCGTGGGACATGCTCCTTCCTATCTAAGATCTTGGCGGTACCTCCTCATACGTTAAGTCTTGACTATCTCGTGGGGTTCTAACTTCGATAACGTGGTTTGGGTCTTTCACATATTTCTGAAATACTGATATGTGAAACACATTATGAACACGAGAGACGTACTCGGAGAATGTAGCGAGTCTATAGGCTACATTTACTACTCGGTCAAGAATTTGAAATGGACCAATTAATCGTGGATTGAGCTTTCCTCTCTTCCCAAATCTTGTAACTCCCTTCCATGGAGCAACTTCGCAACAATACATGATCCCCACACTAAATTCTACGTCCTTTCGATGAAGATCCGCATAACTCTTTTGTCGATCTTGTCTTGGTTTGTATCGTTGTCGAATTATTTGGATCTTTTCGGTGAGTCATACATGTGAGACCCAGATTTTATTAATAAAGATTTAAATTTTGTGAAATAATTTTTAATATTATGGTGTGAATTTGAGATAATATTATAGTTGTGGGTAGTATTTATAAATTTTGCAAAGTATCACAGTGGTTATATTATATTCGATTGGTGGGGAATATTCGGTTTAGCGAGGAATATTAATACAATGGCTCAATCATTGGTGGACCCTAGCGAAATTATTGTCGGATTGAAAGCGACAAAATATTTTATTGAAATAACGGCGGAAGTTTTCTGGTAGTTCTTTGTTGAACTACTCGGTAGTAAAAATGCGATGTCATGATATGTGGTTGCGTAGTAGCACTTGCGGTATTGATTATTGATCTTATGTGAGAAGTCACTCGGTTTGATTCCATTATTGTCGATTAATAATATGAATTATTATAGCGATAATGACGTTTTGTTTTATTAGTATTATTAGCGTAATAAAAGCGAAACATCTTTTATATAAAATAGAATACTTTATTAAAGTTATTACATAAATAGAATATATTATATTTTATTATGCATAGTGTTGCATAGTGTTTTGCGTAGTGTTTTGCATAGTATTGCATAGTGTTTGCATAGTAAAATGTTTTTATATAAATAGAATATATTATATTTTATTTAAAAGATTTTTCTTTAAATATGGACCGTCAGATTAAAGTAAATCAATGGGATAGTTCATGGATTAATTCTTATGCATTCCATTTTCTATAAATAGAAGCTCATTCCTTCATTATTTTCTTACGAATTCATTGAAACTAGAGAGAGAAATTATAGAGAGAAGCTATAGAGAAAATTATAGAAAGAAGAAGAGTATTATTACTTACTACTTCTTTTCGGTTCTTCTATATTAGGTTATTTTTTACGGTGAGGGTGTTATTCTTTCTTCTTGAAGAGAACTTACATTATTCCATTCATTATTATTACATTGGAATAACTTTTGTAAAAGTGGCATACCTATACATAACTTTGTATCTGTGGCGTACCTATACTTGGTGAAATCCTTATGTTATTCCATTGCTTATTATTACATTGGAATAACTTTGTATGTATCATGGTTTACCCTATACTTGGTGACATTCTTTATTATTACATTTGGAACATCACATGCGTGTGTTTTACAGGACTGGTTAATTTTTTATTATTACTGTTGGAACATCACATGCGTGTGTTTTACAGGACTGGTTAAAATCTTTATCATTACTGTTGGAATATCTATACGTGTGTTTTACAGGATGCAGTTCCATCTTTATTATTACATTGGAACATCACATCGGTGTGAATTTCACGACTGGTTCCGTTATTATTATTATGTTGGAATAACACATACATGCAATACGCATGCGTGGTGATTTCTTTTGTTATTCCATTCTTTATTATACCCGGTTGGTTAAAACTTTGACTTTATACTCCATGAAATTAGTAGAATATCCTTGATATTTGCGTTTCATCGATATCTTTTCATGGAAATATTCTTACGATCATTCTTGAATTTTACTCTCTGAAAGCGATATCGTGTTGACAATTTGGGCGTTAATAATTCATGGATTAAATAATTCTTGAACTTGTTTTATTGAATTATTATTATGTCATTGTCATCATCCTCATGTTATATTATGTTATCTTTGGCTTACGTGCATAGATGAACTTAGTATGATTATGACCGAGGATCATTCGGTATAATCATGACTTGATATAAATGATGTGACAAAAAAGTCCTCGGTGGCTTTTTATGTAATGCGATGATGGATAGTTTTTGGTATGATTATGACCGGGGTGATTCGGTATAGTCATGACCATTGATAATTTGATGAAAATCCTTGGTAGTAGTGCGGGGATGATTAGATGTGGTGGTTTATTTATTAAAAGGTGAGTCTCGTGATAAAAATTGATGAAAACCTTTTAAAACCTAAAAGATAGTAGACTTTATTCTCTACTTGACTCTTTTAATGGATTGCTTATTCAAGCTATGATTAAATTTGGTTGTCTATTGTATTTTATCGGTTTAACAACTTTGTTGAAGGCTAATGATAATTTATTACGCATTATCTTAGTCATAATATTTCTTCTTGGGCTAGTTGAGCTCACCCTTTTTTTCCTTTATTCTCTTGAGGAAATGAGAACATAAATTTGAGACGAGTCGGGGAGCGAAGTAATGGTCGAGGAGGATAGCATTAGTAGTCCTCACTATTACGTGAAATAGTGTGATAATAGTTGTAATGAGGACTCCTTTTGAGTTTGTATAATATCTAGTAGACAATATTTGTATTCAAACTCACGGTTTATGTCGTATTATGTACGTGAGTTAGGTTAGTAAGTTGTATTTGAATTTATGTACCATGTAAGTGGCGACCCAAGATGGGTGGCGTATACCTAATTTTGGGGGCGTCGCGGTTGGTATCGAGCTTAGGATATGATCCTGGCTAAGATGTGAGATAAGAACTAGGAGGGAGGAGGGGAATTCCTTAGCTAGTATGACCTACCTAAGTTTATTTGGTATTTATTTGGTTGGTGAGAGTATAGGGATAATATGTGATATGTTATTTAACCCTTGTTTTGTGGCGGTGTTTGAAAATGACATACGAAAATATTGATCTTTGAGAATAAGCAATGAAGCACATGAGAGTGTTGAGTCGATTTCGAACAAAAGGTAATGACCAACAACACGATAATAATCATCTTTGGTGGCAGCGATCGTATCGAACAATGATAACCATCGTGGGGAAATTATCATGCTAAGAATGGTAACCATTTCGATTGGTAATCATGGCAAGATAATAAGAATGGACATTTCAAGAAAGAGGTTCAACAAAGCGTGAAGGCGTCGGCATCGACACCGTTTCAAAGGAAGAAGAAGCGACCACCGGTCGTATGTTTCAAATGGGACGGGGAGGGACACATCCGGTCAAAGGATGTGACAATCAAAGCAAAATTCGAAGAGAAGGTTTAGCTCGATTTTATCGTTTGAAGTGAGTCCAGTTGAGATAGTGATGCCAAAAGGATGTCCCGACAAGCAAAGCCGGTAGTTTAAGAGAGTCGTGACGAGGAACACGAATAAAATTATCACGGGTAAGTTAATATAAGCTCTTGCGAAGTCTATACCTTATTAAGATCTGGGTTCTACCCTATTATTTTATCTCTCTTGCTTTGCGTTCAGCGTTTAAATTTGACTCAGGAGAAATTGGACTTTGATTTATCTGTTGAAACTTAGTTGGGAGAAACCCGTTACCTCCTTTTTTATAAATCTTGTTGATTCAAATAAAAACTTTCACGTTACTGTCGATCTTATCTCTTTGAAAATACTTGCCTTTGATTTTAGGAATCAATTGGTTAACTACTCATCATTCTTTTTCGTAAGGTTGTTAGCTTTTATATTTATAACAACTTTTATACGAATTCAAAGTAACCAAACCCTAAAATTAATCATTGTCATATCAAGCCATAAGTAAAAGAGCCCGAACCTTTCGTTGTTGACTTCCTTGTGTGGAATGCAGAAGCCGGACTTTTCGTAAGCGGCGACATCGTGAATGAAGATGGCAAGTTTATAGGTATCATTGTGAGGTCTTTATCTAGGTTAAGGGATAGAAGTCACAGTTGGTATCGATGTGACGTCTTATCAAGTCTTGGATGAGAAAGTCACGATTTTGAATGATATTTCTATTATTAATAAATTTCTGGCGTATTCTTGAAGACTTCTTAGCCTACTTAGGCGTGAAATCGAATTTTGTATTGACCCCGTACAAAAAACCCATTTCTTAAACCCTCAAATATTTCTTCAACTAAATGAGCATTTCGTGGTTTATGATGAAAGTCATAATAAAAGCATTGGAATAATGAAAATCATGGGTATATGAAGTATTAGTAAGTTTTATGATGAGTTATGTTGGTTGGTATGTGAAAACATGAAAGTTTCTTAGAAATCACAAAGAGTTGAAAATCAGATTTTGGTGAAAAGCGTAACATGAAATTCAATTGACCATATCTCTTATTATATTTTGAATTTTTGAATGTGGTCAAGTCCTAGAGTTAGATCTATGAGTTACCTAACTAATCCAAGTGGAATTACTGGAAAAGGTGTTGTAGATTTTTGTGTGGACTGATTTTTAGCAAAGGAGGCCAAAGCTGTAAATTTCAAAAATGCTACTGCCCAGAAACTTTTAAGGGCTGTTTCGGCCACTTAAATTATGAGAAAAATTCTGGCCTTTTGGGACATGAAGGTATATGGTATAAAGTATCTCCTGTCCAAAAATGAGCTCATTTCGACTTAAAATGAGCAAGTTATGACTATTTCAATATTTAGGTTTTTAGGCGAAAAAATGCTATATAGGAGTTCTATAACTCAGATGACCATGAAATTTAAACTAGAAGCTCACGTTAACATGTGTAAGGTCCTGCCAAGATTTGGGAATTTTGGAGTTAAACTTGAGGTAGCTAATTTCTTAAGGAATTAATTAGAAATTGATTTTTGAAAAATAGTAAATGAATTTTAAAAATTAGAAAAAATATATTTTCATTATGGGACTATATTATGCTAAATCCCAGAAAAAAAATATTTTTGGGACTAATTTGGTATTTTCATGAAAATAGTTTAATTCTGAACATATGAGTTAAATATGTTATGTGAAAGTAACAAAAGTTGAAAATAGGATTTTATGGCTAGAGAATCCTATATAGAGTATATGCATATTTTTTGATGAGGATTTGATAATTGGTGATGATATTTTATGAGTATGGCATTTTGAATGATTAAATGCATTATATGGTAAAAGCGTAAACAATTGAGATAAATTGTTTATAAATTTAAGAAGTGATTAAAATATTGTTATAATATTAATGTTATTAGATTATGAGATTATTAAGTGATTGATAACATGGGGATATTCTTGAATCTGGATAAATTATATTATAAATGTTTAATATTTATCCTTTATCTCATTTGATTGATTCTTTATATCATTATCCTCGTGTTTATATTATGTTGAAAGTCATCGTGGCTTTTGTAGTGCATAGATGGACTTGGTATGATTATGACCGAGGATTATTCGGTATAATCATAGCAAGTAATTGAAAACACAATTATCTTTGGTAGTAGTGCATGGATAATTTGTGGTCGTGATATTAATGAATACACAATTATCTTTGGTAGTAGTGCATGGATAATTTGTGGTCGTGATCTTAATGAATACACAATTATCTTTGGTAGTAGTGCATGGATAATTTGTGGTGCGTGATCTTAATGAATACACAATTATCTTTGGTAGTAGTGCATGGATAATTTGTGGTGCATGATATCTTAATGAATACACAATATTATCTTTGGTAGTAGTGCATGGATAATTTGTGGTCGTGATAATCTTAATGAATACACAATTATCTTTGGTAGTAGTGCATGGATAATTTGTGGTCGTGATCTTAATGAATACACAATTATCTTTGGTAGTAGTGCATGGATAATTTGTGGTCGTAGTGATCTTAATGAATACACGATTATCTTTGGTAGTAGTGCATGGATAATTTGTGGTCGTGATCTTAATGAATACACAATTATCTTTGGTAGTAGTGCATGGATAATTTGTGGTCGTAATCTTAATGAATACACGATTATCTTTGGTAGTAGTGCATGGATAATTTGTGGTCGTGATCTTAATGAATACACAATTATCTTTGGTAGTAGTGCTTGGATAATTTGTGGTGCGTGATCTTAATGAATACACGATTATCTTTGGTAGTAGTGCATGGATAATTTTGTGGTCGTGATCTTAATGAATATCCTTGGCACGTAGTGCGGGGATGATTCGATGATATGGATTAATTATTGGTGAGTCTCGTGATGAAATATTAATTCATGGATGTGGTAAAAAGTCATCTTTAGTAGTAGTGCATTGATAGACTTGGTATGATTATGACCGAGGATTATTCGGTATAATCATGGTAGTAATTGAAAACACGAATATCCTTGGCGAGTGGTGCATGGATAATTCGTGGTCGTGATACTATATTATTAAGTGCGTCGTCTCGGCATTATTGGTTTTTCTGATTTGTATATCTTTGGCTTTTTGTAGTGCAAAGATGAATTGTTAATGAATATCTTTTGGCGGATTTCAAAGATGAATTTAATATTTTTAAGCGATAAAGGTATTCAAGGTATCCTCATCTCTTTTATCATACCAGTCGTACCCTAAATTTCGGGCGAGAAATTCCATAAGGAGGGAGATTGTGAGACCCAGATTTTATTAATAAAGATTTAAATTTTGTGAAATAATTTTTTAATATTATGGTGTGAATTTGAGATAATATTATAGTTGTGGGTAGTATTTATAAATTTTGCAAAAGTATGCAGTGGTTATATTATATTCGATTGGTGGGGAATATTCGGTTTAGCGGGGAATATTAAATACAATGCGGCTCAATCATTGGTGGACCCTAGCGAAATTATTGTCGGATTGAAAGCGACAAAAATATTTTATTGAAATAACGGCGGAAGTTTTTCTGGTAGATTCTTGTTGAACTACTCGGTAGTAAAAGAAATGCGATGTCGTGTGGTTGCGTAGTAGCTTGCGGTATTGATTATTGATGCTTATGTGAGAAGTCACTCGGTTTGATTCCATTATTGTCGATTAATAATATGAATTATTATAGCGATAATGGCGTTTTGTTTTATTCATTATTATTAGCGTAATAAAAGCGAAACATCTTTATATAAAATAGAATACTTTATTAAAGTTATTACATAAATAGAATATATTATATTTTATTATGCATAGTGTTGCATAGTGTTTTTTGCGTAGTGTTTTGCATAGTATTGCATAGTGTTTGCATAGTAAAATGTTTTTATATAAATAGAATATATTATATTTTATTTAAAAGATTTTTCTTTAAATATGGACCGTCGATTAAAGTAAATCAATACGGGATAGTTCATGGATTAATTCTTATGCATTCCATTTTCCTATAAATAGAAGCTCATTCCTTCATTATTTTCTTACGAATTCATTGAAACTCTAGAGAGAAATTATAGAGAGAAGCTATAGAGAAAATTATAGAAAGAAGAAGAGTATTATACGCTACTTCACTACTTTATATTAGGTTCTTTTACGGTAAGGGGTGTTATTCTTTCTTCTTGAAAGAAACATTATTCCATTATTCCATTCATTATTATTACATTGGAATAACTTTTGTAAAAAGTGGCATACCCTATACATAACTTTGTATCTGTGGCATACCTATACTTGGTGAAATCCTTTATGTTATTCCATTGCTTATTATTACATTGGAATAACTTTTGTATCTGTGGTTTACCCTATACTTGGTGACATTCTTTATTATTACTTTATTATTACATTGGAACATCACATGCGTGTGTTTTACAGGACTGGTTAAATTTTATTATTACATTGGAACATCACATGCGTGTGTTTTTACAGGACTGGTTAAAATCTTTATCATTACATTGGAATATCTATCGTGTGTTTTTACAGGATGCAGTTCCATCTTTATTATTACATTGGAACATCACAGCCGGTGTGAATTTCACGACACTGGTTAGATTATTATTATTACATTGGAATAAACACCATGAAATACCGCATGCATGGTGATTTCTTTTGTTATTCCATTCTTTATTATACCCGGTTGGTTAAAACTTTGACTTCTATACTCCATGAAATTAGTAGAATATCCTTGATATTTGCGTTTCATCGATATCTTTTCATGGAAATATTCTTACGATCATTCTTGAATTTTACTCTCTGAAAGCGATATCATGTTGACAATTTGGGCGTTAATAATTCATGGATTAAATAATTCTTGAACTTGTTTTATTGAATTATTATGTCATTGTCATCATCCTCGTGTTATATTATGTTATCTTTGGCTTACGTGCATAGATGAACTTAGTATGATTATGACCGAGGATCATTCGGTATAATCATGACTTGATATAAATGATGTGACAAAAAAGTCCTCGGTGGCTTTTTGTAATGCGATGATGGATAGTTTTTTGGTATGATTATGACCGGGGTGATTCGGTATAGTCGTGACCATTGATAATTTGATGAAAATCCTTGGTAGTAGTACGGGGATGATTAGATGTGGTGGTTTATTTATTAAAAAGTGAGTCTCGTGATAAAAATTGATGAAAACCTTTTAAAACCTAAAAGATAGTAGACTTTATTCTCTACTTGACTCTTTTAATGGATTGCTTATTCATTATGAGTTAAGCTGGTTGTCTATTGTATTTTATCGGTTTAACCTTTGTTGAAGGCTAATGATAATTTATTACGCATTATCTTAGTCATAATATTTCTTCTTGGGCTAGTTGAGCTCACCCTTTCTTTCCTTTATTCTCTTGAGGAAATGAGAACATATTTGGAGACGAGTCGGGGAGCGAAGTAATGGTCGAGAGAGGATAGCATTAGTAGTCCTCACTATTACGTGAAATAGTGTGATAATAGTTGTAATGAGGACTCCTTTTGAGTTTGTATAATATCTAGTAGACAATATTTGTATTCAAACTCACGGTTTATGTCGTATTGTACACGACGAGTTATATTAGTAAGTTGTATTTGAATTTATGTACCATGTGTAGTGGCGACCCAAGATGGGTGGCGTATACCTAATTTTGGGGGCGTCACGGTTGGTATCGAGCTTAGGGATATGATCTCTGGCTAAGATGTGAGATAAGAACTAGGAGGGAGAGGGAGAATTCCTTCATTTAGTATGACCTACCTAAGTTTATGTGGTATTTATTTGGTTGGTCGAGGAGTATAGGGATAATATGTGATATGTTATTTAACCCTTGTTTGTGGCGGTATTTGAAAATGACATCGAAAATATTGAGATAAGCAATGAAGCACATGAGATTGTTGAGTCATTTCAACCAAAAGGTAACAAGACCAACAACACGATAATAATCATCTTGGTGGCAAGCGGTCATCGAACAATGATAACCATCGTGGGGAAATTATCATGTCAAAAATGGTAACCATTTGATTGGTAATCATGGCCAAGATAATAAGAATGGACATTTCAAGAAGAGAGGTTCAATGATGGCGTGAAGGCGATTCAAAGCGTCAAGACACCGTTTCAAAGGAAGAAGAAACGACCACCGGTCGTATGTTTCAAATGCGACGGGAGGGACATCCGTCAAAGAAGTGCATGCAACAACAATCAAAAGTGTTTTAATTGCGGAGAGAAGGTCACTTAGCTCGATTTTTATCGTATGGTGAAGTCAAGTCCAGTTGAGATAGTGATGCCAAAGGATGTCCCGACAAGCCAAAGCGTGTAGTTTAAGAGAGCGTTTTTTTTCGTGACGAGGAACGAATAAAATTATCACGGGTAAGTTAATCATAAGCTCTTGCGAAGTCTATATCGTATTCGATCTGGGTTCTACCTATTATTTTATCTCTCTTGCTTGCGTTCAACGTTTAAATTTGACTCAGGAGAAATTGGACTTTGATTTATCTGTTTAAACTTAGTTGGGAGAAACCTTCGTTACCTCCCTTTATTTATAAATCTTGTTGATTCAAATAAAAACTTTCACGTTACTGTCAATCTTATCTCTTTGAAAATACTTGCCTTTGATTTTAGGAATCAATTGGTTAACTACTCATCATGCTTTTCGTAAGGTTGTTAGCTTTTATATTTATAACAACCCTGTTACACGAATTCAAAGTAACCAAACCCTAAAATTAATCATTGTTATATCAAGCCATAAGTAAAGAGCCCCGAACCTTTCGTTGTTGACTTCCTTGTGTGGAATGCCGAAAGCGGACTTTACGTAGGCGACATCGTGAATGAAGATGACAAGTTTATAGGTATCATTGTGAGAGGTTTATCTAGGTTAAGGGATAGAAGTCACAGTTGGTATCAATGTGACGTCTTATCCAAGTCTTGGATGAGAGTCACAGTTTTGAATGATATTTCTATTATTAATAAATTTCTGGCGTATTCTTGAAGACTTCTTAGCCTACTTAGGCGTGAAATCGAATTTTGTATTGACCCGATTACAAAAACCCATTTCTTAAACCCTCAAATATTTCTTCAACTAAATGAGCATTTCGTGGTTTATGATGAAAGTCATAATAAAAGCATTGGAATAATGAAAATCATGGGTATATGAAGTATTAGTAAGTTTTATGATGAGTTATGTTGGTTGGTATGTGAAAACATGAAAGTTTCTTAGAAATCACAAAGAGTTGAAAATCGATTTTGGTGAAAAAGCGTAACATGAAATTCAATTGACCATATCTCTTATTATATTTTGAATTTTTGAATGTGGTCAAGTCCTAGAGTTAGATCTATGAGTTACCTAACTAATCCAAGTGGAATTACTGGAAAAGGTGTTGTAGATTTTTGTGTGGACTGATTTTAGCAAAGGAGGCCAAAGCTGTAAATTTCAAAAATGCTACTGCCCAGAAACTTTTAAGGGGCTGTTTCGGCCACTTAAATTATGAGAAAAATTCTGGCCTTTTGGGACATGAAGGTATATGGTATAAAGTATCTCCTGTCCAAAAATGAGCTCATTCGACTTAAAATGAGCAAGTTATGACTATTTCAATATTTAGGTTTTTAAGCGAAAAATGCTATACTTAGGAGTTCTATAACTCCGATGACCATGAAATTTAAACTAGAAGCTCACGTTAACATGTGTAAGGTCCTGCCAAGATTTGGGAATTTTGGAGTTAAACTTGAGGTAGCTAATTTCTTAAGGAATTAATTAGAAATTGATTTTTGAAAAATAGTAAATGAATTTTAAAAATTCGAGAAAAATATATTTTCATTATGGGACTATATTATGCTAAATCCCAGAAAAAAAATATTTTTGGGACTAATTTGGTATTTTTCATGAAAATAGTTTAATTACTGAACATATGAGTTAAATATGTTATGTGAAGTAACAAAGTTGAAAATAGGATTTTATGGCTAGAGAATCTATATAGAGTATATGCATATTTTTTGATGAGGATTTGATAATTGGTGATGATATTTTATGAGTATGGCATTTTGAATGATTAAATGCATTATATGGTAAAAGCGTAAACAATTGAGATAAATTGTTTATAAATTTAAGAAGTGATTAAAATATTGTTATAATATTAATGTTATTAGATTATGAGATTATTAAGTGATTGATAACATGGGGATATTCTTGAATCTGGATAAATTATATTATAAATGTTTAATATTTATCCTTTATCTCATTTGATTGATTCTTTATATCATTATCCTCGTGTTTATATTATGTTGAAAGTCAATACGTGGCTTTTGTAGTGCATAGATGGACTTGGTATGATTATGACCGAGGATTATTCGGTATAATCATACTTAGTAATTGAAAACACAATTATCTTTGGTAGTAGTGCATGGATAATTTGTGGTCGTGATATTAATGAATACACAATTATCTTTGGTAGTAGTGGATAATTTGGATAATATCTTTGTGGTCGTGATCTTAATGAATAACGATTATCTTTGGTAGTAGTGCATGGATAATTTGTGGTCGTGATCTTAATGAATACACAATTATCTTTGGTAGTAGTGCATGGATAATTTGTGGTCGTGATCTTAATGAATATACATTATTATCTTTGGTAGTAGTGCATGGATAATTTGTGGTCGTGATCTTAATGAATACACAATTATCTTTGGTAGTAGTGCTTGGATAATTTTTTGTGGTCGTGATCTTAATGAATACACAATTATCTTTGGTAGTAGTAGCATGGATAATTTGTGGTCGTGATCTTAATGAATACACAATTATCTTTGGTAGTAGTGCATGGATAATTTGTGGTCGTGATCTTAATGAATACACGATTATCTTTGGTAGTAGTGCATGGATAATTTGTGGTCGTGATCTTAATGAATACACGATTATCTTTGGTAGTAGTGCTTGGATAATTTGTGGTCGTGATCTTAATGAATACACGATTATCTTTGGTAGTAGTGCATGGATAATTTGTGGTCGTGATCTTAATGAATATCCTTGGCACGTAGTGCGGGGATGATTCGATGATATGGATTAATTATTGAAATTTGAGTCTCAAAGCAATGAAATATTAATTCATGGATGTGTAAAAAGTCATCTTTGGTAGTAGTGCATTGATAGACTTGGTATGATTATGACCACGGATTATTCGGTATAATCATGGCCGTAATTGAAAACACGAATATCCTTGGCGAGTGGTGCATGGATAATTCGTGGTGTGATACTATTAAATTGAGTCTCGGCATTATTGGTTTTTGATTTGTATATCTTTGGCTTTGTAGTGCAAAGATGAATTGTTAATGAATATCTTTGGTAGGATTTCAAAGATGAATTTAATATTTTTAAGCGATAAAGGTATTCAAGGTATCCTCATCTCTTTATCATACAGTCGCGTACCCTAATTTCGATGAAATTCCATAAGGAGGGAGATTGTGAGACCCAGATTTTATTAATAAAGATTTAAATTTGTGAAATAATTTTTTAATATTATGGTGTGAATTTGAGATAATATTATAGTTGTGGGTAGTATTTATAAATTTTGCAAAGTATGCAGTGGTTATATTATATTCGATTGGTGGGGAATATTCGGTTTAGCGGGGAATATTATTGCAATGACGGCTCAATCATTGGTGGACCCTAGCGAATTATTGTCGGATTGAGAAAGCGACAAAAATATTTTATTGAAATAACGGCGGAAGTTTTCTGGTTAGTTCTTGTTGAACTACTCGGTAGTAAAAAATACGATGTCGTGTGGTTGCATAGTAGCACGGTATTGATTATTGATCTTATGTGAGAAGTCACTCGGTTTGATTCCATTATTGTCGATTAATAATATGAATTATTATAGCGATAATGACGTTTTGTTTTATTTATTATTATTAGCGTAATAAAAGCGAAACATCTTTTATATAAAATAGAATACTTTATTAAAGTTATTACATAAATAGAATATATTATATTTTATTATGCATAGTGTTGCATAGTGTTTTGCATAGTGTTTTGCATAGTATTGCATAGTGTTTGCATAGTAAAATGTTTTTATATAAATAGAATATATTATATTTTATTTAAAAGATTTTTCTTTAAATATGGATAGTCAGATTAAAGTAAATCAATCGGATAGTTCATGGATTAATTCTTATGCATTCCATTTTCTATAAATAGAAGCTCATTCCTTCATTATTTTCTTACGAATTCATTGAAACTACAGAGAGAAATTATAGAGAGAAGCTATAGAGAGAAAGTTATAGAAAGAAGAAGAGTATTACTACTTCACTCTATATTCACTTCTATATATTAGGTTTTTTTACTGGTAGTGAGGGTGTTATTCTTTCTTCTTCTTGAAGAGAACTTACATTATTCCATTCATTATTATTACATTGGAATAACTTTGTAAAAGTGGCATACCTATACATAACTTTATATCTGTGGCATACCCTATACTTGGTGAAATCCTTATGTTATTCCATTCTTATTATTACATTGGAATAACTTTGTATCTGTGGTTTACCTATACTTGGTGACATTCTTTATTATTACATTTGGACATCACATGTGTGTTTTTTACTGGGACTGGTTCCGTTTTTTTTTATTATTACATTGGAACATCACATGCGTGTGTTTTACAGGACTGGTTAAAATCTTTATCATTACATTGGAATATCTATCGTGTGTTTTACAGGATGCGGTTCCATCTTTATTATTACATTGGAACATCACTGCCGATTGTGAATTTCACGACTGGTTCCGTTATTATTATTATGTTGGAATAACTTTATCATCTGAAATCACCGCATGCATGGTGATTTCTTTTGTTATTCCATTCTTTATTATACCCGGTTGGTTAAAACTTTGACTTCTATACTCCATGAAATTAGTAGAATATCCTTGATATTTGCGTTTCATCGATATCTTTTCATGGAAATATTCTTACGATCATTCTTGAATTTTACTCTCTGAAAGCGATATCATGTTGACAATTTGGACGTTAATAATTCATGGATTAAATAATTCTTGAACTTGTTTTATTGAATTATTATGTCATTGTCATCATCCTCATGTTATATTATGTTATCTTTGGCTTACGTGCATAGATGAACTTAGTATGATTATGACCGGGATCATTCGGTATAATCATGACTTGATATAAATGATGTGACAAAAAGTCCTCGGTGGCTTTTGTAATGCGATGATGGATAGTTTTTGGTATGATTATGACCGGGGTGATTCGGTATAGTCATGACCATTGATAATTTGATGAAAATCCTTGGCCCGTGTAGTACGGGGATGATTAGATGTGGTGGTTTATTTATTAAAATTTGAGTCTCGGTGATAAAAATTGATGAAAACCTTTTAAAACCTAAAAGATAGTAGACTTTATTCTCTCTTGACTCTTTTAATGGATTGCTTATTCAAATTGATTAAGCTGGTTGTCTATTGTATTTTATCGGTTTAACCTTTGTTGAAGGCTAATGATAATTTATTACGCATTATCTTAGTCGTAATATTTCTTCTTTGGGCTAGTTGAGCTCACCCTTTCTTTCTTTCTTTGTTCTCTTGAGGAAATGAGAACATATTTGGGACGAGTCGGGAGCGAAGTAATGGTCGAGGAGGATAGCATTAGTAGTCCTCACTATATTACGTGAAATAGTGTGATAATAGTTGTAATGAGGACTCCTTTTGAGTTTGTATAATATCTAGTAGACAATATTTGTATTCAAACTCACGGTTTATGTCGTATTATTATACTACGACGAGTTAGGTTAAGTAAGTTGTATTTGAATTTATGTACCATGTAAGTGGCGACCCAAGATGGGTGGCGTATACCTAATTTTGGGGCGTTCTGCATATGATCTTCTACTCAACGTGTCACTACCACGTTCGCTTTTCGAGGATGGTATTGAATAGTGTGTGGTCGTAGTCTTTCAATAGCTCGAGCCAGCGTCATTTGCCGCGTGTTGAGTTCTTTTTGAGTGAAGAAATATTTAAGGCTTTTATGGTGCGAATATATCTCCACTTTCTCCCATATAGATAGTGCCTCCATATCTTTAAGCCGAAAAGCATTGCTGCTAACTCTAGATCATGAGTAGGATAATTCCTCTCATACTCTTTAAGTTATCGCGAGGCATTGGCTATGACTTTCCCACGTTGCGTGAGAACACATCCTAACCCCTTTGCACGAAGCATCATTTGTAGATAACAAATCCATCCGAGACGGATGGTATTGTTAGAACAGTCTTTGCGAAATAAGTCTCCTCTTAAGCTCTTGGAAACTCTTCTCGCATTCTTCGCTCCAAGCGAATTTTGTATCCTTAGGAGTTATTTGGGTTAATGGAGTAGCGATTCGAGAAAACCCTTCCACGAATCTCCGATAATAACCAGCTAAGCCCAAAAACTACGTCTTGATCACCACCAACTTGGTTGCTCCCAACTTTGTATTGCTTCAATCTTGGCGGATCAACGGATACTCCATGTTTTGACACTGCGTGCCCAAGGAATGCTACTTCCTCAAGCGAACTCGCATTTCTTCAATTTGGCATATAGTTTGTTTTCACGAAGCCTTTGGAGTACCCGACTTCAAATGGTGCTCATGATCTTCACGACTTTTGGAATATATGAGGATGTCATCAATAAAAACAACAACGGCGATCCAAATATTCCTTAAATACTCGGTTCATCATATCCATGAAAGCCGCAGGAGCATTAGTCAATCCGAAAGACATGACTAAGAATTCATAATGCCCGTCTGGGAGTTCTAAAGGCGATCTTTGGAATATCCTCAATTTTAATCTTGGTGATGATATCGAGCGAAGATCGATTTTGAAAAGAATTGTGCCCCTTGCTATTTGGTCAAACAAGTCATCAATACGAGGTAGAGGATACCTATTCTTGATGGTGACATGTTTCGATTCAGATAGTCAATCAAAGTCGCATACTCCGTCTTTCTTCTTTCTGAATAAAGCAGGAGCACCCCGAGGAGATGTACTGGGGCCAGAATGAAATCGATGTCCAACAATTCACGTAGTTGGACCTTTAACTCTGAAGTTCAATAGGAGCCATTCGATATGGGGTTTTAGAAATGGGCTTTGTGCGGGTTCAAGATCAATAAAGAATTCAACTTCACGTTACGGGGTAGGCAGGGAAGTTTTAGGAAATCGTCGGGAAAGTCGATAACAACGGGAATATTATTCAAATTTGGCGTGTCTTTATTCAAATCCATAACATGGGCTAAGAAAGCTTGACATCCGTTTTTTCGATAAGCGAATAGCTTTATGATTAGATATGGCGGTGATTGATTTTAATGGTTTAGTTGCTTGAATTAAATACAATGAGGTTGGTTAGGAATATGAAAACTAACAACCTTACGAAAACAATCAATTTTGGCATGATGAGTAGTTAACAATCAATCCCTAAAATCACATCAAAAGCAAGTATCTTTAAAGAGATAAGGTCAACGGTAAGGTAATGGTGCCAACTTGAATCAAACAAGATTTATAAGCGGTGGATGTGATGAAAGTTTCTCTAACGGAGTTTTCACGAGATAGGTCAAAGTCTAATTTCTCCGAAGTCAAGTTTAAGCGTTGAGCACAAGCGGGAGAGATAAATGAATGGGTATGACCGGTATCAAGTAAGGTATAAACTTTGAGAATTTATAAATAGCTTACCGTGATCACCTCGTTTGGGTTCCTCGCATTTTGACCGATCACAACAAAGCGCTCTTCCGGAATCGTTGACTTTGACTTTTACGGGACGATCTTTTGAGTCATAGTCCCATTGAACTAGGTTTCGCCTCTGCATCTGATCTCGGCGATATGTCCTTCCTTTCCACAATTATAGCATACCTTGAAGCTGTTGTGGGCGGTTTGGTGATATGTCCCTCTTTCCGCATTTGTAGCATATGGCCGGTGGTCGTTCTCCTCCTTAGAACCGATTCTTTTGCAAACGCTTTGTCGTCTTCACATGGTCATTGTTAAATCTCCTCTTTTAAAATCTCCTCGACTCGCTTCTTCTTATTTTCATGGCCATGATTACCACAGAGTGATTACCATTTTTGTAAAGTCTTTTTTCTTTCTCGTGGTTATCGTTGTTTTGTTGGCTGCTATCTACGAGTACGATCACGATTGTGGTCCCTCGGTTGGCCGTACTCGTTATCTCGCTCTAATAATTGAGCCTGTTTACAACATCTGAATAGAAAGAAAGTTTATGAGAAATGAGATCTTGGCGTATGTGGGTTTTAAACCTCTAAGAAACATCCGCGTCATCGTTCCTCATTCTCCACCAAATGAGGTGCAAACTGGATAACTCTGCAAACTTTGCCTCGTCTTTGAGACACCGTCGTGTTATTTTGCTCTAATCGATGAACTCCACTTCCTTTATATAGCGAACACTTTCGAGGAAAGTATTTGTCATTAAATAGTTTTCAAGCGTTTCCCGAGGACATCTTTGAGTGCGGCAATTTGGATGGAGTGCGCTCACGAGACTCCCACCGATGATCCGCCTCGCCCACGGAACATAAAGGTGGCGAATGGAACCTTCTGTTCCTCCGTGCATCCCAAGACATCGAATATCTTGGTAATTTGCTTGACCCATGTTTTCATGCCATGATCGGATCGGCTTTCCCTTAAATTCTGGTGGTCCCTGACTCTTTGAGCGCTTTGTGTGTGACAACCCATGAATTGCTATCATTTCCTCTCAGTATTTTGAACACGAGTCTCCTAAATGCGATTTTGCATGAGCTGCAAAAAGCTTCTAAACATCCCTCGTTCATCATTTGCTCGATTGGTGTTGTTCACGGGAGGAACATTATCGACTGTTGCACGTTCTCCTCGTTGGTGAGTCTGAGCGTCTCCACGGTCTCATTTCCATTGTTAATATTCTCGGTTGACATTCTCAAACAACGTCATAAAACAAGGGTTAATTAAGGAAATCAATATATCACATAATATCCTATATATCTTGACTAACTAAAAAATAAGCTTAGGTAGGACACACTTAGCGAAGGATTTACTCGTCTCTCCCTCCTAGTTCTATTCCTCGATCTCTTGGAGATCATATCCTAAGCTCGATACCAACCGTGGCGCCCCCAAAATAGGTATACATCACCCATTACGGGTTGTCAATACATGTATGAAACAACTACAACTTTATTATTACAACAAGAAAGCGTGAGTTTGAATACAAATATTATCTTACAGACAATATCTATACTCAAATAAATCCTCATCACATTTATTGATACATTATTTTACAAAATGGTGAGGACTACTAAACAATTCTTTCTAAAACCTTCATTCCATACCCAGGCTTCGTACTCATTTATATTCTCGCCTCACGAGAAGAAAAATGGAACAAAAAGGAAAAGGGTGAGCTCAACTAGCCCGATAAAGAATATTATGACTAAGATAATATACAACAAATTACCGTTAGTCTTGAGGGAAAAATCTAATAGAATACTGATAGACAACAAATTTTAAATCAATATTCGCTTGTTGGAAATAATAATTCATTAGAAGAGTTAAGTAGAGAATGCAAACTACTATCTTACATGTATGAATTTAAAAGTTCATCGTCTATCTTTTATCCTGTAACATTAATCAATATACATCGGAATCAAATATTCATCTTTGTACTACGGGCGAAGATATTCATCGATTAGTTATGTTCATCTAAACACTGTTCATCTTTTTTGCACTACGGCCAAAGATATTCTCGAGAAATCATTCATCTTTTGCACTCTGGGCCAAAGATATTCCATAATATCATCATTTAAAATGAAGATGATGAAAAATATTTTTAAAGCGAATCCGGTGAAACAAAATGACAAGGATTAAGGATTAAGGATTCGTACTTTGTTTTATCCATGTTCAAAAATACCTCAAAAATAATCATAGTGGTGTAAAATTCAAGAATGATCAAAACATGGATACAATCAAAGCTAGTATCCGAATAGATATTTTGGACAAAAGAAGAAATTTTATTTTTTAATTGAATAGTCCGTAGTATCGTGAATAGTAACTCAGAGCACCAAAAGATAGAAATTTCAAAAAAAAACATCTTCACGCTTACGTGAATAGTACTCGTGAATAGTAACTCGTGAATAGTAACTCATGAATAGTAAATCGTGAATAGTAACCCAGACATAAAAAAGTTCCAAATTTGATAAAAGTTCCAACCAATATTTGACATAATGATATTGAAGAAATAATATCATTTGAGAAGAAAATAACACACTTACCTCGAAAGATTAGTACTTTAATTTGGAATCACAAGATATATAGTCTTTGAAGGAACTTGCGCTTATCTAAAAATACTCAAAGTATACTCAAAATACTCACAAGAATAAACTCGATATATATAGAGAGAGAAAACTTGGTTTACGGTGTGATTTTCAATTCTAACCCAAGCACCCTATTTATAGGAAAATGCTTAGAACACTAAAGCAAAAAATTTAATAAAATATTAATATATATTATAAATTTCCTACGCCAACCTTCCAAGAACTGAATTCAGCTCATTCAACACACATGTGTAACACACCATAATGAAAAAAACGTTTTTGTTATTTAAAATATTTTAAACTTCCAAAAATCAATTATTTCGGAGCTTCGGAACTTCAATAATTCATAATAAATAGCCCTTTTATCAGAAAATTCAAATCTCGCGAGTTTTTATAGGAAATTCAATTCTATACAACTGCAGAAGAAAGTTTTTCAATTCCAAACAAAAATTGAGCGAAATCCACAAGCAGGCGATTTTACAAATTTATAATCAAATTTCGGTCAATAAATGGGGTCCAATTGAGCATGTTTAACATGTTTTAAACATTTATTGCAACAAAAATACTCTTCCTCCTCGTATACTCATATATCCCACATTCGTTGTAAAAATATCACCATTATTATATTATTAAAATATAATAATATATTTAAATGAATTATTTTATCGAGAAAAAGATAAAATTTCAATTTTCAACAATTGTCACAATAAAATTTTCTCCATCTATATCCACATAAAATTAATATTTTTCTCATCATATGAATCAATAATTAATTATTCACAAATAATATTCTGAAATTACAATATTGTGACGAGGCGGTTCACAGGAAGAGGGGCTTTCAATAAGAATTTCTCTTCTTGGCGGCAATTGATTAGGTGACCAAACCTCTCCTTAGAGCAGAACTTTCTAGACATTGCCAATAATGTTATCTAATAATATTATTCGGATAATATGAATTATTGCTTCGATAATGAAAAATCTTGTGTAATGACAATTATTGGATCAGCAACAATATAAAATATCAACGCGACAATTATTAAATCAATAAAATCTTGAGCAGTAATTCATCAGTAACCATTATTGAGTAGTGCCTTCTTCTTACGTAAGAATCAATAATTGGTGCAATACCGTCTGGTAATCTTCTTGTGTTTTAACCACCGAGGGTATTTTAACGATTATTACTTGTGAACAACTACTGTAGTTATTTTTAAACAACTTATTTTGTCATTTTCTTTATCCAATCGCTTTTCCGTTATGGGGCCCACATTCTTACATGGTTGCGACGTCATACGAATATTCCAAACAATGAATGAATATTTTATAACCACTTGCTTGTTTTGAAATATTGTGTATTTTACCCTACTATCCACATTAATCAAATCAACCCTTACTATTTCAAAATAATAAATAGAGAAAATTAAATTTCATTAATAATAAGTTGGGGTTTTACAAGAGGTACCTGAAAAAAAAATCCATGTAGCAGTCGGATGGTTCACAGATACTGCAGATCAAGCGACTCCTCAATTTGGCGATTTTTTGGGATCTACCCAAAGGGATCCACCCAAAGTCAAGAAGGTTTATTCAGTCTCCTACAACCGTTGACATTGTTTCTGGTTGTTTTGCTGTCAGAGGATAAGGAGGTTCCGGTGGGCCAAAGCATAGGAGGTGTCGCTTTGTCTGTTGCTATGGAAAGGCTCCTTCAGAAAATTATTGTTGTGATTTTCATCACCGCTTTAATGCTCGGTCCAGACCTTAACTTGTTTACCATCTCGAAAGAAGATTTGAGCCTTGCAATTTCCTTGGGTTCGGTTCGTCCAGTTTATGCATGGTGTGGTTGAACAAGATTTACAAATTGTATTTTCCCGAGGAGTCCAAATTAAAGTGGATGATTAAACTTGAGAGCGCATTGTATCACAATTTCATTTTCAGACCACGAGGAGCCTTTGGACGAATGTTTTCTCATTGAATCATTGTCTAGAATCACTTGGGTAATGTCGGGGATCGATCAACAATGACGGGAAGGAGTGGAGAAGGCTACATGACTTGATGACTCATGGGATATAGCAGACAATTTGGAAGGAACCAAATAATTGGCATTGGGAAGCAAGAGTTCACATGTGACAACACGTTCATTCTTTTCATGGGCCTTATTTTCTTTTAGTTTCATGAGGTGTTAATCTGATAGTCATTGGATGAGGCGATCAAAGTTCAGATCACATGTATTACTAAGCCTCACAAGTCACGAGCTTGATCTCTTTTTTTACCTCTGATCCTCTTGGCAATAGGGGAGTACTACTGATTCATTATACCATATAGTTATTATTATTATTATTATTTAGTATATTTTATTGAATGTATATTCTACTTAATTAGTAGGAAACATTGACATGAATTACTATGTATATATAATTACGATATTTGATAAAATAAAAAAATATGGAAAAATATATTATTATTATTTTTTTTCCGAATATAGAAAAGATTTGATTTTATTCCCAACAAAGGGAAATTTTGAAATATATGTTTGATTTCCTTCTAAATAATAATAAGGAAGGATTTTGTCTTCAAAAATCAAATAAAGAAATATTTGATTTTATTTCCAAAATAAAGAAAGATATATGTGATTTTATTTCCAAAAAAAAAATTAATTAAGATTTGATTTTATTTCGAAATAAATATAAGATTTGATTTTATTAAGATTTGATTTTATTTTGGAAATAAAATATTTGATTTGATAAAAGGAGAACATATGAGTTTTATTATTTTATATCACTCAACGGACTCTCTATTTAAAATAAGATTTGATCTTGGTTCCAAAATAAAATAAGAAAAGATTTGATCTTAGTTCTAAAATAAAATAAGAAAAGATTTTATTTTATTTTCTAAAAAAATCTGAAACTCATTTGTATTGTTTCTATTTATAGGATTTAAATTGCTTAATTACCTATTGTGCAAGTTTAATCACAATTCCAATTTTTCATCGACGATCTGTTGCCCGATGAGGTAATGCTTTTTTTTTTTAAAAAGAAAGGAAGATAGCGGTAGGATTATGGGAAGTTGGTTCATATGAATTGAAATTCTTTACTTTTTTCGACTTAGAAAACGCAAGTCGAATTTGGTTTTATTATGGATTGTTGTCAATGAGTTATTTTCAAAGTTGTCTACATGATAGCTTTGATCTTGAAAAAAAAAAAGGAATTCAATTTGCCGAGGCACGTTAATCCACGCTTCGACTAAGCAACCTCATCACGCAAAAAGGTCTCCTTGTCACTTTGTCACCTTCTCGACACCACAAAAAGTCGGAAAAGTACTCAGAAAAGTAAACAAAATGATTGACAAACTTACTCACATCGGTGAATATGGTGGTATGATCGAGGATTTGGGAAAGATTTCCAAGAAATCTAGGAGAGCTCCACTTAGGGGTTCCTCTCCAAAGATTTTTCATTTTGACACTTGAAAGATCGAACTCAAGTGGATCGTTTAAACATTTAAAGCATGAATCAAAGACCGAAGTATTTTTGCACGATCATCACCCTGAAGGCGTAACTCACGTGCAGGGGGCAAATGTGGGCCCATGTGCAAAATTAGGGTTCACATGACCTAATTAAATTAAATGCACAATTAGGGTTCCACGACCTCATGAAATGCACAAATTAGGGTTCGCATAACCTAATTGAATGAAGACAGGGAAGTCGAAATAAAGGTCTTGGGCAGGAGAAGCCTCCACGTGTCCCGAGGCAGAAGGCTCGTGGAGGCAGCTTGTTTTGGGAATTGATTGAGGGATTGGATTGGTGGCTAGAAGGACAGGGCAATATGGGCATTATTCTAATGACTAAAGGGTATTTCTGGAATTTTCCTGAAAGCATGTGCCTTGGACATGACTACTTTCGATGAACCCTATAAATATCCCTTCTATTCCATTGGGAAGGGACTTCTTCGGACTCAAGACTTGGACTCTTGGAAGATCAAAGGACCCTTTTGGTGACTTAAAAGCTTGGAGATTCCACTAAAAAGCACTAAAGGGTTTGGACATTCTCTCAACTCGAAGGACTCAAGAAGGCTCTTGGAATCCTGTTAACCTAACACGATTCCGGATTCTAGGAGTTACGCCACGCATCGTTAGAGTAATCGCCCACCGTCGTTTCTCCCTCTTGATCAACCAATCAATTAAAGTTTTCGAGGATTTCTCTCCTCCTCACCAACACGAAACCCTAACCCTAGAAGAATGCGATTTCCTTGCCCACATTTATTAAAATAAAAGGTTTAATTATATTTAAGAAAAAATATGAAGCAAAAAAATCTTAAAACTTATAAATACTCTACAAGAAAAAAGCCTAATTAAAAATGAACGACTACGTCGGATATATCTTTATTAAAATCGAGGTTAACATTATTTACGTGAGAATAGTGCATCGACCATTCAATCGTAATTATAGCCCTCGACATTAAATTAATTTGAGAATTCAGTCGAGAGTAAATAAGATTGACGGACTATAATTGACAGAATAATCAATCGAGAATAATATAAGATCAAAGAAATAGAACTATTTATGACAAACTTTCCGTCGGTAGTAAACATTTTTAAAAGTAGAAATAAATTTAAATTGCAACTAATTCCGACCGACCATCCATCAAGAAAAAAAATATTCTGTCAAGAATATCTATTTGTCTCAAAGAAAAAGTTATGTCGAGGAAAGATGTTAGGTTATTTAATTGCGCGCTAATAAGGAGAAATTCTTATCGGAAAGCCCCCTCTTTTCTGGGAATGATCTGGTTATCAATATTGTGAGTTATAATATTAATGATAAATAATTGTTGAAAGATGAAAAATATGTCTATTGAAGATAAGTGATTTGAGGTAAATATTTATTCAATTTTTGATATAAATAGAGGGGTTTGTCATGAAGTATTTGTTGTAAGTTTGGCTTATTACATGGATCCCCACTTACTAATTTTTCAAAATTGTCAGTAGAAAGTTGTCTCAGTTTTGTTTTATTATTATTATTATTATAGTAATAAAAAATAATTTTTTTTATATAAAATAAAATACTTTTTATATTATATATAAAGTTATTTTTTTATTAGATTATAAATAGAATATATTATATTTTATATAAAGCTTTTATTTTATTAGAATATTTTATTGCACAATAATGAATAGTAAAATCAAATTTTCGCCGAATTCGTCCGTGAACATTCGCCCGTGAATTTTTTTTCTCTGCGTCCATGATTATATTCAAATAGTGCCCTGCCATTCTCCTATAAATAGGATGCTTAGTTAAGAAATGAAAATTACATCAGAATCAGAGAATTCTTCTTCTATAATATTGTGTGTATTGCTTTCTACTATAAGGATACTTTGAGTGTAGCAAATAGTGCAAATTTTCTTCAAGAATATCTCCATTATATTAGTGATTTACTCTCTCTACTAAGGTAAGGGATATTATTTTTTGCTCAATATTTATAAGGAATATTATTTTCTTCCACACTCTATAGTATGTAAGTGATATTATTTCGTTTCATATTCCTAAATCTACATTTATTTTGATAATTGCTTTTATAATCTTTGAAATTAGTAGAATATCCTTAAATTTTGTGCTTCATCTACTATCATTTCATTAGAATATTAGTACGAACTTTCTTATTAAATTTTAATATTTTCATTCATGGTACTATTCACTCAAAGATTATTCATTCGTGTCTTATTCACGATAAAAATTAGTTTCTTTTACGTCCAAATTATTTTTGATACATGAATATCATTCTTGAATTTTACTCACAATTAATTATCATGTTGACAATTTGGACACTAGATAAATTGAATTATAAATCTCTAATATTTATTATTGATCTCACTTGATTGATTCTTTTTATATCATTGTCATCATCCTCATGTTTATATTGCGGTGAAAGTAAATCTTTGGCGTAATAATGCATAGATGGTTACTGTTGAAAGGTATGATTATGACCAAAATTGTGTATCGGTATAATCATGACTTTTGTAATATTACGAACAAATGATGTGGTGAAAGTTCTCTTTGATTTAAGTGATGTGCGTAGATGGGACGGTTGTTTGGCATGATCATGACCACTTTGGTGATCTAACGATTATCTTTGGTAGGTAGTGCATGGATAATTTGTTGATTTGAAACATTTATTAATTTGTGTTACAAAGATAAAATATTGATGATGAAATTTTAAATCATAAAAGATAGTAGACATCATGATCTACTTGACTCTGCTAATTGTTTGCTTGTTCCGCTGCAATTGTTGATCTAAACTTGTTGTCTATTGTATTCTATCAGATTTTACACTATTGAGGACTAAGGATAATTTATTCTACATTATCTTTGTAAGACCCCAACTTTTATGAATAAAGATTTAATTTTTCTTTAAATATTATTTTTAAATAATAAGGTGTGAATTTGATATAATGTTATAGTTGTGGGTAATATTTACAAATTTTGCAAAGTAAGCAAGTTGTCATAAAATATTCGTACGAGAACACAATAATTGGTGGACCCCTAGCACGGAATTCTTGTCGAGAATTAGAAAGCGACATAAATAACTTTTTATAAAAATAACGGCAAAAGTTTTACCGTTAAGCTGTTGAAATACGGTGATAAAAATACGATGTGTCGTGTGGTTGCATAGTAGCACATGGTATTATACAAAGTATCTTTGATTATTGATGCTTACGTGAAAAGTCACTCAGTTTTATTCAATTATTGCCACAATAATTGCTGCATAGTATCTCATATTATAGATTCAATTATTGTCATAGTATCAATACGCACAATATTTTATATTATTAAATCAATAATTGAGGCGAAAAAGTTATTCATATTATTATTTGCATTATTGATGATGTCATAAAGTTACATCGAGTAAAGGATTTTGTGGCGCCCCAAAATAGGAATACATCACTTATTACGAAGTCGCCAAATACATGGTAATTGAATACAAATAGAAACTAATTATACAACAGTCGTGTAAAATACGACAAAACATATGATGTGAGTTTTAATACAAATATTGTCATCTACAAACAATATCCACACTCAATGGAGTCCTCATTACATTTATTATTACACTATTTCACGAATAGTGAGGACTACTAATACACCATCTAGGACCATCACTACATTCTAAGCTAGTCCCATTACGTTCTCATTTCCTGAAGAGAACAATGAAAGCAAAAGGGTGAGCTCAACTAGCCCAGTAAGAAATATTATGACTAAGATAATGCAGAGTAAATTATCATTAGCCTTCAACAGTGTTAAACTGATAAAATATAACAAACATCAAGTTTAACTGCAGCGGAACAAGCAATCCATTAGAAGAGTCACGTAGAGAATAAAATATACTATCTTCTATGATTTAAAAGGTTTTTCATCAACTTAATTGTTGAGACTCAGCTTAATAAATAATCCACATCATTAAATCATCCCTGCACTACAGGCCAAGGATATTCTTTAGTATCACGACCACGAATTATCCATGTTCTCAGCCTAAAGATAATCGTGTTTTCTTAACAGTCCTGATCATGCCATAAAATAATTCATCTTTGCTCCCTTGGCAAGAAGAGAATCCATAGCCATAATCATACCAAAAATTGTCCATGATGCACTACTGAGCCGATGAAGACTTTTTCCACATCATTTGTAACATTACGGTCATGATTATATCGAATAATCCACAGTCATAATCATACCAAGTCCATCTATGCACTCTGGACCACGAGATGACTTTCAACATAATATAAACATGAGGATGATGACAATGACATAATAATTGATAAAACAAGTTCAAGAATTAATTTATCCATGAACCGATAACGTCCAAATTGTCAACATGATATTTCTTTGTAGAGTAAAATTCAAGAATGCTCAGAAGAATATTTACATGAAAAATCTTTGGATGAAGCGCAAATATCAAAGATATTCCACTAATTTCATGGAGTATAGAAGTCAAAACTTTAACCAACTAAGTATAATAAAGAATGGAATAACAAAAGAAATCACCAGGCATGCGATAGACCGCACATGCAGGTTATTCCAACAAAATAATAAATAACGGAACCAGGTCCGGCGTAAAAGCATACGACAAGATATTCAACGAGAATAATAAAAGGCGGAATTAGTACGGACGTAAAATGCACGAGACGAGGATATTCAGCGAGAATAATAAAAAAGCGGAACCGGTCAAGCGTAGAACGCTTGTGAGCAGGATATTCAACATAATAATAAAGGCGGAACCGAGTCCTGCATAGAAACGCATGAGAGCGGATGTTCCAGCAGAATGATAAATAATGGAACCGAGTCCCAAAGATACGCCTACAGACGAGGATGTTCCAACGAGAATGATAAAGAATGGAATAATGAAGAATTTCACCAAGTATAGGGTAGCCCAGCGTATCTGAGTTATTCAATAGAATAATAAAGAATGGATTAATGAAGTTCTCTTCATGAATAAGAAAGAAATAATACTCCCTATGAGTACAACAAATAATATTCCTACCTTAAAAAAGCTGGATCTAGGAATAGTGAGGTGTGAAACTTCTCTTCTTCTTTCTCTCTATAATTTCTCTCTATAATAATTGCTTTATAGATTTAGTGAATTAGTGAGAAATGAAGGAAGAATGAGCTTATTTATAGGAAAATATAGTTTCGATAATTACACGTTTTGGAGCTCAAAAAATACAAAGTACAATACCTCGACTTTTCTTTCATTTTTAATTTAGTCCGCAAGTATTATCGATCTTGCACCAACTCCCTAATAGTAAATCATGTGAATCGATAAATACAATCATGTGAATAAATAGTATAATCATGAGAAAAATTAATTACTGATTATAGTACCTTCAACTATACCTCCATTTTAACTTAGTAAATGCAAGTATTATCAATCTTGCACCACCACCCCTAATAGTATAAGAATGTGAATCAATAGTACCCCATGAATAATAACTCGTGAATAGTAACTCGTGAATAGTATATTCAAACCACGAAAAAGTGCTTGAATGCAGGAGTGAACAATATAACCTCCAGACATCAATTATCGTGAAATAAATGTCAATTTTCACTAACACTAATAATCCAAATCTGATGGAACAATCAATTTCATCTTTAATCAACATAACTTATTCATCATTAATATTATAACTCATGATATTTAACAACCGTGTCGCTCATTCGTAGGAAAAGGGGCTTTCCAGATAAGGATTTCTCCTTATTGGTGGCGCATGATTAGGTAACCAAACCTCTCCTTGCGAACTTAAGACATTGTCGATATTACGAATAATAATATGAATAACTTTTTCGTCTCAATTATTGATTTAATAATAATAAATATTATGCGAGGATGATCTTTGTGACAATAATTGAATCGATAATATGAGAGATATGATCGTGAATTATCATAAGCAATAATTGAGTATAAGCGATTTACTTCTCACGTAAGCATCGATAATCAATCCGGTGCTACTACTTATGCGACCCAGCGTATTCTTGTACTTTTAACAAGGGTGTTTCAACAGTTAACGGTAAAACTTCCGTAGTTAATTTCATAAAGTATTCTTAACATCGTTTTCTCGATCAAATGATAATTTCATTATGGGATCCACCAATGATTGTCTTCAGTCGTCACGGATATTCCCACGACAAAAGAATATTCCAAACCAATCGAATATTATATAACAACTTGCGTACTTTTGTAAAATTTATAAATATTACCCACAACTATAACATTATATCAAATCCACACCATAATATTTAAAAAAAATATTTCGAGAAAATTAAATCTTTATTCATAAAATCTGGGGTCTCACAGGTTTGGTCACCTAATTGCGCGCCAATAAGGAGAAGTCCTTATCAGAAAGCTCTCACTTTCCTTGGAGTGATCTATTGTTAATATTGTGAGTTATAATATTAATGATGAAAAAAATATTATTAAAAATATGTTTAGTGAAGCCAAGTGTATTGCGATAAATAAATGGATTTTTTATGAAATATTTGATGTAAATTTAGCTTATTACATGGACCCAGTTTACCCATTTTTCAAAATTATCGGTAGAAAGTTATCTCAGTTTTGTGTCAGTACTTATATACTCCCTCCGTCCCATAGTTATAGGCTGATTTTCCATTTTGAGATATCCCAATATATAGGCTACTTACTATTTATAAAATTTCGTTGGTTCATTGTTTTACTTTTATGCCCTTATAATAAATATTCAACCATTACTCTTTTTTTGAAGAAACAACATTCAATATCATTATTTTTATATATTGTTGTATTCTCTTTGGTTAAAGTTTATGGATTTTATTGGTTAATACACATCAATCGATGAAGTTAAGAGTTCGATGTGATAAGTAAGGAGTAATTAACTTATTCATTAATTTCATATTAAGGGGTATATGTGGAAAATTTATGTTAAAAAGTGTAAACTTAAGCGATTTTCTTAAACTATGTAAAAAAAGAAATCAATCTATAACTATGGGACGGAGGAGTATATATATATATATATATATATATATATATATATATATATATATATATATATATATTAAATATGTGTGTGTGTGTGTGAATTATATATCTATATATATATATTATAAAGAAATGAAAGGGTGAAAAAAGCCCACGATGTTTACCATGATGTCCAATTTCATAGCTTTAAACTAATTTTTTTTTTCCAAAAGTACCATTAACGTTATATTTTTTGGGTCATCCAGTGTCCTCTTTGTTAACAAAAGACAAACGAGGTTAAAATGTGATGACGTGGCATGCTTAAATATAAAATATATTCTAAATAAAACAATATATATCATTTAATCAAAACAAAAATACTAAAATTCAAAATTAAAAAAGCATAACATATTTACATCATTTATTCAAAATAATAAAATTTAAATTATTTTGTTAACTAATCAAAACAACTAATTAAATAAAATAAGTTATATAACATATTTACATCATATAATCAAAATACTTAAATTACTAACATAACATATTTACATCAATTACTAATTTAAAAATACTAATTTAAAAAATACTAAAATACTAAAAAATCAAATTAAAAAAATACTAAAAATACTAAAATTTAAATTATTTTGTTAATTAATCAAAACAACAAAAATTTAAATTACATCATTAAAATACTAAAATCATAATACTAAATACTAATTGATATAAAATTTTTAAATTACTAAAATCATAATACTAAATAATATTTTTAAACTATATAAAAATTTGATGATGTAATAATCTATACATAATCCATATAAGTTATAAATAGTATAAATAATTTGATGATGTAATAATCTATACTATAACAATATATATGTTATAATTTGATGATGTAATAATATTTGAAAAAATGTATTAAAAATTCAAATTACATCATAATATTTTTAAATTGATATGATTTTAAAATTAATATTAAAATTACTAAAATAATCATAATACTCAATTTGAATTTTAAAAATATTATTTAGTATTATGATTTTAGTAATTTAATATTTTGATTAAATGATGTAAATATGTTATACAACTTATTTTATTTAATTAGTTGTTTTGATTAGTTAACAAAATAATTTCAATTTTATTATTTTGATTAAATGATGTAAATATGTTATGCTTTTTTATTTTGAATTTTAGTATTTTTTGTTTTGATTAAATGATATATATTATTTTTATTTAGAATATATTTTATATTTAAGTGCCACGTCATCACATTTAATCTCATTTGTCTTTGTTTATGGCGAGAACGGATGACCAAAAATATAACGTTAAAGGTACTTTTGGAAAAAAATTAGTTATAATAGTGCAAGTGAGACATTGAAGCTAAACATCGAGGACTTTTTAACCCTTTCCTATATTATAAGTTTTGTTTTTATATAGAATATAATATATTATATTTTATTGCATAAATCTTGTATAATTATTAATGCGTAGTGTTGCGTAGTCTTGACGTAAGTAAAATCAATTTTTTAAAAGCAATTAGATCCATGAATTATTCTACTTTGTCGTCAAGTGATTTTTCTTAAATAGTACTGTCATTCTCTTTATAAATATGATGCTTAGTTTAGAAATGAAAATCGTACAATCGATCGGAGAATTCTTCTTCTATAATATTGGCGTATTTCTTTAGAGTTTAAGGAAGCTTTGAGTGTAGAAAAGCGATCTGAAGTTTTCTTGAGAATATCCATACATACCGGTCAAAAATACTCTCTTTTTATGGTAAGGGATATTATTTTTGTTCGATATTAAGTAAGAAATAATATTTCTTCAATCTTTGTAGTATATAAGTAATATTATTTCATTTCATATTTCTAATTCTACACTTATTTTGATAAGTATTGCTTTTATCTTTCATGAAATTAGTAGAATATCTTTAAAATTTATTTCATCTAGTATCGTTTCACGAAGGATATTTTTACGAACATTCTTGTTAAATTTTAATTTTTTCTTAGGAAGTCTTATTTATGACAAAAATTAATTTCTTTTACATCTAATTAATTTTGATACATGAATATTATTCTTGAATTTTACTTCATAAAGCAGCGGTTATCGTATTGACAATTTGGACATTCTTGAACTATGGATAAATTGAATTATCTATTTTGCTTCATCTAGTATCGTTTCACGAGGATATTTTACGAACATTCTTATTAAATTTTAATCTTTTCATATCGAAGTCTTATTTATGACAAAAATTAATTTCTTTTATGTCCAAATTAATTTTGATACATGAATATTATTCTTGAATATTCTCCACAAAACAGATTATCATATCGATGATTTGGACATTCTTGAACTATGGATAAATTGAATTATTTATTTGTCTTTGTGCAAACAATTGAGGTATTATTCAACCAATTTTGGTAGGAATCTAAATTTGGGGCTATATTAATTGTATGCAATTAGATATTTTATGTAGTAAATGTAAACTCAAATTTTTTAAAGGTAGAATTATGAATATGATGATATAAGATATAACGGAAGTATATTTAGCCCTTATAATAACTATACATTTAAGCTTATATTTATAAACACGCAAGATCATATTAATTTAGAGAATGTTTATTAGTTTTTACTGTAGTTCTAGAAAAGAGTCTCATTGGTAAAGTTTTAAATTTTAATAAAAAAATTCCACAAATACCTCTAAATTATTAATTATTTAATTTAATATAAATTAACCATATAATAAATAAATTTTGATGATGGATGTAACCGAAAAATGATCATAAACCCACGATTCTCCAGTTAATTAGGCATTATGGTTAATTTCTATAATATATATTTGAATTATCTAATCCTTTGTAGTTTGAAGTGTTCCTTAAATGGAAGATTAGTCTGGATGGTAGGAGTCTAGAGGAGAGCTCAATTAAGAAAATTGATACATGGACATGTTTATAGGCATTTTAATTTTTTTTTGTTTGTGACTTTCAAAAAATATATAATATTTATTTCTACTGAAATTTTTATAAATTACAGCATTTTAGATGTAATTTGGATATATATATAAAAATATTATTATACAGACGGTACAACTTTATTCTTGTATATGTATCTAAATTATATTTAAAATACTAGTAATATTTATGTCTGCCAAGACTTATTGACTGCATAGGGTCATGACTGCAAATAATGGGTAACCAATAAAGTCCCGGCCATTAAAAGGACGAATAGGCAAGGTCCTTCCATATCTACCAGCTGTACATGCACAAGCCTATGCGTAACTATATAACAGTTGTGATCAACGCCGTATCATCAACAGTTGGGCATTAATTCGGGCATGGGGCCCAGTTGCTAGTTCGACCGGACCAAATATTGATGCCTACTGGACTACGTAAGCAATAATGATTTGTATTTAAGACACGGAAAAGTCTAGAGGGACAGGTTTCTATCGATCCTGTTTTTTACGTATATTTAAATGACACAACTAAAAAATAAAATGGACGATTCATAGCTCCATAAAGAGATCATAATCTTTATTTAATGGATTAGGTTAGTATGGAGTTATTTTTTTTAGTAAATTAATTGATTAATGTATAGAATATTAATAACGCATATAAGCTTGATGCTGCGTATCGATATTACATTAGTCGATTAACCAACTTATTTCCATAAAACAGAGATCTAATGCTATTTAATCATGCATTCAATTTTATTTGGATCTGGCGGTGATTTCAAAATTGATGTGGCCATTTCCCATTTTAATTTCCAAATAAATTTTATAAATAATTAATCAAACAATTACAAGAGCTTATCTTTGTAACCCAAATATTTACATTATAATGACATGATTTGCAATAACATTAATTATATGTATATATATATATATATATAATATTGAATTGAAGGTTAATCCCAAATATGGCTGGAATATGGACAAATCAAGGAGCAAGCGAGTAGAGAAATTTGAAATGCAAAATGAAGCAAAGTAACCATACCAAAAATCGCACTGAAATTTGGTATCGAGCTAAGGTTATTTGCTCGGTTATTTTTTGATAAATTTTATGGAGGAATCGATTGAACCATGATTAAATTGATCTCTTCAAATTTTTCGATCTGAAAGCTTCAGAATGGAGGATATCCTTTATTGCAAGGATTTGTATGATCCGTTGGAGCTCGAGGAAAAAAAGCACGCGGATAAGTGCGAGGTGATTGGAATAAAATGAATAGGAAGACTATTGGTCACATCCGTGGTGGATTGATCAAAGTGTATTCCACCGTGTTTCCATGAGGAGGCGGATGCTCACACTTTATGGACAACACTAGAAGTACATATGCGAGAAGAAGAATGCACAAAATAAAACTTTTGTCATTGAAAAATTGTGAATCTAAAGTACTGAGGGCCCGGGAGGCGGTGTGGCCGAGCGTATGAGTGAGTTCAAGGTTTAGTGAACATTTGTCCACCGTGAAGTTGAATCTTGATGATGAGATTGAGCTCTCTTTGCTTCTCAGTTCATTACTTGAAACAATTTGGGAGACTTTGGTGGTGTCTCTAAGCAATTGACTCGAGAAGGAAAAATGACTATCACGAGATGGTCGAGGATAGTCTTCATAATGAGGAGACAATGAAAGCGAAAAAAGCGAGGCGTAAATTTTGAGACTTCATGCTCAACATCGTAGAGAAGCGGTGAAGCAATTTTAGAGGATCTCCTGAAGGAGATACTGAAGTCATGAAAAGCAAAAATTACGAGGAGCAAGTCAAAAGACCGAATAAGTGAAGCGTATAGATGCTTCCATTGTAATAAGGAAGGTCGTTACAAAAGAAATTGCGAGAATCTGGTTAGACAAACGAGAAAAATGGTGAAGCGAGGGAAAGGTTGAGGAGAAGAACACTGCGTACCGCGATCCATAGAAGATGTTGTGATTCTTTCATTTGGGGAAGAAGAATGCTTGCGTGTTGATGATCGAAGAAAGTTGATTGGGTGGTTGATCTTTGGTGCTTCATATCATGCTTACACCTAAGAGAATTTTTTCCTGACTTCTACAAAATTTGGAGACTTTGGTTACGTGAGAATGGAAAATCTTGGTCGATCCAAGATTATTGAAATTGGTGATGTTTGCATTCAGACGGTGTTGGTTGCTTGTGTTACCTTGAGGGGCGTTAGACACGTTCAGTTGCGTCTCAACTTGATTTACGGCATGACCTTGGGCCGAGAGAAGGCTATGAGAATCACTTGGTAGTGGAAAGTAGAAGCTTACCAAGGGCTCTATGGTAATTGCAAGAGGAGTTGATTGTTGTTCGTTGTCTGAGACTTATGTGAAGGTGTGTTCTAGTGAGTTGAATGCGGTTGAGGATGACTCTTCACCAACTTGTGGCATAAGAGGCAGCCACATGAGTGAGGAAAAGGGTTGCGATTATTAGCAAAAAGGTCACTCATTTCTTTTGCTAAAAGTCTTGTTTTAAGCCCTTGTGATTATTGTTTGTTTGGGAAACAACATAGAGTTTCTTTTAGTAGTTGATTTAAAAAGAAAATCGAGCTACTAGAAAGAGTATATTACGATGTATGTGGACCCATTGAGGTTGAGTCTTTGGGTGGAAATAGGTACTTTGTTATCTTTATTGATGATGCTTGTGGAAGGTGTGGGTATTTACATTGAGAACAAAAGATCGAGGTATTCTAGCATTTTCGGAGTTTTCATGCTATGGTTGAAAGGAAATGGAAAATCGTTGAAGTGTCTTAAATAGCGGCAATGACGGAGGAATACACTTCAAAGGAGTTTGTTGAATCTTGTAGTAAACATGGTATTGGCATGAAGCAGATTATTCTGGTACTCACGGCATAATGGCGTGAATTTGAAGAATGAAGCGCTATTATTGAGAGAGTCACGATGCATGTTGAGAATGGCTAAAGCACTAAGTCATTTTGGGGTGAAATTACATTCGTTTGCTTGTTACTGATTAATAGATCTCCATCGACCAGTTGGATTTTTGATTCGAGAAAAGATTTGGGGCGGTAAGGATTTGTCTTATTCTTATTTTGGGGTATTTGGGTGCAAGGCTTTTGCATATCCCCAAGGATCAAAGATCGAAACTTGATGACAAATCTACTCCGTGTGTATTTGTTGGCTATGGAGATCACGAGTTTGGATCTAAGAATGCCACAGTTAGAAGGAGGTCGAGAATGAAGATATAAATAATCTGAGACTTGCACGATGGTGATGGGTCGGATCTGAGAGAGTGTTGATCGGGAGGCGAAAGTAGTATACACTGAAATCGATCATGTTTGATGATAAAGCATATACTTTGAAACAATCTTATTCATTTATTAATAAAAAGTATTAATTTATTAAGGGCTTTTAATTATCTACGTGATCTTTGTTTTATAATATGTGATAAACCCATAGTTTTAAGCAATGCTTTTAGAATAATGATGATGATCATTCTAATGAGATCTAAATTCTTAGAAAGCTTAAAACTAAAATAGTTCCCACTCATTGGATTACTAAATTGGGGATTAGTGAAATGGGATAGATTAGTACTGTCGTTGCTTGCTCATTGGATGAGGATGATTGATCTCATGATCATTTATTGTGGAACACTAAAGCAGTATGTAGGTGCTTATTAGAGAATAAGTTCTTTGAGCGTGGCTCTCGCTAAGGAATACCTAATGGAGTTTACTTGCTGTCGATAGGAATTCTGTAGTGATAGTAGTCTAGTGATCCTTGGACTTGAGATCATTATAGTATCTTGTGTATGATGAGTTATACTTTGACTTATTCCTTAAGACCCTTAGGGTATATCAAAGGGTATGCTTGGGTATAATAAGTTATACGTAGAGATAATGTATGATCGATAAAGAATCTACCACTTATTAAAAAGAGAAATGTCTATGTGATTCGATAAATGACAACCCAAAGTAGTCCTTGGCGGCAGAATGAAATTACAAAGGAGTTTCTAATTTGCATTATTTGGAGTTGTGCATTTAAGGATCGAAATACATATAATTAAATAAAATAAGACTTGTGATAATTCCATGTCTTATATTTAATTGGGACATTGTATGGTGGAAGGATTGAATTATCACAGTAACTATTTACTCAAAGGTTCTTTTATGATTAATGTTGAAATCTATATTATACGGAAAGTCGTTGATCATTTGGGAGGAACATCCCTATTATAGAATAAATATTATTTATTTAAATAAATAAATTATTTAATTTATTTATTTAAATAAGATTAAATTGTTCTAATTGATTTATTCACAACCGGTTTAATATGGAGAACCTAAGGTCACACCATAAAAGGAAGAATAATTATTTAAGAAGTTAATGGCATAATCGTAATAATATGTTATGTATATTTAATTTAATCTATGGTGATAGAATAAATTAAATAGCTTAATATTTATTATTTAATATTTTAGAAATATTAAATATAAATTAATAAGAGAGTCTTATTAATATTATTACAATTATTATTATTATTTTAATTTCTAAAAGAGTTTAGGAATTAATTTAATATAAGTACTCTCATTTATTCCTAATAAGATTAGGAGGAAAATTAATTAAAGGAGTTTAATTAATTATCCTAATAAGATTAGAGAGCCCATTTAATTAAAAGAGTTTAATTAAATAATACCTTATTTTAATAGGGTTACTTAATATCTATATAAGAGAGTCTTATATCGGATATCGATGATATGCAATTCAAAAGTTGGAGAGTGCGTTCTTTTACATAGAGATAGAAAAACTAGGGTTTAGCCAACCACCCATCTTCTTAAATCCTTCTTCTTCCTTGGTGGATCACCTCAGAGGCCAAACACTTGGGTGGCTAACGTTGATCGAAAGGAAGGAACCAAACCCGGTGGATTCAAGTTGAGCGAAAAGGATTGGAGGTGAACTTGTACTGAGGAAGCTCGGATCTTCAAGGGTATGTTTCTTATTCATCTTTTTCGTTTAATTAATAATTGTGCATAAAGGGTGATCAGGGTATATGGTTTGTAAAATTTTAAACTACGATTTTTACGTTTAAAGCTTATTTTGCAATTTGATTGCGTTAATGAATATTTCAAACCTAACGGGAACAACACGATATTGAAGAACCTCGACTAAGAAGATCCACTAGAAGGCGTGTGCTATCGATCGAGATATCCTTCATCCGAATATCTTTTAGTTCTTTGAGGAGGGGAGCGAGAAAATTTTCGCGAAGTCAAGACTTCATAAGGATAAAGGGAAATGGGTTTGAGAGCTATCACAAGATGAGATGGATTCTTTGCACAAGAATCACACCTATAAGTTGACTACACTTTCGAAGGCGAGGAAAGTATTGAAGAACAAATGGGTGTTTAAGCTTAAGAAGGATGGTGAAAAGCGGTGAAGTCTGAGGCTCGATTAGTCGTCGAGGGTTTTGCTCAAAGCAAGGTATTGACTCGATGAGATATTTTCTCCGGTTGTGAAGATGACTTCTATTCGAGTAGTCTTTGAGGTTAGTAGCTAGTATGGATCTTGAGCTTGGCGGTTGGATGTGAAAATTGCTTTTCTTCATGGTGATTTGAAGGAAGAAATCTACATGGAGCGACGGAGAGGATTTGAAGTTAAAGGAAAGAACACTTGGTTTTGCAAGTTGAAGAAAAGTTTATGCGGCACTGAAACAAGCCCCAAGCGGTGGTACATGAAATTTGATTCATTTATGGTGGATCAAGGTTATAGTAGAACAATTGCGAGATCATTGTGTGTATGTCGAGTGGTTCCCGGATGGTAACCGTTATTACATTTGCTATATGTAGATGATATGTTGATAGTTAGGCGGGATCTTGATATGATTCAGCTGAGCTCGAGGTGAGTTGTTCAAGTCCTTTGATATGAAGGACTTAGGTCCATCTAAATGATTTTGGGTATGAAGATTGTTTCGTGACGGGGGAAAGCCAAGAGGTTGTGGTTGTCCTGAGAGAAGTTTGTTGGCGGGTGCTTGCGAAGATTGACATAGTGATCTTAAACCAGTTAGCACACCTTTGGCTAGTCATATTAAATTGACAAAGTGCATGTGTCCTTCTACCGAAGAAGGAGAGATGATATGAAACAGTTCCCTACTCCTCTGCTTTGTAGGGAGTCTTATGTATCTGACAATGGTTTATGCTGTGGCGGATATTGCTCATGCGGTTGGCGTTGTGGCGGTATTTATCAAATCTGGCGAGAGAACATTGGGAAGCGATTAAGTGGATTCTCGGATACTTGAAAGCTACTTCCGGTTTATGTTTGGTTTTTGGTAGTCTGAGTCCGATCTTGGAGGGTTTCTGAGATCTGAGACATGGCGGAGTTACGAAGAAGAAGTCAACTTGAGGTATTTGTTTACTTTTTGGGGCGAGCGATGTCATGGCAATCCAAGTTGCAAAAGTGTGTTGCTTTCTCTGGCGAGTCGAGAATACATTCTTTCTTCTTGAAGCGAGCGAGGAGATGTTGTGGTTAAAAGCAGTTTCTCAAGAGTTGGGTTTGAAAGAAGATGACTACGTGGTTTATTGTGATAGTCGAGTCTGATTGACTTAACCGAGAATGTCGCGTATCATAATCGGACCAAGCATATTGATGTTAGTTATCAATTTGACTTGAAGTGATGAAAAAGAAATTGATGAAAGTGAAGAAAGTTCATCTTGCGAGAATCCCTCGGACATGTTAACAAAATTTGTTTTTGTTTTTAAAATTAGAATTATGTAAAAACAAAATTTTTTAAAATAGATTTTTTTTAAAATGGAATTTTAAAATTTTGTAAAATTAAAAAAAATTACATAAATTTTTAAAAACATAATTTTGTAAAAACAAAATTTTATTTTACATTCTCTTTTTAAGCGAAATTTTAAAAATAGAATTTTTTAAAAAGCGAAATTTTTGAAAAATTTTAAAAGCAATTTTATTTTACATTTTGTTTTTAAAAAGAATTTTTAAAATAAATTTTATTAAAAATATAATTTAAAAAAATATTTAAAACATAATATTGTTAAAATAGATTATTTTTTTAAAAACAAATTTTCAAAAAAATCAAAGCAAAAAATTAGGAAAAATAAGTAATAATCACCATTTTCAAAATAAGTATAAGTAATAATAATGGAGTACTTATTTTTTAAAAAATTACATTTTTAAATTGTTCAAAAATTACATTTAAAAATTCTTAAATTTAACTTGTAAAATAAATTTACATTTAAAAAATTTACATTTAAATTATTAAATTTAAAGCAGAATTTTGTTTAAAATTACATTTTAAATTTTTAAAAATTTAAGCGAATTTGTTTAAAAATTTAAATGATTTTTTAAAAAAAATAAGTACTCCATTACTTATACTTGTAAAATTAAATTATTTTTAAGCGAAGTTTATTTTTTTAAGCGAAATTTAAAAATTACATTTTAAAAAAAATTCTATTTTAAAAAATCTATTTAAAAAAATGTAAAATAAAATTACATTTTAAATTTTTTTTTAAAAATTTATTTTAAACAAAATTCTGTTTTTAAAAAATTTCTATTTTTAAAATTACATTTAAAAAGAAAATGTAAAATAAAATTACATTTTTAAAATTTTTTAAAAATTTTGTTTTGAACAAAATTCTATTTTAAAAAATTCTATTTTTAATAATTACATTTAAAAACAAAATGTAAAATAAAATTACATTTTTTTTAAAATTACATTTAAAAAAATTATGTTTTTAAAAATTTCTAAATTTTTTACAATTTTCACAAATTTTTAAAATTATGTTTTAAAAAATATATTTTAAAAATTTTGTTTTTAAAACAAAACAAAATTTTTTTTGTGTGGCGAAAAAATAATTTGCACCCTAAACTTGTATTCTGACTTTAAATTTGGTAAACACTTAAATAAGTTAAGTGAAGAAAGTGTGCATTTTGTCTCGTATAATAATGTTTGGGGTGTCTTGAACACCTTTTTAAGTTTAGAGTGCATGCGGGTAAATAGGAAGTAAAAGTTTGGGGTGCGTTTGTCTTTTCACTACAAGAAAAATGTCTAATGACGACCAACATTATCGTGACCTTGCACCCGATCGTTGATATTACTAATCATGACCAGATATCTGCGACCACACATTAATCTGGTCATTAATTAATTCTGCGGCTGACCGCGTCTTTATTCTTTGAGAATTAAGCATTAACACACGTATTCCTCGTAAAATTTGGTACGCGAAATGTTGGCGCCCGAATTATCTGCGACCGATTAATATCGGTGACGCGTAGCGGTGCATTGTCATCCATGTCGTTAAAAGTAGCGACCGCGTGCGATCGCGGATATGATCATTGATCAAACTTAATTTACACGGTTTGGTCATTGGCGAAGCGAAGCGAAAGAAAAAAGAGGGAGATCGAATAGAGAAGAGAGGAGAGAAAAAAAGGAGAAAGAAGGAGAA